>BSBK01002370.1:567500-735562 GCA_027943335.1 Chamaecyparis obtusa
TGAAGGAATATTTTTGGGATATTCTTGCAAAAGTAAGGCATATAGATGTCTAAATTTGTCTACTCACAAAATCATAGAAAGTGCACATGTGAGAATTGATGAGTTTGCAAAAAAGACTGAAGAAGAAAGCAAAAAAGAACCAAAGGATTACAGAAAATTTGTTTACATCGAACCTGATACATTGCCAGACACATCTGTCAATAAGGAAACTACATCTACTGAGCCCAATACAGTAACCGAGTCACAAGAAGAAGATCAGACCGAGTCACAAAGTACTGAGTCTCAGTCTGAAGCTACCAAGAAAGTATCTATCGAGCCTGAGCAACCTGAACTTGAAGATGAAGAAGATGAAAATGTAACTCATTCAAGAAGCAAGGAACCTGTATTGGCCAAGTACATCATAAAGCATCATAAACCAGATCAGATTATTGGAAACAAATCAGATGGTACTATGACAAGAAGTAAACTAAAAGGTACATGTTTATTTGCTGATTTTGAACCTAAAAATGTCAAAGATGCATTGGAAAATGAAAGTTGGATTGAGGTTATGAATGAAGAAATAGAGAAAATAGAGAAAAATAAGACATGGACTCTTGTACCTAGGCTTAAAGATAAAAATGTAATTGGGACAAAATGGGTATTCAGAAATAAGTTGAATGAAGATGGTCAAGTATCAAGAAACAAAGCAATGTTGGTATGTAAAGGATATTCTCAAGAAGAAGTAATAGATTATGGAGAGACTTTTGCTCCTGTTGCAAGATTAGAAGGTGTGAGGACTTTACGTGCATATACAACACATAAAGGATTTAAGGTATATCAGATGGATATAAAATTTGCATTTCTCAATGGTATTCTTGAGGAAGAAGTCTACATTGAGCAACCTAAAGGTTTTATTGATCCAGACAAAAGGGATATGGTCTACAAATTACACAAAGCATTATATGGTCTGAAACAAGCTCCTAGAGCATGGTATGAAAGATTACATAACTATCTTACTCAGATTGATTTCAAAAGAGCTAATGACAACACTAATTTATACATCAAAGAAGGATCAGGTAACAAAATTGTTTTGGCAGAAATATTTGTGGATGATACTGTGTTTAGAAGAAATGATGATCAGTGCAAAGAATTTTCAGAGCATATGAACAAAGAATTTGAAATGTCTATGTTTGGTCAGATAAAAAATTTTGTTGGACTTCAGATTCAGCAGAACAAAAATGGTATCTACATTACTCAATCTAAATATATCAGGGAAATACTTAAGAAATTTGGTATGGAAAATTAAAAATGAGTTGGTACACCCATGTGTACTAGACTGAAGCTTACCAAAGATGATGATTCAAAAGAAGTAGATCAGACCTTATACAGATCAATGATTGGAAAATTACAGTATGTAGTACACACAAGGCTTGATATTGCCTTAGCAGTTGGTATAGTGGCAAGATTCTCGGCTAAACCCAGAGAAAATCACATGATGGCAATCAAAAGAATCTTGAGGTATTTAAGGGGAACTAAAGATTATGGCTTGTGGTATAAATTTGGAGGCAATCTAGATTTAAAAGTGTTTACTGGTGTTGATTGGGCAGGAAACATTGATGACAGAAAAAGTACAAGTGGTGGAGCATTCTTTCTTGGCAAGAGGTTAGTATCTTGGACTAGTAAAAAGAAAAACTGCACATCCCAATCCACAGCAGAAGCAGAATATGTTGTTGCAGTAGTAAACTGCTCTAATATTGTATGATTTAAATAGCTTTTGGAAGGCATGAAGGTTGAGATCAAAGAACCAGTTGTTATGTTTTGTGATAATACAAGTGCAATAAATATTTCAAAGAATCCAGTAATGCATTCCAAAACCAAGCACATTGCAATAAAATATCACTTTCTCAGAGAATTGGTGCAAGACAAGGAAATCAGATTGGAATATATTAATACAAAAGAACAAATTGCAGATATCTTCACCAAGCCACTACCTAAGGATGCATTCTTGTATCTAAGAGGCAAGTTAGGGGTCACTCCCCTGTCCGAGGTTCACTAAATAAATTTTTAGTGATGCATTAACCAGAACATGTTGAAGATCAATCAGTTGATGCAGCATAGTCAGGGAATCATTGCATATGAATCAGTACATAAGATACATTGATATTTATCAAAACTGTGTAAGTTGTCTTTGGCATGTGTTGTCAAAGAGGGAGAGTTTGCTGTCATTTCAAGAAATTTCTAAGAAGAATAATTTGAGAAGTTAAGAGGGAGAGTTCTTAGTCAGAAAGAAGTTTGAAGATGATGAGAATCAGAATGAAGCTAAGGATATGTTTCTTACTCTAGGTTTCTCTGTGAAATTTCATTGTGCTATGACATGTTGTGTTGCCATCAATGCCAAAGAGGGAGATTGTTGGCTACAATTATCTGCAGGACATTGTTGGATTAGCTATGTGTTGTCTTTGATGTCACACAAATGTCATATCAATTATCATTCTTAGTGTCTACCAAGTTCAGTCGGTCAGCTAAGCAGTTCTCAGTGTCTACCGAGCTCAGTCGGTCAGTTAGGCATTTTTTAGTGTCTATCGAGATCTCTCAGGTGTCTAAAGGAAACACGACAGGGTAACAGTGTTAACCAAGCCTCCTCGATTATCGAAGGAAAAGTAGTGGTTACCGAGTTCTCTCGGTCTCCGAAGGATGTTGCAGAATTCACTGTGGTTACCGAGTTCACTCGGTCACTGAAGGAAATCTTTTCAGGATTAATGTTTACCGAGCAAGGTCAGCCCTTCAAAAGATTTTGTTATTACAATTTGTTTATCCAAGCCGATTGTTATAATAATTATTAGTGCCGACTTGATAATTTAAATGTTAATTAGAATGGCATATATATATAGAAGGTCAAGTGGTGAATAAAACATATACAAATGCAGAAATCATTTTGAAGAAAGGTATGTGTGAATTTTGAAGGATGGTTAGATATCCTTGAGGAGCAGCAAAGATTTATTTGATCAGTAAGGATCTAGTGAAGCAGAACAAAGATCTATATTCAGTAATTCAGTTGTAGGTCATTTCATTGTTACTCTCTTACAATTGTAGCAGTGATATCAAAATCTCTTAACCGAGTTGGTTTAACAACCATTTTGTAAATCCTCTAACAAGGTGACAGTTCTATTGAATTGTTTCAAGACCTCTTACAAGGCCACTCCTAGCAGGGTAATTAAATCCTCTAACAAGGTCACACCTAACAATGTGTTTTGTAACCTTTTACCAGGTTGGCTTCTAACCGGGCATCACTTCAGAAGAGTGAAAAATAGTAACTAGTTACATTGGTGGTTTTTCCCATATTGGGTTTCCATAGTAAATCTGGTGTCTCTTGTGTTCATGTTATTTTCTTTATTCATGTAAGTTAATCAATGATGAATGCTTAAGAACAGTTTAATTATTACACACTTCAAGGATCAAGTTTCAGCATTTCTTTGTGTGTTTACCGAGCGGCACAGTAAATAATTTGTTAAGATATTTAAGGGATCAGTGGTAATATTTTTGTGGTTAACTGATTCACCCCCCCTCTCAGTTACTGCATCTATATTTCCAACAATCTATATATATATATATATATATATATATATATATATATATATATATATATATATATATATATATATATATATATATATATATATATATATATATATATATATATACATACATATATATATATATATATATACATATGTATGTATGTATGTATGTATGTATGTATGTATGTGTATATATATATATATGTATATATATATGTATGTATGAATATATATATATATATATATATATATATATATATATATATATATATATATATATGTATATATATATATATATATGTATATATATATATATATATATGTATATATATGTATATGTATATATATATATGTATATATATTTATATATATATGTATGTATATATATATATACATATATATATATAGATATATGTATGTATGTATATATATATACATACATATATCTATATATATATATATATATATATATATATATATATATATATTAATGGGTTTCTAACCAATTTCTCTATAACAACAACATATACTAAAGTTGCATTGTCATTGGTTCCCAAGTATTTGTCTCTTTGACATTTGTTTCTCCATCTTTATACATTATATTACCATGCATCTCTATTCTTCATTCAATATTAATTTGATTATTAGCTTAATGTATGGCTACATCTAATATATGAGAGAAGAAACCTTTGAAGGTATGTTATTTTGAGCTTCACTTCATTTTGAGAATACTTTAATATTCTCTACTTAACAAGGCCACCTACATGAAGGTGGAAGCTCATTTGACCTCACCCCCCCTCCCCCTAACATCAATCTAAATTCCCCATTAACACATAACAATATTCATTAACATGACATATAATTCAATATTAATACACAACATTCATAGATAATTACTTAAAACAACATTCATGGAGTTATTATGATAGTTTTACTGATATTTTTTTCACAATTTGATGTTTAGGATAGGGGAAAAACACCTGCAACAATACAGGCAATAGTTGTAGATATAGATGACGATATCCCAGAAATCCCTAATAGAATAAATACTGCTTACTTCAAAATGGCATGCTCATGCCATCAATTCATCTATCCTCTTCAGCATCTCCTCAGTTGGATTTTCATCTTCCAAAATAGTAATAATTTCTGCAATACTATTTTTCTTCACCATATTTATTATATTAGGGATTTGGGATATCCTCTTCTATATCTACAGCTATTGCTGCTATTGTTGCAGGTGCTTTTCCCCTATTTGATATTTATCTTTAGGTGTCCACACTCATTCTATTTCTTTTTTTCAGCGGGTCATAGTTAGTGATTGGGAGAGCCCTATTTTGGCACCAGTAATGTAGTACAAGCACTAGAATTGAGTACCCAGATGATGGAGAGAAACTTCTACACCTTCGGTTCCAAGTTGTTCTCCATCCCGCAATGTCAACTTGGAATTGGAGGTGTAGAAGTTGCACTCCATCTGAGCATACAACTCAATTATGTTGTCTCAAAAAATATGTGACCATGATGCCTACAATTATGTTTGTCAACTATTGTGAAATATTCTTCACCCTTAGCTGCCATCCTAAGCCCTTCTTCCCTCTCCATTTCTTCAAGCCTCTGCAAGATATCTGGGTCAATAAAGTCTGCAACATTGTGTCCATCCATGATCTTAGGAATATCATCTTCTTTCCACTCTTCATTTGCTAAAATATACCGCTTCTTCAAGCTTGTAGAGTAGCCTCTAGTGGTTTCAAATCAATCTTATTACAAACTACAATAAGAGGCTTAGTAAGTCTAATTTAATTTGTCTATGGACTGAGACCTTAAATTATTGAGCTTCTCTTTGTTTCAAGAATAGTTTAATTAACATTCTCTACTTAATAGGGCCAACCACGTGAAGGTGGAATCTCATCTGGCCCCTCCTAGGAGCCTCTTATGACCCTTTACGATATTTTAAGACCTCTAAGATGTATTATTAGAGGTTTTAAAGGGTTGTACAGGGTCATAAGGGGTCTTGTGACACAACAACTAAGAAACAAAATTGTAGGCATCATGGTCACATCTTTTTGGATACAATGTAATTGAGTTGTATACCCAAATGATGGAGTGCAACTTCTGCACCTCCGATTCCAAATTGACACTACAGGATTCAAAGACCATAGATAAGAAATAAATTTAGAGAGCGGAGGAGGGCCATAATGACAAAAATAATATAGGACAAACCTCAAGTTAAATGAGGGAAATGCAAACATTTTAATAGATTTTTATTATTAAATAATGAAATTTGCATATACTAGTGTTCTAAGCCCCCTCAATACATGATTTATTATTGTAAGCACCCTCTAACTTACGCATCTAGAAAATAAAACTACAACCTATTGGGATTGAGACAAACCCTATAGAACAATAATAGCTAGGAAGGATCACTTTCCAACATCTTTTGAATACATCTGTAGCTCATTAATACAAGGTGTAACTCATTAATACAAGGTCCTCCAATAGATGTATTCAATAGATGTTGTAAAGTGATCATTCCTAGTTATTGTTGTTCTCTAAGGTTTGTCTCAATCCCAATAGGTTGTAGTTTAATTTTCTAGATGCGTAAGTTAGAGGGGGCTTACAATAATAAATCATGTAATTATTAGGAATAAGGTGTCTCAACGTTGGATAATTCCTATTCTTATTATTTGTTTTTTAAATGTATTTTTTGCAACTAATGTAATTAAGTGTGAGTGTACATGTCTAGTTGGCATGTTGATGTGTCATTCCACTTGATGTGTCAACATCTTGTGCGTAAGGAGATCATGACTGAAATGGTCATGACGGATTCCTATGACGCATAAAAACTATTTAAGGAATGTGCTATGACAGGTGTAAGAGCATCTTATCACTTGGGCCTATTTGGGCACCCAAGAAAAAGTGGTTGGTGTGTGTAAGAGAATATGCCAAAAATAGGTTGTTATGACAGATTCTCTTACACTTCTCTTGTGACTATTATTTTTGATGGATTCTATGACAAGCTGTCATAGTCTATTCTAGGGATGGACACCTATTCTTGGGATTGCATGTAACAACTATGTACATGTGGCTTTGTGCATGGGTCTTGGTGGTTGTGCCTATTTTGGGTTCAGAGGAGTCTATATATATGATACTACTCCTATGGGAGAGACATAACAAAATTTAAGTCTTGTTGGCTTTGTCTCTCATCTCCTGAAAGAACTTGCATTGCAAGTGTATTGTAATCTTTGTGTTGAAGATAATACATTGTGCAGGTTTTGGAGTGCTAGGGTTTTTTACTGAAAGGTTTTCCCCAGGGTATATCATTGTGTCATTCTCTATTTTTCTATATGCATTGTATGTGGTTACAATATCTTTGTTAAAGTAGTTAACGAATCTAAAATTGTAAGGATTTATAAGAATGTGCACAATACTCTCCTATAGAGATTAGTGCAGGAAGCTGTTTCCGCACCTGAGTTTCCTTACAAGTGGTATCAGAGCTTGATCAACCTTTGATCCTAGTTGTTGGGTAGGGTTTTTTGAGCTGATCTCAAGTTTGAGTGGGAGTTTTTTGTAGAGCATTCTGAATCTTATTTGCAGATTGAGATGGCAACTTCATCATATGGAAGAATGGAGGTGGAGAAATTTAATGGCACTAATTTTGAGTTGTGGAAACTCAAGATGGAAGACATGTTGGAAGATCGTGACCTATGGGAAGTGACTTCAAATGCTACAAGACCAGCAACTATAGTTCAAGCAGATTGGGATATCAAAGACCGTAAAGCTAAGGGTCTCATAAGACTCTGTTTAACCGATGTAGTCCTTCTGAATGTTCTAGATGAGAAAACTACAAATAGTTTGTGGGAAAGACTTGCGGCTGTGTATCAGGCCAAATCTCTGGTGAACAAGTTATTCCTGAGGAAGAATTTGTACTCTCTATGAATGGAGGAAGGTGGATCCTTAACGGATCATTTAAATGCATTTAATCTGCTGGCTGCACAATTGACATCAGCTGGTGTCAAGTTAGAGGATGATTGTTGCTGCACACTTTTGTGTTCTTTACCGGATTCATGGGACCATCTTGTGATGGCTCTCAGAAGAACTTTAGTCACCTTCAAAATGGATGATGTGGTGATGCAAGAGCATCCTGGGTGTAAGAGCAATCTTGCATCACCCAAAAATATTTATGTTTTTGTATTCAATAAGGGTTATTTTGTGCAGAGCTGCTATTTATGGAAAGTTACTATTTTTGGTAATTTTTGTATGTGCTCAAAATGATCTGATTTCTTTCTTGGAGGTTCATTTTGGTCATATAAGTCTGCCAGTAAAGTTTCATTTCCAAATCAAGTGTATATTGGAAGATATTGAAGATTTTCGGTATTGGCAGCAGGGTACAAAAACTTTGAACTCAGTTTTGAAGGCTTTAGAGGCCCCGGATGAGGTTGAAAATTTGGGTGACGAGCGCTTGCGCCGGTCAAGCCTGTAGAGCGCTTCGTGGCATTTCTGAAATGGGGTTATAATAGCCGAGCGGGTCAACTGGTGATGACTTATGGTCTTCGAAAGTTGGGCCACCTGAAATGGCAGAAAATAATTTTCTCCAAAATTTCTGTTCGGGTTTCAAAGGTTATCTTGAGCCGACTATGATGTAATAAAATGTAAAATAAAATAATTCTAAGTTTGGTCGGCCTTATTGGCTAAAATTCTGGAACCTTCCCAGGCGGTGGAAAATTGCCTATATAAGGAAGGCTGTATTATTGTCTTAGGCAGTTCAGAATAGTTCTGGGTAATAGTTCGAGGCTTTGTCCTACAGAATATTGTAAGGGAATGCCCATGCGGCTTTGCATATTGTAATTCTGAAAGTTTGTAATTCCACATTTGTGGAGATAATAAGAAGCCAATTTTCTGTTCTTGCATATTATTGTTGTTGTTTCTCTATTTCTGTTATGTGTTTGTGGCATTAAGGGGAGCACCCTTCATCAGGTGGTATTAGAGTAGGAGTTCTTGAGTGTGTAAACAGATCGCCGACTGTGAGGTAGTTTGCACCAGGACTGTGGTTAGGGTTTCAGCACGCATCGCGAAAATGCCTCCACGAAGGGAATATGGCGGAAGAGCTGGTGTTGTGACACCTGAGGTTAGAGAGCTGCAGAGACAAGTACGAGCATTGCAAGAAGAGATTCATAGAGGAATGAATCTTAATGTCAAAGATGAAAGCGAGGATGAAGCCGAAGAAGAATATCAAGAAGGAGAAGTTGAAATTGTGAACCAGGAGGAAGAAAGACTTTTTCGGGCGATTTCCAAGATTGGAAAAAGACCTAAGATTGAGGTTCCTACATTTTCTAGAAATCTTAACCCAGAGGAATTGATCGACTGGATCAATGAATGTGAAGAATATTTTGAGTATGAAGATGTTGAGGATCCTGATAGGGTCAAATTTGCAAAGGCCAGACTGAAAGGTCATGTGAAGATATGGTGGCAAGAGATCCAGTTGGAGCGAAATAGAAGGGGAAAGGAGAAAATCATGAGATGGGATTGGATGGTGGATAAATTGAAGCGACAGTTCATTCCTGTTGATTATGAGCTTGACGTACTAAAGAAAATGCAGAGTTTGAAGCAAGCAGGAAGATCTGTTCAGGAGTATACAGAGGAGTTCTATCGACTTCTCATCAGAATAGGCCATCCAGAAGCTGATAAGGAGAAAGTTGCCTGATACCTTAATGGGTTAAGGCCAAGCATTCAGGAGGAGCTGAATCTTGTTCGAATGAATAGTATTGAAGAGGCATACCAGTTTGCCCTAAAAGTAGAGGAAAAGCTGAACAAGAAGTTTGAGAGCAGACAAAACGGACGAGGTCAAGGTGGACGATCTGGTGGATGGTCATATGGTAGCCGAAATGAAGATCTGAAAAAGAAGGATGAGGCCAGTAGCAGTCAGAATCAGTGAGAAAATAATTTCAATCACTTCCAGGATCAGAATAATAGAGATCAAAGACGAAGAGGAAGAGGACAAGGATCTGGAAGAGGTGGCTTCCGTGGAACATGTTTTCACTATGGAGAAGAAGGTCATAGGGCATTTGAATGTCCTCAGCGCCAAGGCAGAACAGATAGGAGAAATGAAGGCCAGGCCAGTGTTGTGCATGTCGATGAAGATGCTAGATCATCAAATTATTTCAGTGAGAAGTTAAATGATGCCAAGAGGAAATATTCTATTTATGATCAGGAATTTTATGCTATAGTTCAGGCATTAAAGAAGTGGAGACATTATCTGCTTCCTAAGGAGTTTGTTTTGTATACTGATTATCAAGCTTTGCAATATTTGAATAGTCAAGGAAAGTTGAATCAGAGGCATTTGAAATGGGTTGAGTTTTTGCAGAGTTATACATTTATTTTGAAACACAGGAGTGGAAAGTCTAATAGGGTTGCAGATGCTCTTAGCAGAAGGCAACTATTGCTGATAGAAATGCAGATTGAAGTGGTTGGGTTCAAGGAACTCAAGAATTTATATCCAGAGGATCCTAATTTTGGTGAAGCTTGGAAAGCTTGTACAGAACCTGTTACTCTAGACAGGACAAAATGGTTGGATTTCATCATCCAGGATGATATGCTATTCAGAGGGAGTCAGTTGTGCATTCCACGAAGTTCTATGAGGGAGAATCTCATCAAGGAGAAGCATAGCGGAGGATTGGTTGGACATTTTGGTCGTGACAAAACCCTTGGTTTGGTTAGTGAGAATTATTATTGGCCACAGTTGCAGCAAGATCTGAAGAAGTTTGTACAGAGTTGCAGAGTATGTCAGATGGAAAAAGGAGTGAAATAGAATACAGGATTGTATCAGCCATTACCTCTACCAGAGAAGCCTTGGGAGGATATCAGCATGGACTTTGTTCTTGGTTTACTGAGGACTCAGCAGGGACATGATTCAATTTTTGTAGTGGTTGACAGATTTTTGAAGATGGCACATTTCATTCCCTGCAAGAAGACTAATGATGCTATTCATGTAGCAGAATTGTTTTTCAGAGAAGTAGTGAGACTTCATGGTTTGCCAAAGACCATAGTTTCAGATCGGGACACTAAGTTTGTTGGATATTTCTGGCGTACGTTGTGGAAGAAGTTGAAGATAGATTTGAAGTTTAGTTCATCACATCATCCACAGACTGATGGATAGACAGAGGTGGTGAATAGGAGTTTGGGAAATTTGCTGAGATGTTTGCTTGGAGATAAGCCAATGGGATGGGATTTGATTTTACCACAGGCAGAATTTGCATACAATAATTCTATCAACAGGAACACTGGTAAATCACCATTCCAGATTGTATATAGAAGTAGTCCAAGAAATGCATCTGAATTGAGGAAGATAGATAAAGGAGAAATAAGTAGTGCTGAAGCTGAGGATTTTACAGAACACTTGAAAAAAATCCATGGGGAGGTGAGGAAGCATATTACCAAGATGAACACACAGTATAAGGCTAAGGCAGATGAGAAAAGGAGGTATAAGGAATTTCAGGTTGGTGATGAAGTCATGGTTCATTTGCGGAAGGAGCGGTTTCCAGTTGGTACATATAACAAGCTAAAAATGAAGAAGTTTGGACCATGAAGGATATTGAAGAAACATGATTCAGGAAACGCATATGAGGTAGAATATCCTACCGAGCTAAATATTTTACCAGTGTTTAACATTTCAGATCTGACAGAGTATCATGAAGGAGGTGTTGAAGATGAGATCACAACAGCACAGTGGAGTATTCTAGCAACTAGTTTGGACACTAAGGAGATCGAAGATATACTAGACAGTCATGTTGGCAGAAGCACAAGGAACATGACATATGAAAAATATTTGGTCAAATGGAAAGGACGACCTATTGAAGATTCATTATGGCTGACAAAGGAGGAGGTTAGCCGTCTTGGTTTTCCTCTGCACACCTGAGTCGTGACAGGGTCACTTCTCAAATTACCCCGGGTGTCTGATGCAGGAGCATCCTGGGTGTAAGAGCAATCTTGCATCACCCAAAAATATTTATGTTTTTGTATTCAATAAGGGTTATTTTGTGCAGAGCTGCTATTTATGGAAAGTTACTATTTTTGGTAATTTTTGTATGTGCTCAAAATGATCTGATTTCTTTCTTGGAGGTTCATTTTGGTCATATAAGTCTGCCAGTAAAGTTTCATTGCCAGATCAAGTGTATATTGGAAGATATTGAAGATTTTCGGTATTGGCAGCAGGGTACAAAAACTTTGAACTCAGTTTTGAAGGCTTTAGAGGCCCCGGATGAGGTCAAAAATTTGGGTGACGGGCGCTTGCGCCGGTCAAGCCTGTAGAGCGCTTTGTGGCATTTCCGAAATGGGGTTAGCCGAGCGGGTCAACTGGTGATGACTTATGGTCTTCGGAAGTTGGGCCACCTGAAATGGTGGAAAATAATTTTCTCTAAAATTTATGTTCGGGTTTCAAAGGTTATCTTGAGCTGACTATGATGTAATAAAATGTAAAATAAAATAATTCTAAGTTTGGTCGGCCTTATTGGCTAAAATTCTAGAACCTTCCCAGGCGGTGGAAAATTGCCTATATAAGGAAGGCTGTCTTATTGTCTTAGGCAGTTCAGAATAGTTCTGGGTAATAGTTCAAGGCTTTGTCCTATAGAATATTGTAAGGGAATGCCCATGCAGCTTTGCATATTGTAATTCTGAAAGTTTGTAATTCCACATTTGTGGAGATAATAAGAAGCCAATTTTCTGTTCTTGCATATTATTGTTGTTGTTTCTCTATTTCTATTATTTGTTTCTGGCATTAAGGGGAGCACCCTTCATCATGTGGTGTCTTCACTTCTATCAGAGGAGATGCAGAGAAAACCTTCCATTTCAGAAAGAGAAGCCCTTGCTGTTTGTGGGAGATCCACTAAAAGAGGGAAGAAAAATGACAATAAGTCTGACAATAAGGGTAGATCCAAATCCCATGGGAAGTCAAAGACTTCCAATAAGTCCAAGGCAAAATGTTGGAACTGTGATAAATCTGGGCACTTCTGTAAAGACTGCAAAGAGCTGAAGAAGAAGAAGAAAGGTTCAGATTCAGCTTCAGAAAGATCTCAAGAAGATGGTGATGCATTCATCACAGCTTTCGCAGCCCATGCATCTAATGATGTGTGGTTGGTTGACTCGGGTGCATCTTTTCACATGACCTCTCATCGAAACTAGTTCTCAAAATATGAAGAGTTCGATGGTGGAAAGGTTTACTTGGGTGATGATTCCCACCTAAAGATAGTTGGATGTGGAAGGGTCACTATCAAATTTCTTGATGGATGAGTAAAGGGAATCAACGGAGTTATGCATATTCTAGGTTTGGCACAAAACCTATTATCTGTAAGTATGCTGAATGATGTAGGTGTGCAAGTTGTTTTTTCAAAAGAAGGATGCAAGATGATAAGAGGATCGATAGTGCTTGCAAGGGGTACTAGGAGAGGTACCTTATTTCAGCTAGATGCATGTATTCCTCTATGTAATAGTTCTTCATCCTTACCATCTAAACAAGCAGTGAAGAAGTCTATGGCTATTGGTTCTGATGGTAGTGCAAATACTTTGGAAGGTAAGCTTCTTGTAGAAAAGACAATGTTGTGGCATATAAGATTTGGCCACATTGGTGAAAAGGGTCTCAGAACCATGAAAAATAAAAATCTCATTAAGGGGTTAAATGATTGCAATCTCGAGTTTGACTTCTACGAACACTGTGTCTATGGTAAACAAAATTATGTTCAGTTTTACTCTAGTTCTCACAAATCTTCTGATGTTATGGATCTTATTCATTCTAATGTATTTGGTCCTGTAAAAGTTCCTTCAATCTCCAAGTCTATATTTTTTGTATCTTTCATAGATGATTATAGTAGAAGGACATGGATTTATTTCCTTAAAATTAAGACACAAGTCTTTAGTCAATTCAAAGAATTTAAAGCTCTTGTAGAGAATCAGACTAGTAAGAAGATTAAGTGTGTGAGAACTGACAATGGTGGTGAGTTTTGCTCAGTAGAGTTTGAATAGTTATGTAAAGAACAAGGTATCAAGAGGCATAATACAACTCCTTATACCCCATAGTAAAATGGAGTTGTAGAGAGAATGAACAGGACACTGATGGAGAAGTCTAGGAGTATGCTTAGTGGAGCTGGTTTAGAACAAAGGTTTTGGGCCGAAGTTGTGGCCACTGCTTGCTATCTGGTTAACAGATCTCCTACATCAGCCCTTGTTGGTAAGACACCCATGGAGGTGTGGTCTGTTAAGAAGCCTTCAATTAGACATCTTCATGTTTTTGGTTGTGAAGCTTATGCACATGTTCCAAAGGAGAAAAGATCTAAGTTGGAAAACAAAGCTGTTAAATGTATTTTCATCGGATATAGTGCTGGTGTGAAAGGATACAAGCTTTGGGATCCTGTGACTAGTAAGGTGTTGTATAGTAGAAATATTATTTTCAGAGAGCTAACATCTTCTCCTATTGTGCTACAACCAGATGAAAAAGAAAAGGAAAAAGATGTTGTTTAGTTGCCTCCTACCCCTGAGAAGACTGAACAAAGAGACCATGTTGGGTCTAATGATGAGGAGAGCTCTAGTAGCTCTGATAATTCAGAAGAAGAGGAAGAACAACCTCAACCGCAGCCCTTGAGGAGATCCATGAGAGAAAGAAAGAAACCGAAAAGGTTTGGTTATTCTATGTTAGATTCTAGTTGTGCCTTTGCTTTCATTACTAACACTGATGAGCCTAGATCTATGAAAAAGGCTTTGGGCATGGAAGATGCAGGTTCCTGGATTGAGGTTATGGATGATGAGATGGCTTCATTGGAGAAAAAAAAAACTTGGGACCTTGTACCTTTTCCTAAAGGGAGAAAATCTGTTGGCTGTAAATGGGTGTTCAAGAAGAAATTCTGTGCAGATGGCAGTGTTGAAAGGTATAAAGCTAGATTGGTTGCAAAGGGGTATTCACAGGTAGAGGGAATAGATTATGGTGAAATATTCTCTCCTGTTGCAAAGTTGACATCCATTAGATTTTTGTTATCTCTTACTGCATCATATGATTTAGAGATAGAACAGATGGATGTGAAGACAACTTTCCTTCATGGTGATTTGGAGGAAGAGATTTATATGTCACAGCTTGAGCACTACATTGTTAAAGGTAAAGAATCCTTAGTTTGTAGATTAAAGAAATCTCTATATGGTTTGAAGCAATCTCCTAGGATGTGGTACCTTAAGTTTGATGCCTTTGTGTTGTCAATTGGATTTGTAAGATCAAAATCAGATCATTGTGTTTATTTCAGAGTTGAAAATGATCACCTTCTTATTGTTGCATTATATGTTGATGATATGTTGCTATTTGGGAAGGGTAAAGGTATGATTTTTTATTTTAAATCTCAGTTATCAGCACAGTTTGAGATGAAAGATCTTGGGGTAGCTAGGTACATCTTGGGTATGGAAATCAGTAGAGACAGGTCTAACAGAAAACTTTGGTTGAGTCAGAGTAAGTATGTGAAGTCTTTGTTGGATAGGTTCAGCATGTCAGATTGTAGACCACTATGTGTTCCTATTTCTATGGGAACAAAGTTATCTATAGATGATTGTCCAAAATCTCCTAGTGAGGTGGAGGACATGAGTAGAGTACCTTATGCTAGTGCAGTTGGAAGTCTTATGTACGCTATGGTCTGTACTAGACCAGACATTGCCCAAGCAGTGGGAGTCCTGAGTCAGTTTATGGCTAATCCTGGATGGGTACATTGGGATGCAGTTAAGTGAGTATTTAGATATTTGAGGGGTACATCAGATTACTCCATATGTTATCATGGTAACTCTTCTGGATCTCCGCATTCAGTTTGTATTCATGGGTTTGTGGATTCAGATTGGGTAGGTGATATTAATAGTAGGAGATCCACCAGTGCTTATGTGTTCACTATGATTGGTGGTGCCATCAGTTGGATGAGTAAGCAACAACCTGTGGTTGCTTTGTCCACTACAGAAGCTGAGTACATGGCTGCTACTCATGCTTGTAAAGAATCCATTTGGCTTAGAAGATTGTGTTCTAATGTTGGTGTTGATGCAGAACAAATTAATATTTGGTGTGACAGTCAGAGCGCTATTTTCCTTGCAAAGAATCCAACTTTCCATGCCAGAATGAAGCACATTGATGTGCAGTTTCACTTTGTGAGAGATATGGTGGAAGATGGAAAGGTAAATTTGGAGAAGGTAGATACTGTGAAGAATGTTACAGATGCATTAACGAAACTAGTGGGCATTGAGAAGTTCAGATGGTGTTCGGAGTCTATGGGCCTTTTGGCCTATAGCGGTGAAAGTTCTTATTATGTTCCTGTTGCTCTTACAAGGTGTTCGACAAGTGGGAGAATGTTAGGAATAAGGTGTCTCAACCTTGGATAATTCCTATTCTTATTATTTGTTTTGTAAATATATTTTTTGCAAATAATGTAATTAAGTGTGAGTGTACATGTCTAGTTGGCATGTTGATGTGTCACTCCACTTGATGTGTTGGCATCTTGTGCATAAGGAGATCATGACTAAAATGGTCATGACAGATTCCTATGACACATAAGAACTATTTAAGGAATGTGCTATGACAGGTGTAAGAGCATCTTATGACTTGGGCCTATTTGGGCACCCAAGAAGAAGTGGTTGGTGTGTGTAAGAGAATATGCCAAAAATAGGTTGGTATGACAGATTCTCTTACACTTCTCTTGTGACCATTATTTTTGGTGGATTCTATGACAAGCTGTCATAGTCTATTCTAGGGATGGATGCCTATTCTTGGGATTACATGTAACAACTGTGTACATGTAGCTCTGTGCATGGGTCTTGGTGGTTGTGCCTATTTTTGGGTCCAGAGGAGTCTATATATATGATGCTACTCCTATGGGAGAGACATAACAAAATTTAAGTCTTGTTGGCTTTGTCTCTCGTCTCCTAAAAGAGCTTGCATTACAAGTGTATTGTAATCTTTGTGTTGAAGATAATACATTGTGCAAGTTTTGGATTGCTGGGGTTTTTTACTGAAAGGTTTTCCCCAAGGTATATCATTGTGTCATTCTCTATTTTTCTGTATGCATTGTATGTGGTTGCAATATCTTTGTTAAAGTAGTTAACAAATCTAAAATTGTAAGGATTTATAAGAATTTGCACAATACTCTCCTATAGAGATTAGCGTAGGAAGTTATTTCTGCACCTGAGTTTCCTTACAGTAATGAGGGGGCTTAGAACACTAGTATATGTAAATTTCATTATTTAATAATAAAAATCTAGTAAAATGTTTGCAGTTGCCTCATTTAACTTGAGGTTCACCCTGTATTATTTTGGTCATTATGGACCTCCTCCGCTCTCTAAATTTATTCCTTATATATGGTTTTTGTATCTTGTAGTGTCAACTTGGAATCAGAGGTGCAGAAGTTGCACTTCATCACTTGGGTATACAACTTAATTACATTGTCTCCAAAAAATTGTGACCGTGATGTCTACAATTATGTTTCTTAGCTGTTGTGAAATCTGCATTTATGTTTCTCAGCTATCGTGTTTATAAAAGGAGACTTCATACCATGCTACACTCAAACTTCAACAAGACTTCATACCACGCAGCATTTGTAGATTATGTTCAATGCATTATTTACACTTGTATTGGTGGGAAAACTCTTGAAAATACTCAAAAGAGAATGCATTCAACCATGTTGTTTACATGACACATGTAGTTTACCTCTAGCATAAATCAGCATTGTGTACAAATTTGCAAACATTGCATGGTATGAAGCCTCGCTCAAGCTTGAAAATGATAGTCAATCCATAGTCAAGGTCAAGGAACAAATGGAATAACCAAGAAAACACTATACGTTAAATCATGTGATTGATAGAAGGTTGGGGCTCAGCTGAGCCATAAACATGAAGAATTATTCTAAAAAAAGATGTAAACCATATATGTGTGCACTTGAGGCAAAGAGAAGTTATGTCATATCAATATTAAAATATTAGTTACAATATGAAAATACTAAACTAACTAATTCCTAAGTTCATCTTTGCATATGGTCGCAACAAAGATATGCAATTACAATACAGAGAAGGCATCATAAAAATATAATTTCAGAATCTACCCTAGCCTGACACATTTTGCACTCAAATCCTTCATCGCAGATAAGTGGAGATGGGAAGATAGATGTAGATGAGTTGTCATTGACCCAACTAAAGTATCCACAACCATTATTTCCCTATGATACCCAGTCTACATTAGTTCTTATATTATAATGAATATTATTTACATTAGAAACTTTAAATATATACAAATTAGCAACCTTTTTTCTATTTGGGCAGCACCAAAATTGTCATCTAGGGTTGTTCAGTGTCCATGAAGTCTTCAACACACACTACCCTCCACCACATTGATAATTTGGCACATTGACAAGAGTCATCGAACTTATATCAATAATGCACCACACCATTGTTACTACATTTATTATTTTTATATGATTATTTAATTTATATGAAATACACCAAGGAGTACCATCAAAAATATTAACCATTTACAATAATGAAAATTAAACCTAAATCAAATAGCTCATTTTTTTATCAGCATGTGTAGTCTCTGTGTATATGAAAAATGAAAGAAATATGAAGCTAAAATAAAATAGTGAACAAAATAGTATTCCACATAGAGTGAATGAAATATACCATCAAAAGAAGGTGACAAAATCCTATCACAAAGCATAGACATAGGAAATAAAAAAGGGACAAAATATGAGAAATAAGAAAAATCATTACGACTATAGAAAAATCATTTATACTATAATAAAAAAATAAACACTCTTTGTCAACAATTTTCAAAATTATTAGGACTATAGAAAAATAATTAAGACTACACAAAATAAAATTGTAAAAATGGATGGTTCTGATGCTTTTCCATTACAACAATTAAGCATTCATCATTTGGTATTGTGTATTCCATTTAAGTATGTCAACAATGTTCAAAATCCTGTCACCAAGCATAGACAAGAAATAAGAAAAATCATTAGGACTATAGAAAAATCAAGTTCTAGAAATGGACAGTTCTGATATTGCTTTTCCATTACAACAATTGAGCATTCATCATTTGGTACTTCTTGGTGTATTCCATTTATGTTTTTCAGTTGTTGTATTTATGTACATGTTTTTTATGTGTTTGGCTTCTCTCCCTCGCAAGGGATACGTCAATAGGTAATTGATTTGAAAGCATAATGATTTGATAGTCTTTTTTTAGGATAGGCATAATCATCCCGCCAACCTTAATTAGAAACATTTGTGATATATGTCAAGTAATTATAATCAGTATGCCCAACAAACAGAGACTTAGTAGTAAAATCATGTCCTTTGGTTTACTAATTTACTTATAATCAGTATGTCCTGACCTACTAGCATGTCCTGACCAAAACAACAAATTGTTGCAGCAGAAGATTCTTTGGAAGAAGTAACAGATTTGGAAGTTGAAGTGGTCACATGTGAATATCTCATGGTTGATAGAAAATTACATGAAGACCTTGTTAGTCCCTAAGAAGGAAAATATGATGGGTACAAGAATACGTGTTCATAAGGATGGTAACATTAATCATTAAAGTCATTAAATCTTGTTCATATTTCTGTCACTTTATGATTGCCATCTTGATTGACATATTTTTATTTTTTTATCAATACCATTAATAGACATGACACCAGACGACATTACATTCATGGTAGAGTTTAGACCCTACTCCTAATTAACTAGATTATCACAAACTATAGCACCACCTACTGCCAGAAAATTCCATAGTCACTGTTTCACTTCTACCTTTGCTAAGATTCACTTCCATTCATATCCTAAGAAATTTGAATAGGTAATCGCATTAAATGTGGGAAACTATGCTTTGAATAGTAATGCTTCTCCACCATAAAACCAAGTTACAAACAACAGTACCCTTTCCTCTAGTTTTCTTGAGAACGAAATAGCTAAAGCACCAGAGTTTACAAACCATACAATTTCTAGCCTACCAATATGCAATAAATAAAAATAAATTCAAAAAATTTTCAGTATTCGAAAGCCACATTTGAGGTCAACTTCAAAGTCAAAGATACTAGACTTCCCTATATAAAAATTCCCATTGAATTGTAGCACCAGCTTCTAAGGTGCTTTCTTAAAATAGTTGTTAGCTTCTTAAAAACATCCCCTCAAAGGAAAAATTGTTTATAAAAGAAACATTTGAAGGCGTGATTAGGTTCAAAAAGCAAGAAAATGGTCAGTAATGGCAAAAAATGCCTCTTTACTGGATAAAAGACTTTAAGACGGTTACCAAAAATTAGATACTGAAGCACTAGTAACACAAGTGCTCATTGTTAGTGCCCAATTTTCATAAGATCTTCCTACCATAGAAGCTTGTAAAAAGTAAAAACAAAATGTAGTATATTCCAAAATAAAATTATCAGGGAATATGGTAGTTGTTTAATCTAGCACGGGTTCATCTCAAAAACAACTACAAATTTCTGGGCCCTTCCCAAAAATATCATTGTCATTTCTAGGCATCTTTTTGGGAAGGACTTAGAAATTATGAAAAACCCATTACATCTCCCCAGGGAATCAAACATAACATCATATCTATTATACATTGTTTGATTATTTTGTCATTGATGTCAAAAAGACTTTTGTGAATATATAGTTATGCAAATCAAAATATAGTTTGACAAATATACCCGTTCTTTCCAAATATATGTATTATGGTGGTTGTTCTAAATATGTATCTATGCGGAATAGAACATGGACTCTTCACATGGTCACATGGTCACAAACTCTTCTATCCAAGCTGATGAAACAAAAAGTTAGGGAGGTTTTATCATGTTGATAGGTGTTTAAAATATGTTAGTTAAGAGTATTTTTCCATGGAAATAAAGCTTAATGGGAGATTTCTCTGTCATGACAAAGAAATACAATGGGGATATTAGAAATGGTTTTGTGTCAACACAAGATGCAATGGGGAGACCATTCTACCTCTGCAATTCCTACCAAGTACGGGAACTTTATATTCTGCCATTTTGATGATATGAAAAACTTAGAGAATGTACAGAACAAATGATTCTACAAGTCAACTGATAGATCTTCAAATCTCAGTCAAGTTTTCAAACATAGCGAAATGAAGTACTTGTAGCATGGGGTTTATCAGATTTTTTTATGGTCTACATATGTATAGTATTATTGTTTTGTCTCGGAATATTTTTGAATGCATATGTTTGCAAGGAACTACTATCTCAATTCATTCTTTGTTTCAAAACTATTTCAATAATTATTTTAAGAAGAAAAAGGTTTGATTTAAAAGACAACAGCCAGATGAGAAGGAACTTAATTGGTTTGTAGTTATAAAGTCAGTTTGAAACCAATTGAAACTTCCTAACCTCTGTCAGTTAGCCGGGTGTGTCTTTGAAGCATTATATATATATACATCATGAAGTGTGTGGAAAAGGAGTTCAAGTGTGAAATGGTGTGATCCTTCTATGAGAATACAATGTTATATTTATGATGTCAATTTGTAGGAGGATGTTAAGAAGATTACATTGACTATATGTGAAGTATGTTGAATGAAAAGAAGAGAGGAAAAATCTGTAGTAGAGAATAGAAGGCATCGTGTTGTGTATTGTGTTGCCAAATGAAAAAGGAGACCATGAGAATGAATATGCTATGAACAAATGAGAATGGGTGAGCATTGACATCATATACTTAATATTACTATAAGTAATGTTATTCAAAAGATGAACAAATAAATACAAGTATGTTGTTATCAAATGTTGTAAGCAATTTCTTACAGGACATTCAAAATGGAGTAACATAAAGTTGGTTTGTATTGAAAGGTTAAAACGGTTTTATGGTTCAAAGAGCTAAAGTTTTTGAAAGGGTTTTCTCAGTTTGTGGACAAAATCTTTGAAGTCAAATACATTACAGCGTTAGTGAAAATTTTCAGAATTTGTCAACAAGACTTCTGAATTGCAGATTATACACTTCTTATAAGAAGTTTATTTGTAGGTCTTTCAGTTGTTAAGAAGTGCAGGTTGTTGACATTCAGATTGAAGAGTTTATTTGTCTATATTTCTACTGTTATAAATGGTGCAACTAAAGGTTTAGTTTAGTAATATAATATATTTTGTATTTGTCATTGATGTTGAATTGGTGCTTAGGCTGGTTGAGTGGGTGCTCAATTGTAATAGAGTTGGTGCTCTAAGGATATGGGGGTTTGGTGACTCCTTAGGATTGTTTCCCTTAAACATTATAATTTCATTATTCATGAGGATGGATTAGGATAGTAGATCCTAGTAGCATTTCTCACCATGCTTTTCCCCATCCTGGGTTTCCACATCAAACCTTGTGCATTGTTTCTTGTATGGTTGCATTGATTTCTAGTTGTAGTTCCAGTTGCTTTTAGTTATCAAATTTAAGATTGACAAGTTTCATTGAGCATTTAAAATTTAAATTGATTAAGAAAAAAAATTATCTACTACTAATTCACCCTCCCCCTCTCAGTAGTAGAGTTGTGTTCTACAATTGGTATTAGAGCTAAGTACTTGGAAAATACCATAGTTACACCACTATCAGGGATGGTAGGATGGGTTTTCGAGACATGGGGACAAATGGCCTCAATTTGGGGACAGTAGTGAGGAGGGGTGTATATACTATATACTATAAATATGGTACTTAAAATTCTAGTTATGAAAAGATGTATAAGACGATTAAGAAGTAAAACAACAAAATTGCAAATGTCAAATACTAAATAGTAAATACTTTAACATTGAACAATGAACATTGAAGTTTTGAATATCGAATTAATAATTAGAAATTAGAATACTCAATACTAAATAAATTATAAAATTTTAAATTCTTGAATCAGCAAATGGAATGTTCATTTCTATTATATCAAAAATATCATAAAGATGATTAACTTGCAGGAGGGAAGTTACTAATGTCAAACAAGGAGAATAGAGACTAGTCAAGAATGAAGTGACATTATGTAGAATATTGACATGCATTAAGTAGAAAGAGGTTAAAATATATATAGGCTTAAATTTGTAGTTTATAAATAGCTCTTGAAAATTCCAAAGGTTTCACATTTGATTCAACATTTATTTCAAGAGGTTAAAATATATATAGGCTTGAATTTCACATTATAAACCATTTCTCCACTTTCAATCATAGCTGGATTATATTTTCTTATTCATATTTTCTATTTTTTTCTTAACTAATGTACCCAACCTAAGTGACCTTACAATGGCCTAACCAACCCCTTAGACCAATCTATCAACCTTTCAAGGCATGGTTGTCACTTTAGTATAGAGTGCTTCTTGGGCCTGTAAACCTGGCTTTCTGCATCTAACACCAAGTTTTACCATATAATCCCCAAGTGTTATTGAGATTCTTTGACACTCTCTGTAAGGTGGTCGTTCTCCAAAAAGATCAAAGCCTAGATCATTCTCTAGGCCTCCCAACTACAAGAATCTAAGAGGCCTAATTATGGCGCCCACCAAGGCTCTACACTCTCAAGTGTTCAAAATCTTTTCAGCCAATCAATACATTATGTCCCCATAACTCCTCCCTGAGACTCTTCACAGTTGTTGTCTCATTAGTGAAGATGCACCCCTATACTCCCTAAGTACTTTCACTCACCTAGAGTGTTACAGATTCTTCATAAGCCTTCAGACCCTTTCTAAATGTCAATTGACTCATATTGACATCCCTCTCATTTACCAAGTTTGTAACTCGGTCTTGACACACCCTGATCTTTAGGACTGTCCCCTGTGGCAATGCAGGCCGCTAGTCAAACTTGGCACAATTTTGGGTTTTGGTTCCTAAATTTCCCAAAAGACCCCTCAAGATAGTCACCGTGTCTTAATATATGTTCTCTTTGATAGAGTGTCCCTCGAGGTATAGATTTTGGACCCTATACAAATTCCCAAATCCACAACATCTCCTTTGAAGATAAAAAGAATGATGCTCAGTCTGATACAACAGGTGCATTCAAAACTTGGCACTCGACCAATCCCATGATGGTCCCATTAAGAGGTGAGTAATTCAAATTCAAATCCTTGAATTGAGACTCAAAATTGAAACCAAATAATAGTTACAGGTCTATGCTTGTTGTGATGCCAGTCACATTTTGAATGCCTGGATATCTTCATATCAAACTCCTCCAATCCGCATTATCCATGGTAAATTTATTGAAATCTTATGATACATTCTACAATTTTCCCTCCTCACCAAATGCCAATGACTTTCATCAGATCGTAGGAAAGACATAGATGTTTGAAATTCAAACTGTCGGCTAGGGAACACCCATGGGTTTTCCTATTCTGCAACTTGATTCTCTTTCCACACTTAATCAAACCAACTCAAACCACTTGCAAATAAAAGATAGAAGTATTTAGAAGCCTTCCATCCAATTAGATTATTGACTTCTTTCAATACGGGTTTGCATGAATGTAAATACCAGTCATTTTTTATGGAAAATGCAGTTTTATTTTTAGTAAATTGTGAAATCTTTGTTAAGCAATCTGTATAATGGATAATCAATCCATGGCTTTGGCCAGCTCCCCGGTAAAGATTTGGCCTTCTCAACACCACCAAAAATATCCCAGCTAATCCCAATCCCAGCAAAACAATAAAATATGCAGTGCAAAAGACATTTTTGGGGAACAAATTGGCTTCAAACTTTTTAAAACTAGTAATAATAAATAGATGCATTCAAATTCTCACAAGAGTCAGGAAAACAAAATCACGTTACCTTAGTGCCAAATCTGTAGTGCTGAATTTTCCCTCCAAAGTGAAGGTTACCTCAATGAGCTTCCAATACACATTGCCAATGAGGTTTCCCGCACTACAACCTTGAAAAAATACATTGTGGTAATAATGAAATGAAATCAAAACCCTACTTCTATTTATTATATAAGTGGTAATAATGAAATAAAATCTTTTTTTTTGAAGTTATGCCCGTGGTCGTTGAAAGTTTGACCTACATAGTATTAGTCAAAATTTTGACAAACACGGGCATGGATTAAAAAAAAATCAAAGTTTTCCTTCTATAATCCGACCAACCAAAACTTTTTTATTTCATGGCTGAAAATTTTGGTAGAAAAGCTAGGTCAAATGTACTAGTGATAACATGAGTAGGTTCTGCATTCACCCGTTCTTCTTCAATTTCATCATCACTAACATCTTCAAGATGTCTACCTCTTCTCTGGGCTCTCTCTACTGCTTCTAACCTGGCAGCAATCTATCTCAGTATATCTACCAATCTTGGATCTACATCTCACCTCCCATGAACCATCTTGAAAACCCTCTACAATTTCTAGTCAAATCACAATCTACTACCCCACAATAATTCAACTAGGGTTTCAAGAGGAACCTACAAACCTAGATCTACAGACATAGATCCACAGACCTAGATCAAGATCTCACCTCACTCTGATACCACTTGGTGCAAGGCAGGGAGCAAGATGGGCCAAACAATGGTGCACCCTAATGATCCAAGCCTGCAACACACATGCAGAAACAACAAATAGGAAAAGTGAGAGAGAGAATGCCATATTTTTTCATATATTATCATCAAATAGAACCATACATGCCAAGCTGTAAGGCCTTCCAAGTTAGGGCCAAATATTATAATGAATCTTAGAAGTCCTCAAACATGTGAGGATCTATCACAAATCTCCAATCTAATGTCTACTATCTTCTATCTCTTACATAATTAATGGAAGTAATGGTCAAATCTGGGACCACATGCTTCCCAATGATGGATTCCAACATTAAATCTATGATCCAATATAAATGCACAAATTGGCCACAACAAGAAATAAAACTAAACCCATTGCTAAGCAAGATAATCGAGCAGCAGACAGGCAATGTCGAGTGCCAATGAAATAACCGACCACCCAGGAGAGAACCGACCACACTCAGTAACCAAAGGAAACTGACCAACTACCGACCAACTCATTCAAAGTAGAAACTAAGCAACACATATAGAACTCCAAATTGTTTTTGGTGACACAGGATTGCCAAGGACCCAAGATGCTCCTGCATTAGAAAATAACCAAGAAATCAAAGAAATTGATGAGAAATTTGGTAAAGAAATTTGGAGATGATGTTGAAGCATACGAGGACATTCTGGTTGAAGCAAAAAATGAGAGTCAATTACTTCTCATTGATAAGGAACATGATGTTGAGGTAACTGAGTCAGAAAAGGATGTAGATCCTACACCGGTTAAGATGACACCTAAGAAGAAGCAGGCAATAACACAAACTAGAGCATGAACAAGATCAACCACTATAGCTTCACCTCCACTAAAGAAAGGAATAGTAAAACTATCTAGGCCTACACCGACGAAGATATATCAAAAGAAGAGATGTACTAAAGCTACCTCTGAGGCCCCAAAGAAAAGAAAGAAGTTAATAAGAAGCAAATATGACATTGATGATGATGAAGATGATGTTAATCAATTTAAAATTGTGAATAATAATCAATCTATAGATGGGATTGCAATATCTATAACAGACACTAGAGGTCTTAGTGACCCAAAAATAAGTCAATTTGAACACTTATCAACTGAGGACTAGAATAAAATTAAAGATGTGGTAATTTAGATGATGGTGAAATTCAAACAGGTACCAATTGAGTTTTCTAAATATGTACCAAAAAGTCTATATGACAGGATATCATCCAGATGGACTTATGCCTTAAGTACTGAAAAGAAAATGAGGGAACAGTCTCTAGTATTGGTGATGCCAACATTGACAAGACTTGAGATTGATGAATTGATGAAGAAATATTATAAAATATTTCTAGTTAAGGGTTGAGCTCTATAGATACTTGTTGAAAATATGGTAGAAGTTGATGAGAATAGTCAGTTACTATGGACTTCTATTCTCCAAGCACAAGCTAAAGAAGATAAGTTGGCTCTGACCATTATACCTAAGAAGAAATATTGAAGAAAAGGGAAAGGCATCCATGCAGATGATGCAGATCTAAAAAAGGAAAAGGACCCCATTAAGCTATCAGACACCGAGGTGCCTGTTACTTCTACCGATGCCACTGAGTACATAAATGTACAATAGGATGCACCTGAGCAAGTAATTATATAGGGAATTGATGATGGATCAAATGATGTACTCATTGAGGATAGTACTAATGGAGACCCTAATGACCTCAAGGATGATGAGGATGTCACATTTGATGGAGCTCAACAAGAAGAACAAGCCCCTATCGAGCCAGCAATAGGTATGATATCGGGTGACCTTCCTATACTAGTTCAAGCAGTTGATATACTGACACAAAAGGAACCTGAAGGCTCAATCCCCAAGCAAAAAAAGGAAACAACTAGGGAACAAGAAGCAAGCACATAAAATACTACAAAGTCAAATGAGCCTAAAGAAAAATAGGCTGACACAAAGGCACAAGAACATCCTAAGCTTACAAAGACTACTAAAACCACCCCCACCGACACTAAATCAAAGGCTCCAACTGTATTGACTGAGACTTAGGTCACCGAGGAGCAGACAAAGGAAGAAACAATGTCAACCAAGCAAGAAAAGACAAATGTAGAGGTAAAATCTCTAGTTCTATTTGTTAAGATTTCTCCACAAGAGTCTAAGAAGAAGAAGAGAAAACATGATAAAGGACTATTCACCCTGGATGAAGTAATCATTATTCTAGAATGTGACCCAAGAAACTTAGACCCAAAAGAATTGAGGAAATATGGAGAGTTATGTACAAGAAAAGCTACACAAGAAAATCCCAGAAAGGAGAGTAAGAGCAAGAAGATTCTAGAGGATGTAAGACACATTTTGTAGTAGGTTGTACCTAATGTCCAAATTAATGAAGACACACCTATTTTGGACCAACTTGCCACTCATACAAGTGTTATCAATGCCCCAGACATAGATGCTGAGAAAAGGATGGAAGAAATGGAAGAAGCTAAAATTCAAGTGAAACCTGCACAAAAGATTAGCCAAGAAGTGGAAATTAATGAGGTAAAGAATTTGAAAGTTATAACCAAGATAAATTATATAACTCAAAAAATTATACAAATTTTGTTTAAACTATGCACTATGGAAACATTCACCATCGAGGTCAATGAAAAGATGAAAAAGATAGATGCAAAAATCTTAGCCAATGCAAATGCTTCTCAAAAAGAGCCAAATGCATTCCATAAGAAGATCCTAAAATTAAAAGAATTAAGGTGGTTGAGAGAAAACCTAAGGAAGTAGGAAGAAAACATAAGTGACCAAGTCAGCGAGCTACAAGCCGAGCTTCTTCCTCAAATCAAAATCATGGAGAGAAATATTGAGAAGGCAAAAGTGTTAGTAACTACACCAGAGATATCAGTTTTAGAGGACATATTTTATATGCATGAACAATTCGGTCTTGAGCACATTACTGTCACCAACTTGAAAGAGGAATGGGAAAACCTCTTGGATTCATTGAAGAAAACCCACCAAAACATTTTTGACAAGTTGTAAGTACATTATTTTTTTGGCATTAGTTTCAAAAAGGGGGAAATCATGTATATATGCCACTATACTTCACTACTACCAGTTGCATGCACCGAGGGGGAGGTTTTGTAGAAAAGTTAGTATATGTATATGTCTATATGGAGTTAGAAATTTTTTGATTTGGCACATATACATTATGGTTTTGATACTAATGCTAAAGGGGGAGATTGTTATCTCTATTTGAGCATTAGATGTTGTCATTAGTATCAACTAAACTTAGTCAGTAATCTATGGTGATCAGTCGGTAAAAGATTGTATAAGAAGCTATACATGCTAGTTAGTTGAACTATCAAAGTGCTCACATACACTGAGTAGTCACAAGGAAGAATCAGAAGCTAAATTTATAAAGGTCTAACAGTGTATATTTATCAAGCATCAGACTATACCGAGCACCGAGTTAGCAAACATCAAGAATTCTATATACCGAGCATCAGGTTATTCACTGAATAGAGAATCAGTGTTTACTAAGTCATTCAGGAAATGACATAATAATTAGTAATGGCACATTTATCTATGCAAATAGTTTACATGGATCTAGAAACATATTACCAAGATTGAGGAACATTTATTATGTATTTAATCATTAAATGTTGTGATGATTCCTATGTAATAGTTAGATCTAGGTTATTTTTATACACCATAGATCTTAGGTTTTCTAAGATGTTGTAAACCTAATTTGGTCAAATCAATTCGCTATATAATTTTAATTGATGTCATTTTGACATACCAATCAAGAAGGAGTTCATGAAGTAGTAACCACCTTCAAGACATCTAAATTCAGACAAGGTTTACAAGATAGAGCAGTTATCAAAGATAGAGTAGTTATCAGAGATAGTATTCAGTTTATTCAGAAACATACAAGGCTATCGATCAGAACAGAGAACAATACACTACACATCAAGGTGAAATTGAATTGGTATTTCATTGATCTAATTCAGACAATTCATAGTTGTCATTTATAGATATTTTATGTTATCTTTTAATCATTATAGCATGATTAAAAATATCTTAACAGAGTAGACTTAACAGTCTGTTGTAAATCTCTTAACTAAATGCACACTTATTTGGTGTTGCTTAAATCCTTTTACAAGGTAGATCTAATCAATCTGAAGTTACTCCTAATATGAAAAGATCACTAGAAGTGATCACACTTGTAGCCTTAACTAGCATACTTTATTTACTGCATTAGTGAAGAATTTGTTGGTATCATGCAGTTTTTACCTTCTAACAAGGGTTTCTGCATAACCAAAATACTCGTGTTATGTGATTACATTTTAGGTATGGTTTATTCTTTTTTTTCATACACATTACATTTGCAAAGCTATTTTAATGTATGTTGCATACAATGGAATCACTTAGCTAGATAGACACTACTATTGCAAATTGTTTATTCAGTAAAAAAAATTGAGGGTATTGATTCACCCCTCCCCACTCAGTAATTTATCTTTCCCACTCCAACACCATGGAGTGATTTGAGTCATTTTGTCAAGGTTTGGAAAAAATTGCAAAAATTGCCAACAAGTTGCTTGGAAAAATTAAACAATTGTAATTCCAATAGTCAGATGGCTTGAAAAAAAGTTGGGATTAGTTGTGGAAGTTGAATTATGTCTATAAATGAATCTTTGGATTGAGTTATGGTGAGTTGTTCAAGGATTGGATTTCCATTAATAAATTGCTTTGATTTACCATAGTTTTTCTAAAACTAGTCTCATTGTACATATCTATATAAATTGGTAGAAGGTTCACATGCATATGGATAGATATTAAATTGATTTACCTTTCTATTTGTGTTTATTTTGTGTAAATTCATTAAGTATTATTCTACTTATAGAATAATTAGTGTGGACTATTTTAAAACCCTCATAACCTAGGGTTTGGAGTAATAAACATATCTGTAATAGGATGATCAAAATAAGGCAAAGTAACATCAAGAAAGTTAGAGATAATTTCATCTTCTTGTTCAACAATATCATTAAAATGAGAGAAAGAATCATAAAATTGGAACTCATCATAATAAGAGTGCAAAGTATCACTTTGAATTAAATTTTTTTGAGTAGGAAGATCATAATCTAGAGGGTTATTCCAAGAATAGCCTTCACCATAAGGTTCATCCCAAATAGTAGTATCATCATAGTGAGGATTAAACACCCCTTAACGAGAAACAAAAGTGTGATGAGAGTTATTATTATAAGATGTTTGATTATTAGGAGTAGATGATCTCTCATGTTTGAATTTCTTAAAACATTTATTGATCATATGACCATCTTTCCCACAATAATTGCAATGGGATCGATTATTATTACTATGATAACCATTATTATGATTATTGTTATGATAATTATTGTTTCTATTGGAATAATTATTGTTATGATCATTATTATTATGATGATTAGTATGTGACTTATTATTTTGATTTTGAGTTTTAGATACAAAGGCATGTTCAAAATATTTAATAGTACCAAATTGCAATAACTTGGCTTCCTCTTGATGTAATAAGTTTTGAAAAATAGGATAAGTTAAAAGAGGAGCTAAACTAGAAATAGCAAGCTGAGAGTGGATGTTAGTGATAACTTGTTGAAACTCTTTAGGGAGACATTTGTTAAGAATTATAGTGATCAATCTAATATCTATGATAGTGACATTTAAACCATTTAACTAAGCTCTAATAGCATCAAAATTGAGTAAAAATTCATCCATTGATTTGAAATTTGTATACCTTAGGTCTTCCAAGTTATCTTGGAGCTGAATCTTACGTGATTCAGAGGAGTTGTCGTAGGTTTGCTTCAAGATATCCCATGCTATGTGAGCTTTGGTACAATGTCCAATCAAGGCATAGAGATCAGACTGATGGAGAGTCCAATTAGATTGAGTGCTTCATTGTTCTTACCTTTACATGCATCTTTGATAGTTTGAGCAGTAGAGGCAGTTGGTTCAAGAGTTCCATCTATGGAAACTTTAAGCAAATGTTTAAAACGGAAGAGGAAAGAAACATGCATCTTCCATTGATGATAGTTAGATCTAGTTAGTTTAATTTATGGAATTAGATTAGACATGATGAAAATGGAAAGACAATTATATCAAAATGAGATTAATATAAATGAATCTTGAATTAGAGAAAAAAGATTAATAAGCAATGAATAACAATAATTTGAATAATCAAGTTGATGTATACAAATGTATATCAAATGCTTAATAAAATTAAATGAAATTAATTAATTTAAACTAATTGTTAATGATGATGAAAAAAATTAATAAAGTAATTAGAGATGAAATGAGTCAATGAAATGTTCAAACTAAAATAAGATAAACTGCAACTAAATGATTACTTAGTAGTGAAACCGTTATAATAATAAAAACTACACCAAAAAGATAATGATATCAGAATATTCTTCTCCCTACAGGAATAATGAAATTCACAGTAAAATCCCTGTGAGAATAAATAGAGAAATGTTGCCAGAGTCCAGCCAAATGTTGTCAAGGACCAATCAAAAGGAAAAAAATGCAGACTAAAAAATGCTTGAAACTTCTTGCAAATCCACAATCAAAGGAAAATTGATTATAGAGGTGAAATTAGACAACAGACTGAATGAAACTCCTCTTGTTCTATTCTAAAAAATTCTAAAACACTGTTAAAGATGGGCCAATTACTCTACAAATAATTTTGTTCTCAACCCAACCAGTGAACCGACCAAGGAGAGAATGATGCGTATGGTGAGGAAGAGGTGAATAGGAGTCAAGAAATGGAATGAACCTGCCACAGGGATAGGAACACATTATTTCCTATTGCAGCCAATCTATACTTACAACACAAATAAAATAATTCTCTCTGACTATAAATCACAATGATTCCATATATATCACTAAATTAATCTAATTTAAGAGTCTGTGCAAGAAGTTGAGATCCCTACACAAGGATGCAGACAATTTATTAGTCCACACAATGAGAAGTGGATGATGCGAGGTAAATGAATTTCACCGATGAGATACCCCTCTTTGTAGAAAAAATATCAATCTACCAACATGGAAGGGTGGTCCATAATAGTGTGTCCCACTTTTTTAAACATGCTGATTTTTGCTGAAATAAAACATTTTTAATAAAATATGATGATTTAAGCCTTCAGAGGTTCCATTTGAAGGAATTAATTAAAAATGGTTATCTCAAAGCCTCTTAGATTAAAAAAACATTGATATAACATCCATACTCCTCATTCATACCTACAATGGAGTCTCCTTCGTACCTATTAAAATGCTGACAAAAAATCACTTTGACTTTATGTTTTCGAAGATCAATGAATCCATTTGAAAAACCAATCTATGTAGTATGATGCTATTCAGAACAATTTTTCTAATGAATATAATTTTAATACATATTGAGTTCATTATCACTTTTAAATATTACTTTAACTAAACACATGTTGTTTGGTCATTCAACAACCTGTCTCTTCAAGACTTTGGGAAAAATAGTAAATTACAAAAAATAAATTATTAAAAATATGTAGGAAAAGAGTATTTTTGTTACCTTTCTATAAAAAAAAAAGAAAAAATGAATTTTGATATACATAGATCAAGTTAGAGCGATCCAAGTGACCTTATGTCTAAATTATAGTTACTGTCACTTTAGAACATAATAAACTATGAAATATTGACCCAAAATGAATGAAACCAATTGCATCCTTTAGATATTGAAGTTATAAATATAATATCGAAAGAATTACATCATTATCATATTTTATAAAAAAGTTATGTTGATCCAAGTAATAGTAACTCCTTAAAAACACAGTTTTTCACACAAACCACTTTTCAAAGGAGAAGGAAAAATGAATTTAAATGAATTTTAATTTTTTTTTTAAATATATATTTAGAAACTAGAAATAAAATTCTAAAAGGCTCTAGTTTACATCATCTTCAAATTCCTAATAGTTTTGCGGCAATACGTGTTTGAAAGTGAAGTTTTTTCTCAAAATGTTGATCTTAGTGTCAAAGTTGGCCAAAAAGTGGGACACACTATTGTGGGACCACCTGAAAGGGGTAAGTGATTTATCCAGAGGAAAACATTATAAATCAAAAGAAACTTTAGACTGCAATGTTGACTATAATAATGATATAACTAAGAGCAAGAATGATTTTACTGAGAGCGGGGGTTTTGAAATTTTGGGACAAATTCAAAAATAAGGAAAAAATAGCACCTGCTAAAGCAGAAGTTGAAATTGTGGGAAATCAAAATGAGCTGGATGAAACAAAAAGGCTACTAGAGAAAACCCCCAAAGGCTCAGATAGAAGGCAAAAAATAATTGGATTGAAATGAATATTCTGAGCACCTATATTGGAAATGAGTGTGGCAGCTAACATGTTAAGAGGGTCTAGTCTAACACACCTTTATCATGCAACCATGACTACATAAAATTAATAAAAATGGAGCTATCAACGAAAGAGCCAGATGAATAAATTTTTAAATAGTCACAGAATGTTGTTATCTCTATTGAGCCTTCTAAGGTTGTCATTAGTACCAAAGGTGTGTAAAGATATCGGTCGATTACTTACAATGAGCTAATCGGTAACATAAAGTAGAACAGACTAGTCGGTAAATCCTATATACCAAGTAGTAGACAGTTTACCGAGTACTAGAAGACACCGACACCGATAGACACTAAACACTGAGCATCCCAGTATACACTGATCAGATTACACAATGTTTACCGAGGATCACAAGAAATGGCATAGTATTCAAGAATGGCACATTCTTCTATGCAAATGCTTACAACGGTTTGTAAAATGTTTTACCAAGATTGAGGAACATTTAATGTAATGATATTCATTAAATACAATGTATATCTTTTGTAATAGATGATCTAGGTTATTATTGTACACCATAGATCTTAGGGTTATGATTATAGTGTGTAACCTAATTATGTTAAAGCGGAAAAATAGAACACTATATATTTATGTCTTCGCATCATTTTTGGAGAGAGATGATATATGAATCACAAAGCACTTGAAGCATTTTTCCTATCTTCAAGTCTATCAGTTTAAAGAACAAAACCAAGGATAGTAGAATTCAGTTTGAGCATAACTAGCAGAGGCTACGAAGCAGTTTAGAGAAGATATTCATCACAAGTAAAGTGATATTTTATCAAGAGCTTATAGATCTATAATAGATAATTGAGTGTCAAATAGCAGATATATTCCTATTGCTTTCTAACAATTGTAATAGATTTTTTGGATAAAATCTCTTAACAGAGTAGACTTAACAGTCTTATGTAAATCTCTTAACCAAGTGCACACTTCATTAGTGTTGCTAAAATCCTATAACTAGGTAGATCTAGCTGATCTAACATGTCACTCCTAACAGGGTGAGATCACCAGAAGTGATCAAAAACTTGTAGCCCTAATAGGAAAACCTTTTCTATCTACAATAGTGAATAATTTGTGGGTTTCATCCCCACCGTAGTTTTTACCTTCTAACAAGGGTTTCTACATTACCAAAATACTTGTGTCATGTGATTGTGTTATGAACTTCATGTTGTTTACTTATGTTAAGTGGATAAATTATTCATGTAATTAGATTCAAGTTATATTGGTCAATTATCATTGTTTATAGTTTTAGATCTGAAAGGTTTTACAAGTAAAGTTTTTGAAGGCATTGATTCACCCCTCCCCTCTTAGTATCTATCTCTCCTAATTCCAAAAATTGGTATCAGAGTAGAGTTCTCTTATTGAATAGTTTAACCATTGAAGGGTGAAGATCTAAGTCATGGAGAGATACAAGCTTGACAAGACTATTGAGAATCAGAAGATACAAATGCAAATGTTTGTGGAACAGTATAAGCAAGCCAAGGAAGGATTGAAGAAATTATTGGATGAAAGGAAGAACCTAGCTAGACCACAGAATGAGATTTATTATCATGAAGAACCTATTGATGACATATTCGAGCATATTGGCTCTAGTTCTGGAATCATCTTCGATGGATCTGAAAGCATAATCAGTGATCTATCTGAAAAGAATCAATATTTAAATGATCAAGTGAAAGCACTACAAATCGGTCAAGAATCTTAGATGGTAAGAATGATAGAAACAATGAACAAAGAAAATCAAGTCAAGAAAGAAAGAAATCTAGCAATCGATGATCGAAGATAGATGAGTGAACAACTTCAAACTAAACAAAGTGAGATACAAAAACTCACTGACTGATATTTCCAAGTAACTAATCAAGTGATGACTATGAATCAAGAGATAAACAGAGTGAATGCAGAATTGTCAAGAAAACTAGAAGATGTTGTAAGACTTAGAGAAGAAAATGAGAAGCTAAGAAATGAAGTGAAAAATCAACAGTAGAAAAATGAAATGAAGAAACTTGTTGAGGACAGTTCCAAGAAGATTGATGACTTTTTAACTAATCAAAGAAGATTTTAGAGCAAAGCCGATATAGGCTACACTAGTGAAGGAGAAAAATCACAACAAGTTGAACAAGTCAACATCAGTCAAAATTAGAAACCTAAAGTGTTGGCATGTTATCATTGTGGAAAACCAGGTCATACATCTAATGTGTGTAGAAGCAAAGCACAAGGTAAACCTCATGTCACTCCCAAGTTTAATGGATATTGTTATTACTCTGGTAAGTTTGGACATCCTACTTATGAGTGTAGAGCTAAGAAAAATGATCTTGCTAATAATACTACTATGGAGAAAATATGTTATACTTGTAACAAGCCTGGACACACTGCATGAGACTGCAAAGCAAAAATGAAGCAAGTCTAGACACCTAAGGAGAAACCACAACGTAGACCATATCAACTGAAGAGACAAGGTAACTCTTATGTTTGGGATTATAATACATGGACTAACTATGTTGTATGTGGTAGATATGGACACATTGTAGCAAACTATTATAGAAAAAGTCAGATTGGACAATCAAGAAATTGGACAAACTCTGGGATGGCTTGTATGCACTGCCATAAGGTTGGTCATTTAAGCAAGAACTGTAGAGGCTAAGCACCAGATGAAAACCATATATTTGAAAGTGGATATACTAGTTCTAATATCATGAAGTTAAGGAACACTATGTGGAAGAAGGCATCTAATGAGAATGTTGAGTCAAGTAATGTTGTCGATGAAACCTCATCCACTGGATTGGGTGACATCGGTACCTCCACTTAAAGTGAAATAGGTATGTATGGGACTGATATTTCAAAAGATCACATTTTACATACAATTCCTTATGCATAATGTTCTTATACCAAATCAGCATGAATAAAGATGCACTATGGTTTAGTTGTCATGAGCTAACAATGTTATACAGTCGGTAAAAGAGAGATCAAGAGTTGGTTACCCATTGGTAATCACTATCTAAGGTTAACTGAGCATATGTATCAACTGATGAAGAAAACCTATGTTAATCAAGTGAATGAAAGTTTTAGTAGTCACCGAGCTAACAGCTATGTCATACCAACATTTATTACATAAAAGTTTGAGCGGGAACATTGAAAGTCTATAAATACATGGGAACAAAGTTCATTTCTACAATGCGATTTCAAAGAGTGGAGAATTCAAAGAGAAGAGTTTGAGCTAAAGGATTTTCTAAAGGATTCAAGGCTATGCTAGATCAAACCGACATCACTCTTCATGATATCAAGTAAGTTTATTTGCAATCAAACACTTCCTATCCTATTGCTTGCCTAAACCCTAGAATCAATTTATGGCATCACCATCATCTGCAAGCAAAAATCAAAGTGTTGAAGAGGAAGTTAATCTAATCATTAGGGAGAATTTCATCGAACCAAAGTTTAAGCCACATCCTAAGGTTGTAGCACAAATAGATACAATGGGCACATTTTTGAGCATACTAGAAAGGGTTTTACTAACAGAAGATGTAAGGTCTTATACTCACTGCAAAATCAAAGAAGTTGGGGACTTTGAAACTATTGTAGCATATCAACCACTCTATGGCCCTGATGGAAAAATGAAATTAGACTACAAGAAGATTGAGGAATTAGGTTTATCATACTTTACGCACTTGCCACAATCATTCAAATCAGATTAGATTAGAATCATTTTGAGCAGATATCATGATGACAAGTTCTGGCTGGATAAACTAATTGAGGTCAACAAGAAAATAATCAGTAGGGTTATTGGGCTCCCTACAACTGACAAAGGTAAGGCTTGTTGAATTTCCTCATGACCAGATGTTCATAAATACACTAGAACACAATGGGATAGTCGAGCATTGAAGATTTCAACAATCAAGGACCCAGCAGTAAAATTTGTAGCACATGCGATTGGGTATAAGCTATTTCAATCAAGTAGACTCAACAGCATACCCTACAACGCAGTAGACATGGTGCACAAAATTGTAGTGAAAGGTCACCAAGTTGATCTTTCTGAGGTACTGTTACATCAAATCCAAGAGAATATGAAGACCATAAGGAAAAATAAATCTAACACATGTAAGTACAGATCTCTACTTCCATGCATATTCTTCTATTTACAAAAGTATGTGCCTAGCACCGATAAAGTAAATTGGATACCGGATGTACCAATAATAAAATAGATTGGTTAAATGATGAACAAGTTAGGAGATAAGTTGAATGTAGAGTTTAATGCATACTTCACTGAATTTCAATCTAAAATGCAAAAGAGAAGTAGAATTCCAAGGGAATTAGTTTAGAAATTTGAAGATGACATATGTTTTGTGGTCGACACCAATTATACCATGATAAAAGTAGTTGAGCCTAGGATAAAATGGTTGGCACTGATGGGATATGAAATAGACCATGATTTTGCATTGAAATCTATTAATGCATTGCTTGTAGTACCAAAGGATCCCATAGCCACTAGGTTCAAAGTATATGAAGAAGCCAAATCTAGAATATCTACTAATATTGAGATCAGTAAAATAACTAGAAAGGTAAAGAAAATGAAGAAAGATCTCACTGCTAAATATGGAGATAAGTCTAAAACATCTGAAGGGATACCGATTGAACAGGAAACTGAAGGTTAGCTATAGTTAGCAGACAAACCATATGATAATGAGGAGTCCGAGTTCGACAAATAAATAGATCCTACACAGGTTCCTCCACCTAAAATTCCTACAAAGATGCAGTCACCTATACATGAAGGTATGAAGACACATTCATCAATTGCAACACCACCTACCAAGAAAGAAGAAGCAGTAAAAGTAACAAAAAGAAGAGCAGCTACACTGACAAAGAAATACATTAAGAGAAAGAACAAAATAGTAGCTAAGGCACCAAAGAAAAAGGGGAAATACATAAGAAATAAGGAAGATCTAGAAGATACAAACATACAGGATGATATAAATCAATTCAAAGTAGTTAGTAACAAGGCCAAAACAATAGATGAAGTCATTGAGGACATAATTGAACATGGAGACCTCACTAATCCCTTGCTAGAAATATTTGACAAAATGTCAAAAGAAGATCAAACTAAAATTGAAGAGGCTGTCATCCAAATGATGATAAAGTTTAAGAAAGTTCCAATGGAGTTTGCATTTGCATTACCAAAGAAATTAGATGATATAATTATTGAGAAATGGGCTGTTGCATTAGACACCAAGAAGAGAAAGAGAGAATGCTCTCTAGTTCAGGCAGCTACATACCTAAGCTTTGGACAAGTTAGTGAATACTTGACCAAGTACCAAGCAAACTTTGTGATCAAGAATAGAGCCTTAATGATCATGGATGACAATGTAGCAGATATGGATGTCACTACCGATTCTATATGGACATCAATTCTGAAAGCCGAAGAAAAAGTTGAGCAACCAGCATTTTTTAACCTGTCTAAGAAGACACAAAATTCTAATAGAAAAGATATTTACATTGATGAAGGACTAGCAAAGAAATCAAAGAGTACTGGTATATTAGTTACCGAGGCAATTGATATAACCGAGGACAAGGAAGAAATAAAATTTTCACAGGATGCACCGAATAAAGTTTAAAATCAAACTAGAAAAGAAAACCGATGATGATGTACTAATTGTAGACATCACACATGGTGATCCTGATGACCAAGATGATGAAGATGTAAATATTGCACCAAACAAGGATGAAGCACCAAACACTAACAGTCTATTTACATCATTACTGGGTGAACTTCCTGTACTTATCGAAGCAGCATAAATTCTTTCCCAAGTACAACCCGATGGCTCAGATCCTAAGAAAAACATAGATACAATAGGAGAGAAAAACATAGAGAAACCTATAGAGACAACTCAGCCTACACATATAGGGGAACCTTCCACCGAAAAAAAGAAAATAGATGAAGTAAAGGACACACAAGAACCAAAGGCAACCGAGGTGATTCCACTGAACACCACAACCGAGACTCCTACTACAACAACTGAGACCACCACTACCATGGAGCAGAAGAAGGAAGAACAAGTGCTAACAAGGAAGGACACTCCAAAGACTAGAGATATATCCATTTCTATCATTGAGAAGAAATCACCCCTAGCACAGAAGAAGAAGAAGAAAGGAAAAGGGTCGGTCACCCTAGATGAAGTTATTATTATACCTGAGTGTGACCCAAGGACCGTAAGCATCGAGGACTTGAGTAAATATGGGGAGTTATGTTCAAGAAAGGTAGCGCAAGAGAAGCTAAAGCAAGAGCACAAAATAAAAGAAGTATTAAATGATGTGCGAGATATCCTCCAACAGGTAGTACTTGAGATACATATTGATGAGGATACGCCTATTATAGATCAACTTGCTACACTTGCTGAGAAGATCAACGCCCCCGGACACCGATGTAAATAAAAGAATTGAAGAAAGGGCAGAATCCAGAATACAACACAAATTAGTAGATAAAATCATCCAAGAAGTGGCATTACTTAAGGTCAAATTATCTAAGGTAATTACTGAAACAAAATCCATCACCCAGACAATTTGTCAATACTTATTGAAGCTATGTACTCTAGACACCTTCACTATTAAAGTCAATGAAAAGATCAAAGGTTTAGAAGCAGAAATATAGTTGAGTACCAATGCAGCTATCACCGAGCCACATGCTTTCCTAAAGCATATTCACCAAGTTCAAGAACTCTGGCGGTTGATAGTAGATTTGAAAAAACAATAAGTGTACCTAATAGATCAGGTTGCTGAGTTGCAAACTGAACTCATTCTGTACCTAAAAATTGTTGAAGCACATATTGTCAAAGCAGAGCTATTAATTGCAACACCAAAAAGTTTGGTGTTAGAAAACATCTTTGACATGCATGCACAAGTCGGTCTTGAGCACATTTCTCTCACCAACTTGAAAGAGGAATGGGAAAACCTCTTGGAGTCACTAAAGAAAACCCATCAGTCAATTTTTGACAAGCTGTGAGTATACTATCTTAATTTTGTATTTGGCATTACTATCAAAAAGGGGGAAAAAATATATCAGATGCTATTATGCCAAATATTATGTACATGGATTCTATGTATACTATATTACCAAGAGCATGCATCGAGGGGGAGTACTTAGTACTTAGAAAATTTTTGATGTGTATATGTATATGGCAGAGATATAAGGAGATATAAGTCACATAGAAATTTTTTATCTTTATACATTCGAAGTTTTCATACTAATGCCAAAGGGGGAGATTGTTATCTCTATTGAGCCTTCTATTGGGTGTTTCCTTTGATCTTCAACTTGTAGATTTATAAATTGATGGATAACTTTAATATAGCTTTGACTCTATCACCACTCCAAAGTCTACAAGGAAGAGGGCCAATTAACAAGGATCAACAATGAGATCCTCCTACACTTTGAGCCAAGATGCTCAGGCGGGTGTACCCTTGATTCACTTCTTCAAAGGAATCACTAACTAATAGATAATTATACCCCTTACTAATTGATTAAAGATTTTATCATTTAAATGTGTGTGTGATTGATGATGGACAACCTCTAGAGGATGGACTAGTGCCTTAACCAAGGGCAAAGAGTCACCTGATAACATATATCAACTGAACCCTAACTTAAACACACTTGAATTCAGGATAAGTTCTTTTCCTATTATCCTTCTCACTCACATACCAAGACATCAAATCCTTATCTAGCCATGAACTCACTGAAACTACCTGAAAGACTTTAATCCTAACTTTTTTAGGAACTCAAAGATAATTTCAAAATACTCTTTATTTACCATATGATAACCCACTTTGTGAAATTAACATATATGAGCTCAAGAACAAAATAAGAAGATATACACAAACATGAGATTGGAGTCCAAATTTATTCTCATTAAAATTTGCAAGATCAATACATTATCAAACAACAAAACGCTGAGGGAAAAGACCCAAAATCCAAGCTCTCCTCGTTCAGTAAATTCACATCAACAATCAGGGACCAAAAAGAAAGTTTTGGAACCTACACTAAGTCAAAAATGCTACAATATATACCCCCTAGTCATCTTGGAAACCCAAAATAGGTTGTAACAAGCTACAGATGACTAGGGTTAGGGTTTCACCCACTAAACCAACTGAAACAGTCAAGAATTTATTATAGGGGATGAAAACCAGTTGGGCATGCCTAAGAAAGATTTGCACTTATGATAGATCTCTGAGAAAGTACTACAAATCATGGAATTCTATGTCAATCAGTCCTTTTACCTATTTGCAACATGCCTTGAGCAACAAACCATACTTCTCCTAGTACAAAAACATCATGCCACTGACCATAGAGACCCTCAGATCAGTCGGCAACAACTAGTGCCACCAAACCAATCAAAATCAACTCCAAAAACCATAAATTTTGGTACTTCCTGTCACTAGAAACCCTCTACAAATTTGAATTTGAATTTGAATTTCAACGGTTAGTTTCATAGTGCCAGCAATGAATCGGTGGTCAATATTTGAATTTAGATCAACTTTATATCGCGACCATCTGATCCTTCTTTTTCATTGTCTTCATGATTTATCACTTAATAGGACCCTAGTCATATTTGGTGAACCAACGACTAAAGGATTTCACCCACTCGCAGAATACTTTATGCCTTCACCAAATTATTTAGCTATTACGTGAATGCTTGTTTGCTAAGTCACAAAACTATTTAGAGAACTGCCATCTTTCTTCACAAACGAGCAAACCTATTGAAAATTTATCGGGCCACTAAACACTTTATCAGAACCACTAAGACCTTAGACCAAAACCTAGGCCCACCTTTAATGAAATCAATAGTTGGCACATCTTTGCATCTGTCAGAGAAAACCCATCAGATTATATGTTGACCGTCGATGCTCTGCAAGTGTTAGAACCCACTGAACCTCAAAAAACCTAGCCCCACTGACAACATGTCTAGTCACACAATGTGGACCGATCAGATAATGAAAAATCAGCACACTTGGCATGTGGACCCGCTGCACTTTATCCCCTCTAAAAAAGGTAGAATCGATGGTTGTCACATGATCTTAAACCTCTGACACATCCCATAAGATCATGCACCCGTCGTTGATTTTTTGACAATGTCAGGACCCACTAACAAACTTGGAAATCAGGTCCCACTAACAACTACCACCGTATTATATCATGGACCAATCGTAGAATGCCAACTATGCCTACATGTCACCTTGGACCCACAATTTGAAGCGTCGTGTCATAAAGAGAATCAACAGCCATCGTAAGATCACAAGCCTCTGAAAAAACCCTCACGAACTTACGACAACCGTAGGATTGAAAAACTGTCAGAAAGACTGGGCCCAAGAAACATTAAGCAGAAAACATAGGAAATATTAAGGCACTGACTTAGGAAAAAAAATTTCACCGAGACTTAGGGAAATAAAACAAAGGGTTCGACATAAAACCCTAGTCGCATGATCGCATAACATGAAAAAGGTTCACACAATCATGCGACAAAGAGGTTAACAATTTAGCACATGCATTTTAGAGACTTAAGTGGCCTAAATAAAGTAAGACAAAATTAGAACAAGGCTAGGGCATAAAATAGGGCTTTTCACACCAACGTCTAGTTTTTTCAAAAATTTGAACTAAGGGTTTATGCCAAAGACCTAAAAACAACTGCAGAGACTAGAAGAAAAGGGCTAGAGCCATGAAATTTTTTCAAGGTGCTAACACCTTCTAAGGTTGTCATTAGTACCAAAGGTGTGTAAAGATATCAGTCAATTACTTAAAATGAGCTAATCAGTAACATAAAGTAGAAAAGACTAGTCGGTAAAGCCTATATACCAAGCAGCAAACAATTTACCAAGTACCAGTACACACCGACACCAACACCGATATTAAACACCGAGCATCATAGTATACACCGATCAGATTACATAGTGTTTATTGAGGATCACAGGAAATGACATAGTACTCAAGAATGGCACATTCTTCTATGCAAGTGGTTACAATGGTTTGTAAAACATTTTACCAAGATCGAGGAACATTTAATGTAATGATATTCATTAAATACAATGTATATCTTTTGTAATAGATGATCTAGGTTATTATTGTACACTGTAGATCTTAGGGTTATGATTATAGTGTGTAACCTAATTGTGTTAAAGCAGCAAAATAGAACACTATATATTTATGTGTTCGCATCATTTTTGGAGAGAGATGATATACGAATCACATAGCACTTGAAGCATTTTGCCTATCTTCAAGTCTATCAGTTTACAGAATAGAACTGAGCACAATAGAATTCAGTTTGAGCAGAATTAGTAGAGGCTACCGAGCAGTTCAGAGCAAATATTCATCACAAGTAAGGTGATATTTTATCAAGAGCTTATAGATCTGTAATAGACAATTGTGTCAAATAGCAGATATATTCCTATTCCTTTCTGACAATTATAATAGAGTTTTTGGATAAAATCTCTTAACAAAGTAGACTTAACAGTCTTATGTAAATCTCTTAACTGAGTGCACACTTTATTAGTGTTGCTAAAATCCTATAACTAGGTAGATCTAGCTGATCTAACATGTCACTCCTAACAGGGTGAGATCACCAGAAGTGATCAAAAACTTGTAGCCCTAACAAGAAAACCTTTTCTATCTGCAGTAGTGAAGAATTTGTGGGTGTCATCCCCACCGCAGTTTTTACTTTCTAACAAGGGTTTCTGCATTACCAAAATACTTGTGTCATGTGATTGTGTTATGAATTTCATGTTGTTTACTTACTTATGTTAAGTGGATAAATGATTCATGCAATTAGATTCAAGTTATATTGGTCGGTTATCACTATTTATAGTTTTAGATCTGAAAGGTTTTAGAAGTAAAGTTTTTGAAGGCACTGATTCACCCCTCCCCTCTTAGTATCTATCTATGCGAATTCCAACAAATGTTCCACTTGCTGGAATTGAAATTCAAAGTTTATCGTGTTGTATTTGGAGGGTAGAGTTACTTCAAAATATTAAAAAAAGGTTGTTGAATATGGTGTGTACTCAAAAGGCTGCACATACAATGTTTATATGGTGCCCAATTAATATGGTGTCTTTTCACTTGGAACGTGTTTTGGTTATATCAAAAGAACCTAGCATAAAACCCTATTCTAAGTATGTCTTTTAGTGTGAAAATATTTCAGTTAAATTTTCTATGATTTTGATAAACGAGGACCCAATAACCAACAAGATATATCAATGCTAAGAAAAAACCATGATATCTTAATTAATGACTAATAAATCAGCTGTTGATCAGGATTACGTATGTCTAAATTATAAACGGAATTGTTTAATATGGTGAGAAAAGTTTAAATAGATTGGAAAGAGGAAAAGGAAAATGGAGAAACAACAAGCAGATAATGATGCAGGCTAAAAATGGTACTGAAAGTAGTGCATCTGATAAGCAATGTCAATAGTGATGGGATTGAAACTTATTAAATTCATATTATAATGAAATTTGCAACACTGATATAAACACTGGTGTATATGCCTGTAGAGGTAATAACAGAGATAATGCAATACAAACTGCAAAAAAATTGTTAGATATGAGCAATATGAGTAATATGAGAGGAATGAATATGAAAGAGAAATATGAGAAATAATTTTAAATCCTACAAGAAATGTTAGAAACAGATTTAAATATCGATTTAATGAAGAAATATAGAATATGAAAACTATAAATCCCTTGTGGTTTTTCCGACAGAGGGTATGTTAGATCTTTAAAAAAATTGAAATGAGATGAATAGACATAGATCTGGTGGCAAGCCATCCAGAATTAAGAAGAAAAAATACTAATATGTTAGATTGCAAGCAAATAATGAAGAAAAACCTGAAAAAAAATGGTTAGATAACAAAAATAGAGCTTTCTCCTTCACAATCGAAATATCCTCCAAATTTCCCTACATGAAACACTCAACAAACAAGGGTTAAACTTTCTCTGATACCATGTTAGAAATAATAAAAAAGAGTAGTAGAGAAAAGGAAAGAACCCAAGTGTGAGTGCATGAAAGGAATTTACCAAGTTCACCAAGAGAGAGAGTGGAATTGCTTCAAAGTAATAAGCCAAAAGATCACCAAAGTGCTCCAAGAACAACAAGAACTCAAAGATTTTGAAAGGGGAAAAGAAAAGAAAAACCCCTTGTGAATTATATGAATGAGGCTCAAATCCTAAAGAAGAAGAGAGAAATGGAGCACAAATCTCATTACAATATGGAGAGCAAGAATGAGAGAATAGAGAAGATTATTGAGTAAGTGTGTGAGAGGCATCTCTTAAGTAGAGATGAGTGGAGGAGTTTGCATGTAACTCCCATCTCAAATGAGTGCCACATTCATATTGTGTGTGTGACAAATGAGAGATTCCTCTTAAGGAGGAATATCTAATTTCCTCATTAAAAGAATTACAAAAAATGTGACATGTCCTCCTACTTGGACTAGAGGACAAATAGAATATAGGATTCCTTGGTTTATCCTTTAATTGCATATTTACACCAAGGAAAGATTAATTTCTAATAGTAAGTATTGCAAAAAGTATTTTTGGTTTTGTCTCAATAAGTTGAACAATTTTTTTTTGGTCTTTAGAAGTAAGTAAACATTGTGTGTTGAATCTATTTCATCTCTATAATGTTGGAGTGTCTTAACCTTCTTATTGCAAGGTTAATGCAAGATTGTCTCATAGGGAAAAATATTTTAAACAATGTGTTGGGTTTGTCCCAAAGAGTTGGGAAGTTGTATAGGACCATTAGGAGAGTGTTGGATCCATTTTTAAGAACCTTCCTTCCCATGAATGAGTAAACAACTTTTTTAAGCCAAGAATTTCTTCTGGAAGTTCAAAACCTTATTTTGAAGATGTAATTATTGTAAGCTCCACAAATAAGAAGGGATGTATGGTTTTTGTAACCAAGATTGAGTGATTGTTCCATCTTGCCAAGTTTCCTCTGCGTCATATTAGTATCAGAGTTAGAGATATGATAAGAGAAAGAAAAATTTGGAGAGGTTGAAGTGAAGCACAATACCTCCTAAAGGTATACCTATTGAAGTTGCAAGGAAATTGAAGGCCTGTAGAGATGAGGTAGTAGGAATCAGAGCCGCAAAAATAATATGGAAAGGTATGAAGTTGATCTGAGTGACCTTGAGGAAGAAGAGAATGGAGTGTGTGAGGAAGGAGACTCACAAGTGAGACCTGAAGAATAAGAGTTTCCACCTGAGGAGAGAAGGTAGAAAAATGATATCAAATATTCAAGGGAGAAAACTTCAAAAGTAAAAATAGATCTTCCTATATGTGGAGAAAATTGATGCAGTGGCATCCTGCCTCATTGCTCGGTGCCTGAAGACTTTGGCAGTCTCAGTAACTATCTAGTGGAGTTCAGTTACTTGGCTGGTAATCTTAGTAGAAGACTGGCATTTCTCAGTCTTTGATGGTGATTCTCGGCCGAAGGTCGTTAGGCTTCACCGATGGAGCTCGGTGGTCTTGGTGGTGATCCTCAGTTGTAAGTTCCAGTGGATCTCGGTTGATGTTGGTCACTCGGTGACTTGGTCTTTTGTTGCTTAGTGCTCAATTATCGATGAGGTCTCGATATTCATGCCTGCTTCTCAATCACCTAAGCGGCTCAATCATTGAAGGGAACTCGGTCATTGAAGGAGACTTGGCACTTTTGGTGCTTGGCGATGTCTGTGTTGCTTGATTGATATTGGTGCTTGGTAATGCTTGTGGAGTTCAGTTGGTATGGTTGTTTGGTAGATTTCCTAGTGCTCAGTAGTTTGGCTTACTAATGATTTTTCTTGGAGATTCAGCTTGGCCGACAGGTGCATTTAATCTGGGTCATCTTCCTCATGTTATGGATTGACCATTGGACATGTGGGGACCTAGATCTAGCATGTTGCATTATCCTATGTGGATCTAGAGGCCGACTTGGTGAATTAAATATCGGTGAATTTATTTATGAGCCGATGATGTTTGGCATTTAATATTTGTATATTTTGGAGCCGACTGGCTTTTGGGATGTAATTGTTTCATGCAGCTGACTTGTGGCTTGGATTATTATTTAAGTAGATGCTTAGGTAGTTTTTTAAGAAAAGGTAGTAGTAGCAGATGGGTGGATCTGTGAAAGTAGAGTTATTAGCTTGTGGTCTTAGGTAGCAAAAAGATTGCTTGGAAGTTTGAGTACAGGTTTAGATCTTCCTTGGGGTGCCTACTAGTGTCGTGTGGTGATGCAGACCTAGGCTAGCTAAGGAGAAGTGTCTTGGATCCTGTGTGATCTTGTAGAACTATTTCTTGCATTGTAATTGGTTGTAACCAGGAAGGCCTTACAGCCTAGCACATTGCATGTAATTAGTTAGTTGATGAATAAAGACATCTATTTTCATTCAGATTTGGTTTCTTGTTTTGTTTTCCGTTGTGTTGGTGTTTGGTTGCAAGGTCAGTTAGTCCTTAATTGGATCCACCAGCCTTGACTGCATCAGGTGGTATTAGAGGAAGAGTTTGATCTTGTTGGTGAAGAGATTGTGCGCAATCTAAGTTCAGATCTATGACATTGAAGTCGTGAAATTGTGCCCTAGTTGTTCATGCGAGGTGGAAGGTTGTGATCTAACTTGCATACAACTTGGGGGTTGTCACAAGGTGGTCGGTGTTAGGGTTTTTTACAGAAGGTTTTCAAAGATCTTTGGAGATGTCTCCGAGAGGATTGGACCTTGGTGATGTGATTTTTGAGAGGTTTTCTTGATTGGAAGTAGATTTTCTGAACCGTGTGGAGAATCAAGTTAAGAACCTTGTGAGAGAAACTGTTGTTGAGCTTTGTACAGCTTACCGAAGTTGGAGCATGTCCATCCAAAGGAAAGTTATTTGGTCGGTTACAAGACTGGTTCACAAGAGAAGATATCTTGACAAGGTTTCCTGTGACAATTTGGAGGTTGAAGAGGTACATGAAATTGGTTTTGATGGTCAGTTGGTGGATTTTGCCATGAAACCTACAGAGCAACCTGTGGTTGTTGCTGAGTTACCTTTTCTTACTGATGATGTTGTGGACCTTGTTGGAGCTGGTGGGAAGATTGGTTTTCATGTTCAGTTAGTTGTGCCTAACAAGGAAATTATAGAGCATTTGGTTGTGCTTGATCAAATTATTGTTGGTGTAGAGTTTCCTATTGTTGAACACCTCGGTGATGTTGGTGTTACCGAATTTATTTTGTTCGGTGTTGTGGTGCGGATGTTGTTTATGGGTCGTGGACTTGAGTTGCTAGTTGATAGTGATAAGTCTGGTGATGAGATTCTCAGATGGGATTCTTCCTTGATCCTTGGTGATGGATTGATGGCTCATTTTGTTTAGGATGTTGGACATGTTGATTGGTTGAGTTGTAGATTGGTTCTCTTTCCTGTGATGGTATGGAAACCTTTTGTGAAGATGAAGTGGAGTTGGTGTTTTTAAGATGTTCACTTTGGTGAGAAAGTGTGGGACACACTTTTCTTTGTACCCCAGGACTCTGATGCAATGGCATCCTAGCTCATTTCTTGATGCCTGAGGACTCTGGTAGTCTTGGCAACTATCTGGTGGAGTTTGGTTACTTGGCTAGTAATCTCGGTAGAAGAGTGGTGTTTCTCAGTCTTTGATGGTGATTCTCAGTCAAAGGTTATTAGGCTTCACCGATGTAGCTCAGTGGTCTTGGTTATGATCCTTAGTTATAAGTTCTGGTGGATCTCGGTTGATGTTGGTCACTCGATGACTTGGTCTTTTGTTTCTCAGTGCTTAGTTACCGATGAGGTCTCGATGTTCATGCCTGTAGCTTAGTTATTGAAATGGCTCGATTGTTGGAGCACTCAGTTGCTAAACGGAGCTCAGTCATTGAAGGAGACTTGGCACTTTTGGTGCTTCATGATTTTTGTGGTGCTTGATCGACATTGGTGTTTGGTAATGCTTGTGGAGCTTGGTTGGCATGGTTGTTCGGTAGATTTCCTAGCGCTCTATATTTTGGCTTACCGATGATTGTTCTTGGAGATTTGGCTTGGCTGACTGGTGCATTTAATATGGGTCGCATTCCTCATGTTATGGATTGACTGTTGGACATGTGGAGACCTAGATTTGGTAGGTTGCATTATCCTATGTGGATTTGGAGGCCGACATGGTGAATTAAATATTGGTGAAGTTATTTATGAGCTGATGATGTTTGGCATTTAATATTTGTATATTTGGGAGCCGATTGGATTTTGGGATTTAATTATTTCATCCAACCAACTTGTGGCTTGGATTATTATTTAAGTAGATGCTTGGGTAGTTGTTTAAGAAAAGGTAGTAGTAGACGATGGGTGGATCTATGAAAGTGGAGTTAGTAGCTTGTGGGCTTAGGTAGCAGAAAGATTCCTTAGAAGTTTGAGTATAGGTTCAGATCTTTCTTGGAGAGCCTATCGGTGTCCTATGGTGATGCAAACCTGGGCTAGCTGAGGAGAAGTGTGTTGGATCCTGCGTGATCTTGTAGAACTATTTCTTGCATTTAATTGGTCATAACTGGGAAGGCCTTACAGCCCGGCATATTGCATGTAATCAGTTAGTTGATGAATAAAGACATATGTTTTCTTTTAGATCTAGTTTCTTGTTGTGTTTTCCATTGTGTTGGTGTTTGTCTGCAAGATCGGTTAGTCATTAATTAGATCCACCAGCCTTGACTGCATCAGAAATGTAGATCTAGAGGAGGTTTTTGAATGGGTAGATACCCTTAACAATTATTTTTAGTACCAAGAAGCACCTAAAGGTAATAAAATAAGGTTTGTAAAAACCAAGTTGAAAGGGGCTACTTTGACTTGGTGGAACTATACTCAAGAGGAGAGAGTGAAGACGGGTAGGAGTATGATCACTTCTTAGGATAGGATGGTAGCCAAGATCAACACCCAATTCATGTCTATAGACTATGAGGTGCAAGTCTATATAAGATTATAGAATTTAAAATAGAGGGATCTAGATGTGGATTCCTATATAGAGGAATTCTATAAGTTGAGTCTCAGATTAGGGCATTATCAGGATGAGAAGGAGAAAGTAGCTAGATACTTGAATGAACTAAAGCTTAGAATTAAATATGAGATAAGTATGATGACACCAATGATTGTGGATGAATGATTTTAACTAGCTTTGAGGGAAGAGGATAAATTGAAGAGGATAAGTGAACAACATGGCAGAGGTAGTGGAGGAAGAATGTTTAGAGGCATAGGTAGTTTTGGAGGAAGATGTCAATCCCAAAAACCCCAAGGAGAGTCTAGCCATAGTGATAAAAGTGGGGACTCAAGTTCCAGAGGAATTTTTAAAGGGAGAAGGTCAAATGGAAGAGAAACATTTAGAGGATTGGGAATAGGTCCAAGCACCTCCATAGAAAGATGTTACAACTACAAATAAGTGGGGCATACTAAAAATAAGTGTCCAGAGAAATAAGCTTCAAATTCTCATGGAGGAGAAAGGAGAAATTAGTTGGTGTAGGAGGAGGATTGTCAAAGTGAACTAATAACCCATCTAGACCTATAGATCTAAAGTATGGAGAAAGTTTGATGATGAGGAGTACCCTCTTGAAGGTGACAAGTAGCGAAGATCCTCCTCAAAGGAACTCATAATTTGAACTTCCTAAAAATATAATGGAAAGGTATGAAAAGTCATTATAGATTCTAGTTCCACAGATAATTTGGTAGCATTATATATGATTAAAAAATTAAAACTAAAAGGAATATCCCACCCTACTCATTATAAATTGTCCTATTTGAATAAGGGTCAACATGTGCTTGTGAATGAATAGTCATGGGTAGAATTCCAAATAGGGGGGTATAAGGATAGGATCCTATTTTATGTGATCCCTATGTATCATTTTCATCTTCTCCTATGGAATCCATGGAAATATGATCTTGATGCATAACATAATGGGAGGAAGAACACCTACACTATAACCAAGAATGGTGAAACTTTTACCATGAATCCTTAAATTATTGATGGGACTGATAAAAAAGTGGGTTCTAGTGTCATGATAGTAAAGGAAAGGATTTTTTGAAAACCCTAAGGGAGTAAGGAGGCCTGGGGTTTTCTCTGATTGTAAGACCAAAAGATAAGACAGGTTTTTCAAATACCGAGGAGAAAGCCATGCCTAGTGAGGTACAGAGTTTTTTGGAGAAGTACAAAGGCATTATAGTTGAAGAGATGCCTAATTACATGCCTCCAATTAGATAAATAAGCCATAAAATAGACCTCATACTAGGAGACACACTTACTAATAAGGCTTCATACAAAATGACACCATCTCAAAATGAAAAAAATGCAAGGCAAGTACAATATTTGTTGGATAAGGGCTTGGTGAGGAAGAGTTTAAGTCCATGTGTAGTAACAACTATCCTAGGACCCAAAAAGATGATAACTAGAGACTTACTATAGATTCATGGGTAATTAATAGAATAACCATAAGGTATAGGTTCTCAACGCCAAAAATAGAGGACCTAATGGATTTCTTGGGTGGAGAAATTTATTTTTCCAAAGTTGATCTAAAAAGTGGCTATTACTAGATAAGAACCTAATAAGGAGATGAGTGGAAAACTTCCTTTAAGACCAATGAGGGCCTCTATGAGTGGTTGGTTATGCCCTTTGGGATATCAAATGCACCAAGTACATTTATGTACCTAATGATTGAGGTATTGCATGATTTTATGGGAAGATTATTTGTAGTGTATTCAAATGAATTTATTGTATTTAGCAAGTCAAAGGAGAAGAAATTGAAGCATTTGGACATGGTCCTAAGGAGGATGCATGAAGAGAAGCTGATGATTAATATGGAGAAATGTGACTTAATGAAATAAGAACTTATGTAACTTGGTTTTTTCATCTCCAAGGGAAGTTTGAAGATGGATCCTGAAAAAGTGGAAGCTATCTTGAATTGGCCAACCCTGAGGTTAGTAGGGGATGTGACAAGTTTTCATGGACTTCCCACCTTCTATAGGAAGTTGATCAAGATTTTTTCCACATATGTGAATCTATGTTGGATACCACAAGGGAGGATTTAAATGTAGGTTTTCTTGGAGTGATGATACAAATAGAGGGTTTGAGTATTTTAAAAAAGGGTAGCACAACAACCTATACTGGTTTTGCCTAATTTTAAAAAGATATTTACTATTGAATGTGATGCTTGTAATTAGGCTGTAAGGGAAGTTTTGAGCTTGGAGGGTAGACTAGTGGTATTTTTAAGTGGGAAACTCAATGAAGAAAATAGGAAGTACTCCTCTTATGACCTATAATTGTATGCTATGGTCCAAGCATTGAAGAAATAGAGACACTATCTACTATTTAGGAAATTTATTGTTTATTCTAACAATCATGCTCTAATTTTTTGAGTGGGAAGGATAAACTAAAATACGAGAATATGAAATGGGTGGAATACTTGTAGGAGTACACCTTTACCATAAGGCATAAGAAAGGACATGCCAACAAGGTAGTCGATGCACTAAGATGGAGGGAACCTTTCATATAAGAAGTTTGATTATGGAGCATGGGAATTGACTCTCTCAAAGAAATGTATAATGATGATGTGGAATTAAAAGATATATATGAGGTTTGCAACCAATTTTTTAATTCCCTTCATAGTGAGTATTTTGAATATATGTTACAAAATGTGTTATTGTTTAAGGGAAGTCAATTATGTGTTCCCAAATGTTCTATGAGGGAAAACATAGTGAAAGAGAAATATGACATAATTTTAAGGTGAAACTTTGGTCTTTATAAGACCTTAGATCAAGTTAGGAGGTATTATTTTTGGCCTGAGATCTAGATTGATGTTACAAAAAATTTTGAAGGATGCATTGTCTGTCAGAGAGAAAATGGATCTTCATCTAATGTAGGAGTGTACTAGTCTCTTCCAAGTCCTAGTAGGTCATGGGAAAGTATCACTATGGACTTTGTCTTAGGTCTACCAAGGACTAAAGCTGGGTTTGAAAGTATTTTTGTTGTTGTAGACATATTCAAAAAAATGGAACACTTCCTTCCATGTAAGTGCACTAATGATGTCTCACACATATAAGGATTATTATTCAAGGATATTGTATAGATCCATAAATTACCTCTCAATAGTTTTTCTAATAGACTCAAAATTTATGAGACATTTCTCGAGAACCCTATGGAAAAATATTGGAACCAATCTTTCATTCAGCTCTGCATACCAAAAACAAATAGATAATTAGTCTGAGGTTGTTAATAGACCTTTGGGTAATCTCCTAAGGTGCCTAAAAAAATAATATGGATAGGCTTAGGACATGATCATACCACAAGTAGAATATTCCTATAATGACTCTAAAAAATAGAAGTACATGGAGGAGCCCATTTGAAATAGTATATGGCATTCATCCTAGTGGGGTTCTTGAACTCAAATATTTTTAAGGTGTTGATAGGAGGAGTGCATAAGAAGAAGATTTTGCTAAATTGATGAATGATGTACATAAATAATTGAGGGAAACACTTCAAAATGGTGTTGAGAAATACAAAGAAAGAGAAAATACAAGGAGGAGGGATTTGTAGTTCAAGGTTGCAGATTTGGTGATGGCTCACTTGAAGAATGACATACTTCCCAAGGGAAAGTACACCAATTTGAAGATGAATAAAATAGTTCATAAGTTTGGAAATAATTCTTATGAGATAGAGTTACCCCCTAGGGTATCTATCTCACCCAGTTTTAATGTCTCTGACTTATATTTCTATAAAGGCTTTGTGAGTGCAGGTTCCAATGTAGGTGAAGAAGAAAAGGAGACTGGGGATTGAGTCAAAGCACTACCACCAAGCCAACTGGTTAAGTTGGAACACCTACTTGACAAAAAAGAGGTGAAAATGACTAGGAGGAAGACTTATAAAGAGTACGTGGTCAAGTGGTAGGATCTACCTAAAGAAGATGCAACATGGATGACAAAGAATGATGTCAAAGAACATGGAGTTGTAGTTGAGGACCTAATCTCAAAAGGGAATTGAGATTATTTACACCCCCCAGGAGTATGGTGTAAGTGCAACCATGACTCCAAGAGACCTATCAATGATTTTGGTTTTTGTAATAGTGTCCAAGTTTGTAATAAGGTCCTAAAGACCATATTGGGAACATTTTGTAATGTTATGAATAATTTTGTAAAGCCTAAAGGCCAAATTATCTTTGTATTATCATTCAGGACCTGATTGGTCAAAGAAGATCAAACATCTAAAACATGTGTAAATAAGGTAGAGTGGGTAAAATTAATGGTGTAAATCCATGTGTATCATGTTAGAAGGGTCTGTGGAATGATTTGAGCCATTTTGTTAAGGTTTGGAAAAAATTGCAAACAAGTTTCTTGGAAAAATTAAACAATTATAATCCCAATGGTAAAATGGTTTGAAAACTAGTTGGGATTAGTTGTGGAAGTTGAATTATTTCTATAAATTCCTCTTTGGGTCGATCCATGGTGATTTGTTTAAGAATTGGATTTCCATTAATAAATTTCTTTGAGTTTCCATGATTTTTTTGAAAATAGTTTCATTGTATGGATTAATATAAGGTTTAGATGCACATGGATAGATAGTATATTGAGTTACCTTTCTATTGGAATTGATTTGGTATAAATTCATTAAGCATTATTCTATTTATAGAAGAATTAGTGTTGAATGGTTTGAAATCATCATAACATAGGGTTTGGAAGAAAAAATGCAAAAACCTAACATCCCACAAGAAAAAAATTATGATCTTGTGGGGAATGTTAGGTTGTAGGATTTACTTTAATATTCTTGAGGTTTGAGAGTAGTTAAATAAGATGGATGGAAATGGCATGATACCCTAAGCTTGGCATCCCAATATGGTAGGCCTAGGAAGAGTAGTTTTGAATGCAAATTAAGTTATAGAGATAAATTTGAGAGGTTTAGGCATTGGGAGAAGATGAAATATCCAATTTTGGCATGGACTTGACATGTTCCAAGTGTTGATTGTGTCGGTTGAGAAAATTGAAAGGTGGTTACTTTATAGTTGGTGACCTAATTACCCTATTACGTCACTATGACCAGTGAGTTTTGAGACTCTTTGTTGATCATTTTTTTGGGCCCATGTTCAATGGTTTGTGAGTTAGGGTCAAAATACCCATTGGATAGGGCTACAAGGAATTAGGTGCCTTTACAAAGTAATGCAAAAAGGAGTTATGGGTTTGTCTTGGTAACTTAAAAAAATTTGTTTAGGTTTTAGAAGAAATAAAGCATAGTGTGTTGAGTCTATTCCATCTCTACAACATTCCATAGTGTCATAATATTCTTATTGCAAGGTTTTAATGCAAGATTGTCTCCTAGGGAAAAAAATTTTAACTAATGTTTTTGGTTTGTGCCAAGGAGTTGGGAAGTTATCTAGGACCATCAAGAGATTGTTGGATACATTTTTAAGCACCTTCCTACCCATGAATGGGTCGAGGTTCTTGTTAAGCCAAGAAGGTCTTGTGGAAGTTTTAAACCTTGTTTTCAAGGTCTAATTATTGTAAGATCCACAAATAGGAAGATGTGTATGGTTTTTGTTGTATGCACCCTAAAATAGTCACCTAGAATATGGGCCCCATTCTTCAATTTATCAAATTATGGAACCAATTTATCAATTTCCTGAATCAATGCCTTGCAACATTTTCAATTCAAATCAATTTCCTTGATCAAATCGTAATTAATTCAATTATTTCAATATTTCATAAGGTTTGATCATTTTATCCTAAGTTTTATTTAATTAAGAGAACATGCTCCCTTTTAATTAAATAAATAATAAAATCCACCTTATCCTATGTGTGCATATGAAAAAGGAATTTCTAAATTTAAAATAAGAAGAAAAAGACTTTTTGTCTTCACTTTGAATGCACACTTTCCACACATCTTTTTTGCCTCTTAACCATGTCCATTGATTTTGCCTCTTGAAAATCTTGTGCACCAAATTCAAAATGAGAATTTTTGTCCACCCTTGGATTTTACCTCTTAATCTTTTCTATTCATTGCTTTTTAAAAGGAGTCCTCTCCTTCTCATTTTCAAGAATGAAGATTTTATGGATTGTTATGTTGCAGGTTTGGAGGGCAATTTTGGACAAGAGTTTGAGCACTTGAGTTTGAATATTGAAACTTCTCTTTTCTTGTCTTCTTCTCTCATGCTTCCATGGAAATCCATTTATATTACTCTTACACTTTCATATTAGATTAGATTCATATTTCCTTTCATAGTATAATCTTGCATAAGCATTTTCTTTCATAGATTAATTTTCTTTCATGCCTTATTACCATATAGGATAGCTTCCATTTTCATTTGCATGTATATTTGATGATCGTGGAGACTAGCACTCTTGCTTTTACTCTTTGAATCTCTTATTTTATGGTGTACTTGCATTGGCACAAACTATGTCTAAACTAAGGGCCTCCATTATAATCTCTTGCACTCCATGAATAGAGAGCTATGAGTCACCATTTGGGATCTCATTCTTGAGCAATCTTGGATATAATGAATCATAGAAGTGTGTCAACATTTTAGCACACATCTTTGGTGCCCACTGTGGGGTAGAATATTTCATTTCTAGCCTCATTATATTTTTTTGTAATTTTTGGATGATTTTTCATATTCTACCCATATTTTCGTACGTCTCTGGTATAGATTCTCACATGAAGTTTCTCGTATCACATTAAGTTTTGTTGACATTAGCACTTCCACATGTGACAAAGGAATTTTATTGGGTGGGTCTATGAACTTTCTCGCACGGGACTGGGTATTTTCTTGCACAAAACACTGACAACAGAGACCTAAAAATTTGCATATTTGTACTTTTTGCTTGCTATTTTCTGACATTTAATGGTTGTTGTGATTATTTTCCTGATTCTATTTTATGAGGCAGTTTAACAATGGGTTTTGTTTCTTTGGACTTGAGGTTTTTTTTTGGATCTCTATAACACTTGGATTTTAGAAATAAAAATGAATCTCTCATGTGCTTGACTTGAGTGTTCTTTCTTTCTTAAATCACATTTCAATTTTTTCTCTAAAGAAAAGAATGAATCTAGATTTTCTTTCTCACATATATGTTTCACATAGTAATTAGGTCCTATGAACACTATTTGTGGTGTTCTTGAGAGAGTGGGCTTCATTCACTTGTATTACATGCAAAGCTCTTATTGAAGATAGATCCCCTTGTAGGTAGGGAAGGACTTATTATAATCACTTTGTTCCACTTGGTTTAGCCTTCAACTTTTGATAGTACATTCTCTCTTGGTCCCACTTAGAGAGATCATTAGTCATTGTTGTTGACATAAAAACCTTGGTTTATCCTTCAATCTTTGATGGTACATTCTCTCTTGATCCCACTTAGAGAGATCATTAGTCATTGTTGTTGGCATATAAACCTTGGTTTAGTCTTCAATCTTTGATGGTACATTCTCTCTTGGTCCCATTTAGATAGATCAGTCGTCATTGTTGTTGACATACAAACCTTGATGAGGTGACTATAACTTAGCATGTCAATTAATCTATTTTCTATGTTTGGGTGAGGTGAAGAGGCTAGAGGATTATGCTTTGTTCCCTTTTGGGCACATCAGAAACTCAGAAGCCTTGAATCCGAGCTAAGTCTCCATGTGGTCTATTTTTTTTAGTCTTCCTTGTTAGAGAGGGTTAACTGTAGTGGACACTCCCTTTATTGGGTAAACCACATGGACAAAACCTCAAGTAGTATTAGCCATTCCTGTCGTGGTAGCAACAACTGCTATATAAATGTCCTTGTGGAAGAAATCTCCACAGGTTTGGTTTCTTGTTGGGCTATTAGATCTCCTCAACATCTCTAATTGATTAAATTCTTGGAATATGTCAAAACTCCAGTGCACCTAGATTAGAGCTTGCCCACTTGAGATTGCAAAAGTTGCAGAGTTGCCCATTACTACAAGCCATAGTGCAACCAACTTTTTCTTTTCTAGGACTATGTGCGTGACTGAAAAATATTTTGAGAACATAAACAAGTAGAATATTTAGTGAGTAGAAATATCGTGTCACTATTCTTGTTCATGCGCAAGGTTTCTTTGTCCCTTTCTCATTGTTTGAAGATAATTATTTGCTTGAACTCCCTGATTGTTGTCTTGTGTGCTTGATTAATGATAAAAATCTATTAATGCATCTACTTGGTCAATTAAAATGAACAAAAACTGAGTTCCCAAGTTTACAACTTGCTATCAGTGATCTAATTCTACTTTTTCACCTAGCCTTGTGTACTTTCTCACATAGAATATTGTCTTCTCATGCGAAACTGTGCACTTCCTCGTGTGGGATTTCATATTCTCGTGCAAAGTTTCACTACAGTCCTATCAGAAACCTCTATGTTATTTTCTAGTCTAATCCAGCACTTCCTCATGTGAGCCTAGCATATTCTCATGCGAGACCGGTATTTACTCATGTGGGACTATATTTTCTCATGTGAAACTGTCCCATAGTTTGTCAAAACAATGAGCTATTTCTAGTCTACCAGTTGTCTTGCCTGATTTTCTATCCTATCATTTCTGGTCTTCCTCGATCGATCCGGATTGGATCAGCTCACTTACCCCATTGTTAGAAGCTTGTTTGCACCTTAGATTCTTGCATTTTGACCTCTTGAATTAGAAATATTTGATTTCATGAGTGACCTTGCTTGGATTCAGTGAGCTATAAAATATCCTTGTTGAGAAAAACCTTTGGATCCTTTGAAAACATGTTTGGAGAGTTTTAGTAATCTCTTATCCATTCACTTCCATACAAATTAAAATTCAATCAATATAACTTGGGTAAATCATCCCCCTAGTCCATATGTGTTAGGGAATTCATCCATTCAATGGGCACCTCTGTGGAAGTGTTGGTTTACACCTCTTGCAAAATTATATCTTATCACCTCTCTTTTGGACAAGTGAGTTCTTTTACTATCCTAGTTTGGTACCAACATTTCTTAGGGTCATCTTATATCATAGTACCTTTTCTTTCATGTTGGTTACAAAAAGATATCAAGTAAATCAAGGAAAGTGACCTCAGGTATTCTTTAACCAATTAGCCTTAGTTCAAACTTGCCAAAAATGTAAGGGAAAGGAACCCATAATTGATCAATCGCCTAGGAATAACTCAAAAGTTTGGTTTGATCCCAAGAGTAATCTTAGTGATTTGAGTACACCCTTATAATCTTCTCTCTTAGACATGGATATGAGTTACACAATGACTCGATGAGGGAGGGAAGAAATGGATAAAATCCTTAATGACATATTCAAAAGACATAGAGATACCATTCTATTTGGAAGTTCCTCTTGTGAAAATTGACCAGTCTCACCCCTTATCTCAACTAGATATCTAGATGCACACCAAAGGGTTGAAAGGGAAAGGAGGCAAGCCTATCAAGAAGAACAATCACAACATGAAAACCAAGATAATGAGCTCTATGATACACATATGAATGCAGCATACACCAATGACTTGTTTGGACATTCAAGACCAAGTTCACCACTCAAAGCACCTTCAAGGTACACAAGTGAAAGACTTAAGAGAATTGAGCATCAAAAGAAAGCCTTCCTAAATGAAAAAGTCATAAAGGAAGAGCAATTTAGACACCTAGAGTTGGAGAGACAAGACTTGTTGGAGATAGAAAGGAGAGCCTCCCAAGAAGAGAAAGATAGACTCTTGGTTCAACAACTTAATGCTCAATTTAAAAACATGTGTGTTTGTGGTGGAAACAACTCTCGTCCATACACTCCTCCTGAGACTCCACAAAGTGGAACACATTCAAGAACACCTTCATGATCTCCTAGCCCTAGAGGAAGAAGGGCTTCATAACATGATCATTATAGGAGATGAACACTTCTTAGGAACTCAAGACAACCTTCACAATGTGCTCACCATAGTTCACAATATGGGGGTAGTAGCTTGAGTTTTGACCTCAACTCCCAAGACTTCATGAAGATACAACAAGAACCACTCTTCCACCAGTATGTGGAGATATACTTAGAGCGAAACAAAGACAAGCTCCTAGAGATTTTAATCAACAAGGGTGCTAGATTTCCCTACAAATTTGATGTGGACAAGAAGATTAAGAAACAAGGTCCATCTCAACAAGAAGAGATCAAATAACTTAAGAGTATGATGGAAAAGATGTTGGCACCCAAGAGTTCATTCTCACTTGATTCAATTTGTCCTAATCCCTTTGACAAAATTGTTAGTGTGAAAGACTTTCCTAGAAAGGTCAAGATCCCTCAATATGATAAGTATGATGGGAGTGGGAATCCACATGATCACGTGCGTCAATTCTATACCATGATTTTTGAGTTCCATCAAGATGATTCGTACCTCATGAGATTATTCCCAAGGAGTCTTAAGGGTCAAGTGATGGAATGGTTCACCAACATAACTCCCCCCGTTAAGAATTTCAAAGAGCTCTTCTATAGAATTGTCCAACACTTTGCATACAACCTTTCAAGATCTATCACCATGCTAGACTTATGAAACTTAAAGAAAAATTAAGGGGAATCCTTTGTCACTTTCTTGCAAAGGTGGAGATGACAATGCTCTTGCTACCCTAGGACCATCCTTGAAAATGAGAAGATTAACATCCTTGTTAGCAAATTGGTTCCCAAAATGTAGTATGCAGGTAGGAAGATAGTTTTTTATTCCTTTGACACCATGGTTGAAACTGCATGTAGGATTGAGGATGTTTTGAGAGAACAAGGAATTTTGACCAAACATGGAAACAACAACAACAATAGTGGTCAAAATAACAACCCTAACAAGGATAAAGGAAAGAACTCACATTGGAATAGGAACAAACAAGTGTTCAATGATGGAGTTGTGGATTCCTTTAAACCCACAGATCAAGCTATTTTACACTTGTCTAGTGTTGTTCAAGCCATTAAACTCAATGCATATAATCAACAAGAGCACAAGCCAAGATACTAAGATAAGCATAAGAAAGAGAGATGTCATTTTTCAAAACTTTGTGATTCATATGAGGATGTCTTGAAGACACTTATTGCCAACAACCTTTTGCATCCTCAAGACCCCGCAAAGAATTATATACCTGATGTTAAGCCACATTGGTGTGATGAGAAAGCCTTTTGCAAGTTTCACAATGGCATTGGACATGTTATTGAAAACTACTGGAAACTCAAACATATCATCCAAGATCTCATTGAGAATGGAAAACTTAAGGTAGATGGATTGAACACCAACACTGATCATAAGGCATTCAAAGAACCTTTGCCCAAGTAAGAGAAGGGGGAAACCTCTAAACCTAAGAATGGCAAGGCTGGGGTCAATTATACTTACATAGCTACCGAGAATTTTGTCAACATGCTTGAAGTTGTAGAAGAGAATGTTAACATGATGAGGAAAAAAGATCCCTATGGTTATGATCTAGACATGGACTCTCCTTCTATCTTTGATGAAGAACCCATCATGATGTAAGGGGTCCTAACTCTAGAGTGTCATCCCAAACTCTCAATGCTATCACTCGAAGTCAAGGTCCTAATGTCATTAGAGGACCCACTTCAAGTCAACCAAGTAATCCAAAGCAAGTGGCGTCCAAGAATATCTCCTCAAAACCAGAAGTCAATCCTAAGTCAAGCTATAATCTTGTCAATCATTTGCAAAGAACACCACCTTAGATTTTGATCCTTGAGCTCTTAGACTTGTCCCCTAGACACAACCAAATCCTTGAGGATGCTTTGCGCACAATGAACATCCCCAAAAACTTAGACATTGATCAATTCCTTAACATGGTTAACCATCTTGCTAGCCCTCATTACCTTACCTTTTCGGAGGATGATGATAAAGATTTGAGCCACCCACATAATCTCGCTCTTCATATTGAGGTCATGATCCACAAAACTCATGTTAGGCACATGTTGATAGATGGGGGTGTTGGGCTTAATATTTATTCCTTGAGTCTCTTGAAGATGTCAGGTTTTTCTAAACAAGTCATAGATACCAGAAAAAAGATCACTATCAAAGCCTATGATGAGGTAGAAAGAAGTTCCAAGGGGTTGGTTGTCTTTCTTGTTACGATTGGCCCTATTTAAAAAGATGTTGTGTTCTATATAGTTGATTTTGGTCCCCTAGCGTACAATATCTTACTCGATAGACCATGGATTCATGATATGCAAGAAGTGTAATCTACCTATCATCGGTGTGTTAAGTTCCCTTACAATGGAGTAGAAATTTGTATACCTGGGGATAACACTTTATCAGTTAACTCAGTTTCAGTGAGTGCTCATGTTCCCCTCAATAGAGAAGTAGAAGACTTCAATGCAACCTTAGCTAAATGTAAAGACAAGTTCAAGTCAATAGACCTTAGCATGGGGGGTATCAATTCAACTCCTTCACAAATATACTAGTGTCACCTAGGTCTTAGGGAAAGCCTTAACAAGAAATGAGACCTTCCTCTTCAGCCATGACATTATTTGGCACATTTGTAGAGTCCTCAGTGCCTATTAAAGATGAGAAAGAAGAGATGGTTGTTAAAGATTGGATCTATAGAGAAGAGAAATACATGCACAATAAGAAATTATCTCCCTCTCCTAAGGCTTATGGAAGAGGGTATACTTTTGTCAAATAGATGGGCTATCCTAGATATGGCCCTCTTAGTCATAGATTGGATGCTAGAGCTGAACCCCTTGACCATGATCTTTTTGGACACAAGTCTAAGAAGAAAGTTAGCCTAGGATTTGTGAATCACAACAAGAACATAGCTCCTATCCTTGATGAGTCAGATAGTGAAGATGAATCAGAATACATACCTAATTTGACAAATTAGTAGGACATGTATGAAGATTTGGTCCCTTCCACTAATCTTCTTTGAGGAGATTTAGATAATCCAGTCACTCTTGAGACAGTTGCAAGATTAGAACAAGATGAATTAGATGTAGAAGATCCTATCAAAGAATGTCAAAGAAAGAATCTTGTTCATTTGATGGAAAGAGAAGGTATTACCCTTGATGACATTGGAACTTCCACATCAAGATGTCCCAAACCTTCATGGTGTAATCATCCAAGTCAAAGTTCAGAAACAAGTTCATATAAGTATGAATGGGACTACTTCTCAGAGTCTTCTACAGTTGACATGGATGTTGATGTCATCCACACTTATAGTTCTCAACCCGAGGTAGCCAATGAGTCACGTGTAGGATTGGAGGATTTAAACCCACATGTTTCCCTAGTGGACAATTCTTCACTTGTTAGGATGAATCCCGATTTGGGTAGCTTAGAAGGATACTTGAAGGACTCTAACTCTTCAATCACCATAGATGATATCATTCACATTCACAACCTTGAATGACTCATTGAATTACATCTTGTCCATCCTAACCTCCTTGATTGGTCTAAATGCTATTAAGAACCTAAGCTCTTAACATTTCAAAATGATTATGAGATAGCCTGTTACTTGAATGCCTTTGAACCCGTAGTCTCTTCCACTAGTGAATCGGCTACTAGCATGCCAAAGCCAAACATCAAGTACCTTAGTCACAAAATAAATAGAAAAGAAAATTAAAAGAATAAGAGTTCTGATGGCAAAAACCACTATGTGGCATTATCAGAACCAAAAAAAGTAAAAAGAAATGATGTATCCAAGGGTGAAAACCTCTCTGAGGTGCCTAAGGATGAGGTACTTGATCATCTCCCTAGCTACTTTGAAGATAGATCTTTAGTTCTTATTAAACCAATAAAAAAAGTCAATTTGGGTATAGATGCGACTCCACAAATAGTTCACTTAGCTTAGTCCTTGTCACCACAAGAAAAAGAAGCTTACACTAAGTTCTTACAGAAAAAGAAAATCAAATTTTCTTAGACTTATTCAGATATACCAAGGTTGGACACTAATCTTATCATGCTTCACTTGTCCATAGCTTCGGGTGTCAAACTGATTAAATAGAAATTAAGGAAGATGCATCCTCAGATAGCTCTCCTAGTCAAAGTAGAATTAGAGAAAATCCTTGGTGCAGGATTCATAAGAGCTATTGACTATGCTAAATGGATATTAAACATTGTACAAGTTTCCAAGCATGAAAATCCATTCGAATTTGCACAAATTTTAGAGATGTCAATAGAGCATGCCCAAAGGATGACTTTCGACTTCCCAATATAGACATGATAGTGGATATGACTATGGGTTATGAGATTTAATCCTTGATGGATCATTTTTCAAGATACAATCAGATTAAGATAGCTCCTAAAGATCAAGAAAAGATTGCATTCACTTGTGCATGGGGTACCTATTGTTGGAACATTATGCCTTTTGGATTAAAAACTGCATGAGCCACCTATCAACGAGCTATAACAACCATTTTTCATGACATGATGCATAAAAACATGGAAGATTATGTGGATGACACCTTGGCCAAGTCTAAGAAAAGAGACACACACTTAGATGATTTAGAATTCATTCTAGATCACATGGAATAATTTCAACTAAGGTTAAATCCTAGAAAGTGTACATTCGGTGTCACCTCTGGAAAACTACTAGGATTCATAGCTGATAAACAACCAATTCAATGATAAATATCAAACAAAAAATGATAAATGAGTACCTTACAAGAAAATGGTTGAGTCCTTGAAACAGTACTTCACATTTGTCACATTTCAACAAATCCCTAGAGTAGAAAACAAACCAGTTGATGCTATGGCTACACTTGCTTCACTTCTTTAGTTAGGGGAACATGAATCTAGATTTGAATTCTTGGTGGAAGAGATACATCACCCTATCTATGACTCCCAAGAAAGTCATGTCATTTATAACCTTGTTAGTCGTGAGTCATCCTATTATGGTGCCATTTACTCATACCTTTGTGACCGCATTATCCCTGAGACCTTTAACTGATCTGAATGTAGAAACCTTATCCAAAATGTCTCTCACCAAGCATTAGTTGACATCCACAAGGGCATCTATGGGGGACATTCCAATGGTCTTTCCATGGCCCGAAGGTTGCTTAGGATGGGGTATTGTTGGCCTACGATGCAGATTGATGCAGTAGCTTTTGCAAAGTCATGTGAAAAGTGTCAAAAATGTGGTAACCTGATACATGCTCCAGGGAGGGAGCTCATTCCTTCTATATCTCATTGGCCATTTCAGTGTTGGGCCTTTGATCTTGTTGGGTAGATTCATCCCAACTCATAAGGTGGACACAAGTTTATTATCACTGCTACTGATTATTTCACTAAATAGGTAGAAGTTGTCCCACTTTTTGTTGCGTTAGGCAAGACAGTCTCTCTATTCATTATGAACCATATCATCTTTCGATATGGAGTGCCTTCTGAGATTATCACTGACAACGGAGACCAGTTCAAAAATAAGGACCTTAAACAACTCTGGAAGAAATTCAAAATTAAACAACATTGGTCCTCCATTTACTTCCCATAAGGAAATGATCAAGCAGAGGCATCAAACAAAACCATTCTTAAAATCCTACATAGAATAGTTTGTAAGAATGGTAGAGATTGGTATTTATAGATAAATCTAGCTTTGTGGGCCTATAGAATGAGTATTCGTACTCCTACTCAGGCTACTCCTTTTTCCTTTACATGTGGCTTTGAAGCAGTGTTACCTTTAGAGGTTGAGATTCCTTTACTTAGAGTTTCCCTCAAAGGTCTAGTTACAGATGAAGACTATTGTGCCATGAGACTTCAAGAGTTAAAACTTCTAGATGAGAAACGTCAAGCATCATTTGACCATATGAGGGTTTATCAAAAGCACATGTCCAAAACCTTCAACAAAAAAGTTCACCCTAGAGAATTCCAAGTGGGAGATCTTGTCCCACGTGAAAATCCTAAGAATCAATATCATAGAGATCAAAAGGGAAAATTTGGACCTAATTGGCTTGGACCTTACATCATTACAATAGCTTTTAGGACAGGTGCTTATTTACTATCTACAACAAAGGGAGCATAGCTCCCTGATCCTATCAATGTCTTGCACATGAAGAAGTTTTATCCATGATGCCCGTTCTGTCTGGAGGCATCCTTTGTACATATTTATTGATCCTGAAAAAATCCAAAAAAAATGATACATTGTAAAAAATTTTGAAAATCAAAAAATGTCCTGAAAAAATGATCATCTTAGTGAAAACTTAACAATGGGCGCTTTGATGTATCTCCAAAAAATATATATATTTCAAAAATACAAAAATACAAAAAAAATAAAAAAATAGAAAAAGTGCCTTGGTAGAAAAAATACAAAAAAATTATTAAAAAGTCTTGAAAATAAAATTATATATATATATATATATATATATATATATATATATATATATATATATATATATATATATATATATATATATATATATATATATATATATTCTGCAATAAAATTCAAGTGGTGAAAACCTAGAAATGGGTGCTACTTGAAGCCTTTGCACCCCTGTTTCTTAGGACGTGTCCTCGACACTTAGCCTTTCTCCATAATGCTTTGTCCTTGTTTCCTTGGTTTGGGATTGATCTTTGTCTTTGTCTAGGGGGGGTAACTGTGTTAGCTCTAGTCTCTTGGATATGTTAGTTTTTAAGACACCTCACAAATGGTGTTTTTCAACACCACGCCAACTATGTTTTTCAACAGTTATCAGTTTTCCCTTACCTAGTTTTGTCATGTGATCTTACCTGCTTGCAAGCATTCGATCCTTATCCTCAGAACTCAATATTAGTTAACACACTTAAATTTTTAAATACAACACTTAATGCTTGAGCTATGTCATGATATTTTCTTTCAGTGCTGACTGTTATTGAATTTTTTTTAGTGTCCTTGTCTAATCAGTCTCTCCAGTATGCATAGCTAGATGACTTGGAGCATGAGGCATGTTTTTATTTTCTTTCTTCTTGTGGGTGTGGTCTTGAAACTCTAGAGTGTCTCGTGTTGTCCTCTTGAAACACTTAGGAGATTGGAGGCATCATCCTGACATCTATGCCTTGATGCGAGTGTGGTTTTGCTACATTAAATTGGGTAAGCTAACATTGAAGTCATCTTGACATGTATGTCTTTGATGCTTATGTTAGAATCTTTCCACATTCCAATCCGATATAAATCACATTCAAATCTTCATAGTTGTGCTTGTGACTGGTGATGATTATGTGATTTTTTTATGTCCGTTAATAATGGCCCAATGATGAAAATAAGCTTGTTAACATTCTCTAATGAATGATGAACACAAAATCCTATGTTATAGTTTCTCTATTGTAGGTACACCTTTGCATTTTCATGTAGCTTGCATTGTTAGACTTCATGCTAATTTTCATTTTTAGGCTGCATTAGGAGTTTGAGAGGGTTTTCCTTCATCTTTCTTTTGGGCTTTTAATCAACTGTGGTCACATTTTGATCTTCATTTCCTTATCTTCTTTCGTGATCTGATCAATCAAAATTTTCTATCATAAATAGTTGATTTATTTTGAGGCATTCTCTTTCTTGAAGCAAATTCTCTTTCTTCTCTCCATTTCTTTCCACCTCTTCCAAACTTCTATTTTCAATTCACTTTCACCCCACTTCTTTTCTTCTAAATCAACCTTGGGGCATAACCTTTCATGATTGATGATCTACCTAGGTTCTTTGATCCTTATATCTTTCATCTTGCATCAAGAACCTTATTTTTAGTTCGATTTGATCAAATTTATCAATTTTCTATTTCTCCTCTATCTCATTTTGATTTCGATCACGAGGGGGCAGTACTTATTAAACTTCAATCCTTGATTCATCTTTATCAATCCTATCAATCTCTCCACTTGGGGAAACCTTTCTTGAGATTATTATCTTGGACATGTCAATTACCTATCTACAGGGGTGTTGACCTTGTCTTTTTCAATCAGCTTATCTTTGTCCTAATGTGTTCTCATTCGTCAATCACATGTCTGGGTTGTTTTGTGATCTCAAATCGATCTCATGCTTCAACTCCATTCTTTGACTACATGTGTTCCCATAAAGATCACACATTAGTCAAAGAGGGGAAAATGTATGCACCTTAAAATGGTCACCTAGACTATGGGCCCCATTCTTCAATTTATCAAATGATGGAACCAATTTATCAATTTTCTGAATCAATGCCTTGCAACATTTTTAATTCAAATCAATTTCCTTGATCAAATCGTAATTAATTCAATTATTTCAATATTTCCTAAGGTTTGATCATTTTATCCTAAGTTTTATTTAATTAAGAGAACATGCTCCCTTTTAATTAAATAAATAATAAAATCCACCTTATCCTATGTGTACACATGAAAAAGGAATTTCTAAATTTAAAAATGAAAAGAAAAAGACTTGTTTTCTTCACTTTGAATGCACACATTTCAAGATGAGTGGAAGATCTCCTTTTGCCTCTTGATCTCTTCCACCCATCTTTTTTGCCTCTTAACCATGTCCATTGATTTTGCCTCTTGAGATTCTTGTGCACCAAAGTCAAAATGAGAATTTTTCTCCACCCTTGGATTTTACCTCTAAATATTTTTCATTCATTGCTTTTTAAAATGAGCCCTCTCCTTCTCATTTTGAAGAATGAAGATTTTATGTATTGTTATGCTACAAGTTTGGAGAGGGATTTTGGAGAAGAGTTTGAGCACTTGAGCTTGAATATTGCAAGTTCTCTTTTCTTGTCTTCTTCTCTCATGCTTCCATGAAAATTCATTTAGATTACTCTTGCACTTGCATATTAGATTAGATTCATATTTCCTTTCATAGTATAATATTGCATAAGAATTTTCTTTCATAGATTAATTTGATTTCATGCATTGTTATCATATAGGATAGCTTCCATTTTCATTTCCATTCATATTTGATGATCATGGAGACTAGCACTCTTTCTTTTCCTTTTTGAATCTCTCATTTTATGGTGTACTTGCATGTGCACAAACTAGGTCTAAATTGAGGGCCTCCATTATAAACCCTTTCACTCCATGAATCAAGAGCTATGAATCACCATTTGGGACCTCATTCTTGAGCAATCTTGGATATAATGACTCATAGAAGTGTGTCAACATTTTAGCACACAGTTGTAACCAAGTTTGAGTGATTATTCCATCTTTCCAAGTTGCCTCTACATCAAATCCATTCATTTCTTGCGTTCATGTTGAGATTAATGGGTACTTACCCCTTCCTAGTGTAATGAATGAAAGATGAAATTTGGGATGTGATGTTTCCTATATTCTTTGATCATCCCAATGAAAAATCACTCCAATCCATGTTATTTTTCTTTATTATTTTTAGTGGTAGTGGGACCTTTGTAAGTGCAAGGTAGAATTATGCTTATACTTGATGTACATTGTACTTTTCAATGCACAGATTATCCTTTGACTTTATGTTAGTGATGTGTTAAATATTAGTGGTTTCAAAAAAAAAAATCTACCTATGTTACCATATGTTTGTCCTTTGTTTGAAGGGTTCCTTAGTGGGGCATTATGGGAGTGGCTCTACATGTTCTCCCAAGTTTGATGGTGACTTTGTGGCTATTGTGAGTGTAGGATTATTGATCAAGTGAAAAGTAAGGAATTTGTGTAATCGAGTAAACTAGTGAGATTATATTGTTGCAAATATCATAAAAATTTATTTTAAAAGGATGAGGTAAGAATCATGTACTAGATGATCTTGATACAATCAATAACTTTTAATCCTCAACTATTAATATAGTAATAAAGACAAGATTTAAATTTTTTAATTTAAACTAAGTATGGTACTAATTACTCTTGAATCAATTCATAAGAATGATAATCACACAATATTTTTAAGATCAATATGATTTATAACACTTATTTTAATTTACTTCTATAGTGAACTATTTTTTTAATTATTGGTGAAATTGAATAACTCACAAATAATCCATTAGAGATTAAATCTTATTTACACAAGACTCTAAACATTTTGAAGGGATGATGTCAAGATCATATTCTGGATGAGTTTGGTTAAATGGATACCCCTCAATCATTGACTCTTAACTAAAAGAGGGTAAGAATCTATAAAATTTTGATTGTATTCTTGATAACAAATAATTTCAAATATAATTAATATGTATGTATGTATATGTGTGTGTGTGTAGACACACACACACATAGACACAGAGACAGACATAGACATGTACACATACATAAATATAGATATGATGGATGAGGTTGGAATTAAGAGCTAGAATTTTTTTATAAAATAGGTCCTCATGAATCCTTAATCACTAATGATTGATTGTTCATATAACTTTGATTTATGCCCTTAATGCTAATCAATAATGAATATCATTAATTTTTAAAAATAAATAAGGAATAATTTTTTTTAAAGAAATAAGGATTCTTTTTTAAAATGAAATAAAAAATAATTTTGTTTGAAGAAATGAGGAGCACATGTGAATAATACATGCATACACACACATATACACACAAACACAGACCCATACACAAACACATACACATACACATACACATAATGGATGAGGTTGGAATTAAGGGCTAGGCAAATTTTACAAAATAGATCCTTATCAATCCTTAGTGACAAATGATCGATTGTTCATATAACTTTGGTTTATGCTCTTAATACTAATTAATAATGAATATCATTAATTTTTTTTAAAGAAATAAAAATTATGTTTTAAAAAACCTTAATAAAAACAATATCCTTTTATCTTCAATTCTTACCCCCAATAAACCAGTTATTCCTACAACTTTATTTATACTTTAAATACCATCCAATTACATTATAAAAATTGTTCTATGTTTATTTAAATAATATTTATTATAATTGGTGGGCTCACTAATAATGGTATTGCACTTTATGAAATTAAAAGAAATATCCCTTAAATGAAAAGTAAAGAACCTGGTGTAGGTCCTATGCTTATTAGCTATTGATTGATAAGAAACAAACCATAAAGGATAACTACTTGTTATGGTGTAAAGTGAAAGCAAAGTAATAAGAAAAGAAATAAATGTGGTACAGCACATTTCCAACTTCTATTGGAACATGAAACAAATTAGGGGTATCATGGTATTCCATCACATCAGCTCCTTATAAAATATTGAGCATAAAACATTAGCAAACCCTAATTTAGTCTTTTAATATCATGGTAAGCATGAATTATTATTTGAACGTAAGCATGAACTGTTGCAGACGCAAATCCAGCGAATTGCATTTGACTTTACAAGCCTACAGTTAAACATAGAAATATAATATACGGCAGAGTTATTTTTGCAGAGGGAGGAAAAGAAAAGCAAAAAAAATAGTAGAATAGAGAATGTAATTTGATAACTGTGGATTGATGGGTGTCGGTGATGGCAGTGATGATAATTGATATCTTTTCCATGTGCATGTTGTCGGTGCCGCCAATTCCTCCCCACATTAAATGGGCCAACATTACTCCCAATAGGTGGCATTGACAACCAGTGATTGAAAAGCTTTGTGTTTTGTGGAAGAAACCAAACATTACCTACCTACAAAGCAAACCAAACATTGCCTACCTACACAAAACAACAAAACGAATCAAACAAAAACAAATTTAGAGGGTACTTTCTTGTATTGTATTGGGTGTATGAATAATTGACTTTTCTTTCACTTAAATCTTAAGGTTTGTGTTCATTAAGAATATAGTCAGTGGGTTTTGATTTGTGTTCATTAAGAATAATAATTGACTTTTCTTTGACTTAAATTTTAAGGTTTGTGTTCATTAAGAATATAGTCTCGAGTGTGTTTTGGTTTGGGTTCATTAACAATATAGTTTCGAGTATGGCATTTTGTTCAGTGTTGGATTTATGCATTCAATATGATTTTGTTTCGAGTGGATTCTTTTGAAGTCATTTGATTTCACTAATGGAGCAAGAGTCAATTGTCATAGTTGTGAAATATACATGGAGTATTGGGTGTATGAATAATTGACTTCTTTTCAGTTAAACAGTTAAAGTTTAAGAGGATTTTACGTTATTGTGTTCATTAAGAATATAGTTTTAACTTTTTCTTGTGTTCGGTGTTCAATTTATGAATTCAACATGTTTTTATTTCGAGTGGATTCTTTTGAAGCCATTCAATTTCACTATTAGATTTAGAGGTGATTGACATAGTCGTGAATTCTACATTAAATATTTGTTTGGTGACCTAGGGAGTGTTGTCAATTAGCCGATGCTTTTTAGACAACTTAGAAATCCTATGACCAACCCACAACTATTAGATTGGCTACCACTACCCATTACCCCTAGGGATGAGTGAGCGAACCTAAACAACCTAGCCACTGGGCACACCTAAATGGAGAAAATTGGCCTCAAGACCTATATAGGAAGAACTCAAAACCCTTTGCCAACTATGCCACCCATTTAGGCTATTTATTTGAAATGTTGACTTTTATCAATTTTAAAGAATACTACTTTAGTTTATGATTTGAATAAATGTATTAGCAATGCTAAATTAAATATTGTCACTATATTAGTGCAATGGCGAAATTAGCATAACCATGTCGTTTCTCATTTAGTTTTGTGTGCACTTTGATTGGAACGTATTAATGTAATACCTTATTAACAAATAACACACTCTTCGCTTAGACTTCTCTCGCATTCCCATAATTAATTTGATGGGAATAATTTATGCAATTCATTGACAAATTGAACAATATTTCACTAGATTTGGCTTGTAATCCTATAACCAATATGATGGGAATGGATTTTAATACTATAACATATAGTTAGGTGACATGATGTTACATTAGACATGTCCAACAATCTAATATCTACTTTGATGGGAATTTCTTAATGCAATATATATCCACAAGTAACATAATATTTTGTGAGACTTGGCTCACAATCCTATACTCACTTTGATGAGAATGTCTTAATGCAATAGCATATCAACACATGGCATACGCTTGTGCTAGAATTGATCACAATTCCATACCTACTTTGATAGAAATATTTTACTATAATAACATATTAACAAGTGACATAATTTTCTATTAGACTTGGATCATAACCGACACCTACATTGATGTTGTTGATGAGGGTGTTTGTACTTCACCAACATAGAATAAAATATATCGAGTATTTATTATCATCTCTTTTTAAGGAAACCTTATTTTCTTTGATCTTGACCAAATAGGATAACCTCAAGGTTCTAAAATTTAGGTTTTGACAATGCTCAAATAACTTAGTGAAATGGTGTGATTTGTTGGTAATCACAAAAGAGGCTTAAACAAATGTTCATAGAGTTTATCTTTTCTCTGTGAAAATGACTAAGTCAATCCTAAGATCTAAGATATTCAATATATTGAATTTCTAAAATACTTGGTGATATCTTCAAAATTCATAAAACTAGTTTCAAAAAGGATACGGGTTTAGAGAGCTATCTAGAATATAACGCTAACTCTAATCTAATAAAAAATTATTATTGTTAATAGATGAAATTCATAAATATTAGCTTTTCTTTGCCAAAAAACCACAACACATCAATGAAATCTTCAATTGTTAGTCTCAAAATTGTAATATTATCAAGAATTCACCAAATCTATAAGAAAATGTAAAGTGATGAATATCCCAATAGCTAAATTGATTTCAAAGAATATATTTAGACTAACCATACATTGTAACTCACCATCAACAAGATGCAAATGGTATATCTTAAGGTGATTACATACCAAAAAGTGGCATCCTATTGAGCTAGACATGGCTCCCACTCTCATATTAATCTTCATTTCACCTTTATTTGTACTAATACACATACATTCACTATGTATACAATTATAGATTAATTTCCAATTGACATTGATCCATGTACATTCATTTCCTACCTTGAGATCATCATCTTATCCTCCTAAATCATTTTTCCAATTCCTCAAGATTGATAGATATCGATCTTGAGGAGTACATGTGAATAATCCCAAAATCCCAAAGCTTCAAATTAATATTAAAACTTTATTGTCCCTTTCTACTAGTTATCATGAACATGTTTTGCACAACATGGTGTTATTCCATAGTATGTAAAGTCATCCATTGTGAACTTTAATACATGCAATTTATTTTAATAAAATTGACCGAAGTATGTTATGCTAGAATCCAAAAAGAAAATAATTCTAGCACACTTCAATTTTAAAGAGACACAAAATAATAGAATCTACATCATTATACTATAAATCATATGGATGTTTGCAAATTATTTGTTTAATATTTCGAGCATCATCATAGATTTCATCCATCAAAGGGTTTAACTTATAGGATCTTGTTTACCTATCAAATCAAAAATCTCTTCAATAGTTTCTCTATACACAATCTTGATTGATTTAAATATTTAGAAGGGAAAGGTGACAAGATCTTCATGCACAATTTCTATCAAATCAATTCTAAATAATTTAAACCAATTTTACACGTCGGGCCAAATTGTAATAGATGAGATTAAACTTATGAGACTCCAAATTACATCAATCAATGCTAATTACTTATCATTAATTTAATAAATAAATACTCTTAATTTTTTAATTTCATTTTTATACATTTATTTCAATTTTCTATTCTAACTATATTAGATTTGAAATTAATTACTTTTTACATTAATTTCTTTATTGTTTGAGTCACTTAAACACATTCCTAAATATGTTTTTGAATTTTATTTAATTTGAATAATGGAAACACTCTTCTTCTATAAGCACCCATAAGAGGTAGATTTAGGTTGCTCTCTTATCATGAATTTCTTTACAATAAAGAAATAACTCTTAATAGTAGTATTCTTTTAAAGTCAAAATATCATAAGACGTTTTGTAATATGTTACTGATAAGAATAAAAATAAATTTGATGGGGTAATTATTTCTTATCATATATCATTATTTTTATAGTATTTAATATTACAAATTTATGCTATATTTTTCTATATACATTTTAGCATTTTAATTAAGACAATTCCCAATTTGCATGAATATATATATATATATATATATATATATATATATATATATATATATATATATATATATATATATATATATATATATATATATATATATATATATATATATATATATATATATATATATATATATATATATATATATATTGAATATTATCTTTATTTATAAAATATTATTAAATTACATATATGCTTTTTATGGAATGTATACTTATTAGATAATAATTATTACCTTAATGTTAATCATAATACATTGCAGGAAGGAAAATGGAGCGAGGTCATACAGTAGGAAGGAAAATGGAGCGAGGTCACATGATCGCAAGAGGTAAAAAATTGCCATGCGATCATGCGGGGAAGAGGGGACCATCCAACAGAGAGATTAGCGGATTTGAAGGAGGGGAAGGCAGACAATGATATCCATATGGGGTGATCCGAATAGGTCACATGATCGCAAGACGTAAAAAAATGCCTTGCGATCATGCGGGGAACAGGGGAGTCTCCAGCAGAGAGTTCAGTGGATTCGATGGAGGGGAAGGCAAACAACGATATCCATATGGGGCCAGGCAGCAGCTTCTGTCACAGAAGCAGTTGTTTGAATAGTACCAACTGCAACAAGATTTGTCACAAAATGGTAAGGTTTCCCCTCAGCCCTCTTGCCCTCCACATTTTCAATCGGTCCCATTTGCACAGAAAAACTAGGTGAAGGGAAACACTGCTACCCGTTTTGATCTTGATGACATAATGAAAATATTTAGTGGAAAAGTAACAGTCCAACCGGCCAAGCCTTTTTTTGTGAATCCTAGATTCATTAATGCACCGATAAAGCCCCAATCTAGGTTGCAGAGGAAGGAGGGTTTCAATAAGGCAATTCAACATCTTAAAGCCCCTTTTAACAATGCACATTCTATTCATGAGGCGGGTGAGTCATCCTGGCAAGCGAGTAAGAAGCAGCTGACAAACTCTCGAGACTCATTTCAGGGAAAAAATTTTATGCGGGAAAATAAAAATTTAAAAATCTATCGAGCAGGAGGTAATCTCTTCTTGCCAAGACAAAGAACTCAGGGTAGATATCGGCGCTTCCACAAGAAAGATATACTGGACATTTGTGAAGGCACGCCACCGGGATCGCCTGTAGCCATATGGTATAATCAAGGTCCCGCCAAAAAATAGGGAGATTTGAGGGTTACAAAGCAGATATCAAATCAACATACTGGGCAATCTCATCAGGTCACAACAAATAGATCCCCCTTCAATCCAAAGCAACCTATTCAAGTTTGGTAGATTAAGCAGAGCACTCTTCATAAGGAAACTCAATAGGGGACTGAAACTCATGATTATACATCAATATCCTTTCCAGATCATCTGCTTCAAGATCAAATTCATCATCTCTGAAATACAGCATTAATAGGTACATTTTCAAGACCAGGCTTATGTATTGATAATATTAAAATTTGGGCCTCCAACAATTGGCCAGGGTTAATTGATGTTTTTTGGTTAAATATTGAGTTGGGTTATTTTCTTGCTAAATTTGAAAACTCTGTTATGAGGGATGGGATACACAAGATCAAAAGTTGGTTCTGCAAAGGAGTTGGACTCTTTACTGCAGTATGGAACCCTAATCTAAAACTACAAGATAGAGCTCCACTTTTCTTCCCCATTTGGATTGTCTTGCCAAACTTGCCTTTAGAATTCAAAGATCTGGACATAGTAGAAATCATTGCTAATCATCTTGGTATCTTTGCTAAGCATGACCTAATACCATTTGAGGTGCCGCACCAAGAAGTTAGAGTGTGTATCCTTCATGATGGGACTTCTGAATTGCCAAAATGTATTTCCCTAAAATCCAAATGGGGGAAGTGGGATCAGAAAATTCATCTTCAAAATGAGGAGACTATCATGTTATATCAACATCAATTAGGGCATTTCACAACTCATTTCCAATCCCAACCATTAACTCAATTGAGGGTATGTGATAACTTCTATACAAATCCTTTCCAGTGCTCCATATCACATATCCCTCAGCAAGCGGAATTGAAATCTTCTTCACCATACTCTGTTGAAGTGCTGCCTAACAAGATTTACCCATATGAAGCTTCTATCTACTTTTATTGGGCTATAAGTATCATTATGGCATTCTTGAGTGCCTCCAAGCAGCCTGCCTTATTAGAATGGAATAAATCAGAAGACTCAAGTTTCAGTTAGGATGACATAGTATAGCACTTAATGTTTTCAGATTCTCCTGCTACAAATCCAATTACAAATGATGTGTTTGATAAAGAGGTGTTGGTAAATCTGCAAGCTAGGAAAATTTCAGAAGAGTTATTGACAGACCTAGCTACCAAAATAATATATGAGATAGTAGAAGAAGAAGGGATCCTTTAGTATGAAGGTGTGTACAACAAACAAGATCAACATAAATGCCTGAGTGATGGTTTTACCACTATTCCAGTAGAAGAGAATATGCAACCGCTTGAAGAGCATCAGATGCTAAACATGCACCAGCAAAGTAACAACAATAAGGCTCGAGTGGTAAATGAGCTCAGTATAGATTCTAAAGGCTCTTCTTTAGATTCTACCAGTCAATCTAAGGGGAGTGTTAATGGGAAAAGAGAAGTTATATTCATCGACCATAATAAAGACTATAGGAATGCAACTAGTATGTTGGTGCCTCCTTTTGAATTAGAGGACACAGTTCACTCCCGCATTATAGAATGGATACAAAGTAACACATTTCCTACATTAGAGGAAAGCCTAGCAGATGACCAGGAATTGCATGCTGATCCAGATTTGGGTATTGATAGGACTAATCAGGAAATATGTGATGGCCCAAACAATACCACTTGTGTTGTAGGAGTAGGTCCTATGGCTTTTGACCCTAATATGTCACTATCAATTGAGCAATCACCATTACATCAAGCACAAGCTAAGGTTCCACCGAAAAAAAGAGGTAGAAAGCCTAAAAGTTCTATAGTCAAAGAAGAAATTGAAGCTAGAATTCAATCAACAATGGACGGGAAGTTCACACCTTCCAAAAGATTGACGAGGAGAAAAAAAGGTTCTCCTTGTTAGAAATGAAGATAACATCTTGGAATGTCAAAGGACTCAATGCCTCTAACAAAAGAAATAGAATCAAGCTAGAAATTGATTCTATAAAAGTGGATATTATACTACTTCAAGAAACAAAGATGTCAGATGAGGTTTTTAACAAAACTATTGGGAAATGGACAAAATGGAATGTTGTTCATAGTCCAATGATAGGTGCATCAGGTGGGATGGCTATCCTCTGGGATACTAATCTTTTTCAAGTCCAAATTATTGAGAAGAAAGATAATTGGCGAGCCATTAGATTGAAATGTTTTGATATTAAAATATTATTGTTTAATGTTTACGGGCCCACAGAAACCCAAGACAAATTGAGATTGTGGTCAGATATTACTTAGTTTTTACAACTTCAATCAAACACACATATCATAATGGGGGGGGATTTTAATGCCATTTTAAAACTGTTAAAAAAATGGGTGGAATTTGTCCACCAATGAGGACAATTCAGGACTTTGCAAATTTTGTTGAGGATAATGGCCTAATGGATGTTGTGCCATCAAATGGGTCATTTACATGGACCAACAAAAGGGTAGACTTCTCTCAAATAGCAATCAGATTAGATAGATTTCTCCTCTCCCAATGCTGGAAATTAGTCAATGTTACATTTCACTCAGAAATTCTACCACAACCAGGTTCAAATCATTTCCCAATTTGTCTGCATTTGTAGATGATAGTAACAAAACAAGATTTCTAACATAGACCATCATTCAAGTTTGAAAGAATGTGGTTATGCCAACCAAGTTTTTTGAATTCACTTAAGCATTGTTGGAATTCAGTGCCCACAATAGATGGAACTAAAATGTACCAGTTTGCACACAAGATGAAGCTCACCAAACAGTGGATCAAGAAATGGAATGAGACGATATTTAAGAATATTTTTAAAGAGAAAGAAATAGTCAAGGCCAAATTAGAGGACATATATAACACTATTATAAAAAAAGGGATGAATAATGACTCCTTTGCTACTCAGAAAAGTCTAGTATAGGAGTGGGAGGAAATATGCAGCAGAGAAGAGGAATACTGGAGGCAGAAGTCAAGAGAACTTTGGCTAAAAGAGGGGGATAGAAATACAAAATACTTTCATGCATCAGCTAAATTAAAAATAGCAAGCAACCGTATTCTCTCTATAGCCAAAGCTGACAATGGCATCTTATTGTCGGAACCTCAAAGCATACAAGATGAAGGGGTCAAATTTTTTCAAAATTTGTTAGCCCCTCCTGCCATTGCTTGTTCACTGCCACCTCCAATGGATGAACTGCTAGAGGCAATCCCCAACATGATTTCAGCAGTGGAAAATTTAAAACTCATGGCTCCATTTACCATTCAGGAATTAAAAAAAGTGGTCTTTTCCTTGCCTCCGAAAAAAGCCCCAGGCCTAGATGACTTTACCGCTCTATTCTTTCAAGTATGCTAGGACTAGATCGGATGGGAATTATTGGATGTTATAGAAGAATCAAGGACCAGCAAGACCATGTTGAAAAAATTCAACACCACTAATTTAGCTATTATTCCAAAAGTGAAAAATCCAAAGACATTTGCAGACTTCCGACCAATATCCTTATGCAATACTATCTATAAAATCATCACAAAGGCTATTTATTTAAGGATGCAGTACCTTATCCCTAAGATTGTCTTGCATCCACAAGGGGGCTTCATTCCAGGTAGAGAGACAATGGAAGGAGCTTTAGTGGCTCATGAAGTTCTTCATTCTATCCACAATAGTAAATTAGCACATTTCGTTATTAAACTAGACATGATGAAAGCATATGACATAGTTAGCTGGGATTTCCTCATTAAGGTCCTACAGAAATTTGGATTTTCAAGAAGTTAGTGTAAATGGGTAAAAGCTTGTGTTTCGGGTGCATCTTTTTCAGTTTTGATAAATGGTGTTCCAGCGGGTTTTTTTTCATCTACACAAGGAGTTAGGTAGGGGGATCCTTTATCACCAATCTTATTCATTTTCATGGTAGAGGCATTTAGTAGGTTCATACTTCAGAAGAAAGTGTCAGGCAAGTGGCTGGGTGTGCAAATTGGTCAAACAAATATTTCAGTGACTCACTCACTTTTCACTGATGATACATTATTATTTGGTACATCAAACATCAGGGAGGCCAGGAAAATCAAAGAAACCTTGGACCTATATACTACAGCATCAAATTAGAGAGTTAATCCTCTCAAATCCAAGATATATCTATTTAATACAAATCAAATTGTATCTAATAAAATTGTTAACCTTCTTGGATTTTCAGTGGATTTTCTTCCATCAGTCTACCTTGGTATCCCATTTTTCATGGGGGCAAATAAAATCAGTTATTGGACACCAATCAGCGAAAGGATTAAAGCTAGGGTGGTTGCATGGAAAGCAAGGTGGATGTCTCTCTCAGGTAGAATACTTTTAATCAAAATACTTCTCTCAACAATCCTCAATTATTACTTATCAGTCCTCAAGGATCCTATGTCGGTCATTCAAAAAATTCAGAAACTAATTAGAGATTTTCTATGGACTGGGAACATGAACAAAGTAAAGAAAATCCCTTTAGTCTCGATAGAGAAATTGGCGCAAGTTAAGTAGCTGGGTGGGTCAGGGATTCATGATCTACAAAAGTGGAACATAGCATTTGGGGGCAAATTAGTATGGCAAATGTATTCTAAGCCACATAATATATCGTGCCAAATTATGCAAGCCAAGTACTTAGATGATTCTAACCTGGCTAGAATTATATCGGTATCTGACTCCCCTAAAGGGTCAGCCATTTGGGACTTCATGATCTCTTCCAGAGATTTAATATGCAAGTATATTACATGGGAAGTCAATAATGGTCAATTATTCAAGTTTTGGCGTGACTCATGGAGTGGGGCACCACCTTTGATTAGTAAAAATGTCATTGGAATGGAGGATATTATCTCTGTAGCAGAAAATGTTTGGGGTATTCACTTAATTGGATATATATCTGCTATATGCCTGCACTCAAGGAAAGTAATTTGGAAACACCCCCAAGAGCTACCTCTCTCACCACAACAGATTCAATTATTTCAGAAAATCTTGTCTCAAAGACTAATCTACTTATCAAACTTGGAGGATAAATTGATTTGGGCACTAGGGGCAGATGGGAATTTTAATATTAAGGATGGACATAAACTTATTCAGCAGAGAGACGCAACCAAGCAACCATCCCAAGCTTATTCCTTCTGTTGGAATAATCTAACATTACCAAAAGCAAGATGCTTTGCTTGCCTAGCTTTGAATAATAGGGCATTAACAAGTGAGTGGCTTCAGAGACTTAATATAGCTCAACGTTTTAATTGTCTGCATTGTGCTAATCACCAAGAAGACACAGACCATCTATTCTTAAATTGTGAATTTTCTCAAGAATGTTGGCATTTTGTCCTTAGAAAGTTACAATATCCAACTCCTCTTCCATGCAAGCTAAGGGACCTATTTGACTCATGGCCACAACTATATTCATCCTCCCTTTTTTCAACAATTTGGAAGTGCACTCCAACTATAGTGGTCTGGGCAATTTGGTGGGAGAGAAATAATAGAATCTTTCGTAGACAATTTTTGACAATCCAAGTGGTCACAGCTCAAATAGAAAGATTGATATTAGAACTAGTTAATGCTAGTCATAATAAGCTTAAACACAATCTAATTATGACATCATGAGACTCATTTATATTGCGAGAGTGGAAACAAATACATGCTCCTTTTGGTTGGTGTTATCAACCAAAACCAAATAAAATGCTGGACAGAGAAGGGATTAAGTGGATGCCACCATCCAAAGGGTTTAGCAAGATTAACTTTGATGGCTCCTCAAGAGGGAATCTAGGTAAATCAGGGGTGGGAATTTGTATCCAAAATTTTCAAGGAATATTACTAGCAATAAAATGTTGCACACTTCCTGATGGCACAAACAATATGGCTGAGGCCAAGGCATTATTAGAAGGTCTAATATTAGCAAAAAATGGAGGCTTCCGATAGATTCAAATAGAGGGAGATTCAATAGTGATTATATCAGCATGTATAAGCAAAATATCCCATAACTAGAAACTATCATACATCCTTCAGCAGATTTGGTCGTTACTGGATTCATTTCAAGAAGTTCAGATCTCTCACACGCTTAGAGAGGGTAATAGACTAGCAGACCATCTGGCAAAAAGAGGTTGTGATAGGTATGAACTGGTGGCTATTAATGATGATTCAATTATTAATCATGATGCCAAGTTGAAGGAAATCTATAGTCAAGAAATAGTGTCATGTGCAGTTGATGCCTCAAATGTCTGGATGTGAAGTTTGTTCTTTTGCAGATGTATGCATAAACGGTTTATGTATTTGCCCCAAGTACAATTCCATTTGTCTGTTTAATGGGAGGTGCAGATAGTTTTCATATGCCATAGTATATGGCATGTGAGAAGTATAGAGTAGATATAAATTTTAATAACTTTTAATAAAAACACAACTTGCTTGTGTATCATTTGTGTAGGCATATCAATCTCCCCATCTGCAAGTTCATTGGCACACATGTGTTTGTGGTTGAGAAAGTTTAATTAGTGTACTATTGGCAGAATCCCAAGTTCCAAAAATGACATTGAAACTTATGAATAATCTCGCTCACACTTGGGATATCCTGATATTATTTTGGCTATACTTGGTGATTTATTACAGCTACAAATATGTGGGCTTTTGATCATATCCATCACTCATTGTCGAGTTATAAGTTGGGAGCCAATGGATTTGTGAGTTAGTCAGGTGATGAAATGCAAACAGTGTGCTTGCTATCACCATGAAGTCATGCCCAAAAATTACAGAGTCAGGATGCGATTGGAACTTTTGGAAGAGGCTCTATCATCTCACATCGATGAGGGCTCATTTTCATCAATCTTTATATGCCAGTCACAAGCAATAAGGGATGCAATTCAGCTAGTTGTTGGGGAAGAAATACTGGTCTCTCATTCATGGAGCATTTGCAACGCAATGGACTTATCCCAGTCAATGTCTTTGGTGTCTTCACTGGCTCACAAAGTGGTCCTCCCAAATTTTCTTCAACACAATGCGCTCTCGAGGGCTGTTCAATAGTATGAACTATGGGATGGTTTGGCACTAGTTGGTGGAGTGATTTCACATCATGAGCTACTCTCAAATCATGATTTCTTTATAATCTATGAAAGTATTAAACGCTCCCTCTATTCGCAAGATGCTCGATTCATAGAAAATGCACTTTGAATCTCAAGGAGGCGTTTGGGGTTTCACTTGGCAAACAAAGTTAGAATTTGAGTTAATGCTCTGTTAGATATCATGGAGCTACCAAATCCACATCTTCCATGCGTCTTCTCTGGTAGCCCAGGAGCTCTTCTGCGGGTCCCTGACCTTAATACACATACAGCTGGCTTGGAGTTTGGCGGTGGTTAGATGTATAAAATGATGTTGTCATAGGAAAAATTCACACAATCGGCGTATTGTACATGTCGACATCATTAGGGCACTTTTGAAGGCTTTTTGGAGTATGATCTAAAACTAGATAAGAAATATTGACATATTGCTCAAAATATGTAATATTTATGTATTTATATATCCTCAGATATATGCATGTATATAACTATGATCCTGGGGTTTCTTACTAGTTCTTCCATAGGGGAGTTATTGAACCAGATTAATAAAATATGGTGGTTACACCACTTTTGCCTAAAAAAAATAAAAATTATTACCTTAATGTTTATAATATATAAAATTAATATTCAAGAAGTTAATATGAAATAAAAATTTCTATTATTTTTAAAAAAAATTGTAGCTTAAGAATAAATGTTATGGATATTTCTTCATCATAAAAAATAATACATAATAATAAGTAATGTGACATTTGAATGATGATATAGTTTTTCATCAATTGCATCATCATGACATTCACAATAAATATTCAAGATATTTTTTTTATTGTGTCATATCATAAAAAATCATTATTAATATTTTTTGTTGTAGACATAATTTATAACAACTCAATTTTTTGATGGATAGGACACTCAAGTACATCTAGTTAAATAACTTACCTAAATAAACCTAAATTGACAAATATAATTAAATAATTACACAAAAAATTATGTTCAAGATAAATAATGTTTTAATTATTTGTATTGAAAAGTTACAAAGCTTCTTTAGAATAGGAGTATTCATTGGAATTCCCAAAGGTGTTTTTGACAAGATGGCGACATTGTTGGAAAAATTAATTGGACTCTACCCTTGAAAAATCCCTTGCTAGTCTCACTTACCTCCTCCTTAATAATCCCCTCCATATTTACCATTATCATTCCCTATAGACCTTCTACTCTCCTCTAAATTCCTTTCATTCTCGCATTTGCCTCTCCCCTTGAGAAGTCTTTGATCTATAAAAAAGTTCTAATAATCTCTATCAATTCTAGAATTTTCATTCCCTCTTAAAATTATTGTCTCTGACACCCTTATCATTATTACAAACATGAGAAATTTACCTCCATTCTACTATTAAGGTTGTAATAAGAAGATCCTTGAAATGAAAAAAAAAAATGAGATTATTAGATCATCTGAAGGGAATGTGGATTTAGGGCTTCAAAATAATTATCAATCTCTACATCCAAAGTGACTTCCTTCCCTAATTGAAGCAATTGGACATTACATAGGAGTCCCTTTTCTTTAAGAAGAGTCCAAATTTTTATTGAGGCCATAAAAGATAGGTAGAAGTGTTTGGCAATAGAGATTCAAATAAGAGATCTATAAAGAGTAGGCACCATACTCAAAGGAGGGGGACTCTACAAAATATTCAATTACTAGAATTCTTTTAAAATGATGTAGAGGCAAGTGGATTTACAAAACTAAGATCTTCTAATGAATTTCAAATGCAAAAGTTAAACAATGAGCCAAGGCTCCCCAAGTGCACCCAATGGCTCCAAATGGTAAAAATGAAGCAACAGACCTATCCACAACCTCTAACACATTAGAACATCTTCCAACACCATTGAAAACTTTCCCCAATAGGTTTCAAACCTCTGAAAAGGATCAAACTCTCAAATCCACCTTTTAACCCAAGTAGGCCTCGTAGACCTAGTAGCCCTCAAATCGGCTATCAAATCAGATTACTCCCACACTTCCCAAATAAATCCAAAAAATAATGGTTATTTAAGATACCCTTTTATCCCTTCTTCAACATATCTCAAAACTAGGGGTGGTTGTTTTGGATCATTAATACCAAAAACTATTGCTCCACCTTTCTTCCTAGGCCTAATTTGACCCACTTTACAAAGAAACTACAAGATCCATTTATCCCTAGGTAACCTTTTCACTTTCAAAAGACTTATTAAATTACTCCAATTAAGGGAAAATGCAATCAATTTGGTTATACATGCTTCCCATACCTAAAAGTCCCAAATCATTCCATAAAACCCTTCAAAACTAGGGCTTTCTCAATGTTTCCCTTCCAAGAACTATCTCAACCAAATATTTGTTGATTCATCTTTAAAATGACATTCCCCAATGGATTAAAACATAAAATTATATCATTGTGAAGGCAAAACTCCTACTGCTATACCTTAGCCTCAAATTTGGTGTTCCTTCCACCAACCAAACATTGTGATCACCCCTCCATTTAACTCTTTCTGCACACTTAGTGTTAGTTATGTATAATATAGTTTAAAGTATGGCCATCCTATGAGAAACAAAGAAATAACATTCATAGAATGGCCATGATTTCAAGAAACACCCAAAACTATTAATAATAATGCTAACTCCTTAAGTCTATCATCGACAACTCAAGGAAAATGAGATCAGTGACACCTTATATCATTCATGAGGGTTGAAAAGTGTTTGATCCTTGTAATCAACACATCCAAATGTTAGATTAATGAAATAGGCTTATCCAACCATGCAAAAACACAAGGAAATTGCTGAAAAATGCAATCTTATTGAACACAGTCTGTACATTTTCTTTCTCCTTCGTGTTGTCTCTCCTCCATAGACCACATCTAGGCTATATAGGATGTTAAAAAATAGTTTCAACTAATTCCAATTGGTTTTCTATGCTTACAAACTCATTAATCCTTCTAAACATAATTTCCCTCCTAATTGGCACTAGTCATTAGGATTCAAATATTTGAATTTACAATTCTTATTTGATTGCACTATTTGTATTCTAATTGGTCAATCATGTATCTAATTTCATCCTAGGATGTAATTATCTTATCTAGGATCCTCCTAGCCATCTAGATCCCATTTAGCCACTATTGGCCCCCCATACAAGAATTACGTCCTAAGGTCCTTATCAGGACCTTTAAGACTTTTGATGTTTACATTAAATTGATCATTACAAATGGCAATGATTGGCCTTAAAACATTCCAATTAACCTTGAATGATTCCCTTAAGCCTTCTCCCATGTCTTGTGCTTTCCTATCCTTAGGTGCTTCTGCACCATAAAATAACAATCTCGATAAACTTAAAGCTTTAGTGGCCCCTTCATGAAAGTTTAAAGCATGTTGTACTTATACAAGTAGCCATAAATATATTGGAATAATAAAGTGGGTTCCTAAGTACTATAACCCTCTAAAAAATTCATTGCTCTTAGAAGATAATAGTAAACTGGGAGAGAAAGATACAATGGAAGTAAATTAGGGAAAGGCTACATTATTAGGAAAAATGGATTGGAGTCTCAATAAGATTTTTAAACAAACTCTGGTAGAGCATGAGACATTATTAGAAAAATGGGGTTAGAGTCTCACTTAGTATTCAAAAATAATAATAAAAAATCATTAATGCATTTCCTTATCAGAAAAAATCCTAGCATCCTAGATTCTTAATCTTTGCTAGCATGTCCTTATATGTAAGTTTTGGAATATGTTCCTTGAGAGAAAATTATTATTTAAATGGATTGATGAAAATTTGATAGGAGGCAATGATGTTTGTATAATAGATCAAGGGAAGGGTTTTTTATTGTTATTTTTCAAACAAAAGAATGTATAGATTAGATATTGTTGACTTTTTTGTCACCATTAACCATTTGGGTTAGTTTTCATCACATGGATTCATTTGAACAAGCCTATGGAGAAAAATTGGTGAGGAACATTTCAAGACAAATATTTTACTGATACATGTACATGGTCTCATCGAAATTATAAGCCACATGCTCATGGAGCTAGAAAGGAAGGGTTTGGTGAAATAATTCCTTTGTCTCACCAATGAGGATCCATCGGGGAAACAAAAATGGTCGCTAGAAGAAATAATTTTTTTTCCTAAGGGGTCATATCATCCTGATGGGATTTTCATCACCAGGAGTCTCATCAAATTATGGTTTGTGTACTTGTGATAGAGGTGATGCTTCAACATAATATCTTTAGGTCTTTCTCAAAGAATAAGTTATGAGGTTGAATTTCAGTGAAGGTCTCACCAAAAAATGTTCATTTCACCATGAAGCATAAGAAGCCACTGTTAGTGAGATAGTAGTTGGGTCCCTTTGATTTATATGTTCATTGGCAAGACTACAGGCATCACAACAAGATTTGAGACATATCTCAAGGGGTAATGTTTCTATGATGGGTGGTATCCGTGAGAGTATCCTCAAGGTGTAGTGACTAGATGTTTGATAAGGAAATAGAGTGTCATTAAGACCCTCCTTTGGGTCTTTCTAAAGTGAACTCCTATCAGTGTAACTTGGGTGATCACTCAAGGACAAAAAGGATAGTACGATAGTGTAATTTATCTCAATGGGGTTTTACATTAGAAATATTATGTTGATATCCACATAAGACCACTCATCAAGAAAACTTTGATGTTTTATAGGATATTAATAGCTTGACATGATGGGTGATGTTACACTGATCAAGACATATGTTGATGAGACATATCCTATGTCTCACTAAAATCATTTTTAATATTGGTAAGTGAAAGGATGTCATCAGAAGGACTTCTTAGCACTCTCCCCAATAATCAAGGTACTCATTTTGGGTGTGAAAGAACATGAAGATCTCATTAGGGAAGCTCTTAGTGATGAAGACCAAATGAGGATTTAAGCATTAACTCTTTCAGTTGCATCCAATAACCTTTCATTTCTATTAACTCTCCATTAGTGTCAACTGTTAATTCACTCAAATGGTGTCATTACTATGGTATAATCTTGATTGAATCCCTCCAACATTTCTATATCTATTTACGATTGTAGATGGTTCATTAGGTTAGTTCCCCATGCAAATAGAGTATGAATCAGGGTGGATAGTAGTGTATAGGCCATGTTCTTTTGTAGGGGTATTGATTTTTTGACCTCCCCTATCACTTCTAGGATTCAATTTTCCCAAGAGATCATATTTTTTATCTGATGTATTGTCCTTCTGTAACTCAACCCTAAGTCAAGAATTAAACTTTAATATATAATTAGAGCTATTTATGAACTCTAAAAAGGCAATCTTGTACATCCTTTCAAGGATTTTCTCTCTATTTTCTCTGGTATAATTTCTTCTGTACAACTCTAAACAAGCATTGCCTATTTTCAATAAAATTATTATTTTTACCTATTCTAAATTCAAATATCATGTGCAATCTTTGTCCTGTTATTTGTATGTATTTCATCATTTGAGGCTTTTTGTCATTGTGTAATCTTTAATTGATCAATCTTGATTAGTGAATACTATATTCCACACAAGGTTGTATTAATCATTTACCTTCATATAGAGATAAGGCTAATAAATATTCAAGGGTAGTGTAGTGTTATGATCTTATAGGATTCAAAGTGAAGCTATATGTAGAGGGAGATCAATTAATCAATCTCAGTGTATCATCCATTTCTCTTTATGCATATCCTTCTCCCTTTTTTCTCAAAAGTCTATAGCTTAAGTCTACCCTAATTGCAAAGGAATTCAACCTTCTCTGGAGATTCAACCTCACATTTCAAGTCCCACACTTGGAGGTTATTTTCATTTTTTACAAGATTATTTACATCATTAATCATTATCTAAATAAGGGTGCAAAATTTTATGACAATAGTTTTTGGATTGCCCAATGGGACTAAATTTAATCTTACAAAGGAATTTTATTGATTTTTTGGTGTCAAACAAATAATTTCAACTTCAATGTTAAGGAAATAGTACTTCTCTTAGAATTCTAGCCTTCAAGAGGCTCAATTCAAGTTCTTAGTGACTCCATATCTATATCTTGGTTCTCAGAATGGGTTTCTATAAGTTATGCCAATAATTCAAACAAGGGTATCTTCTAGAGGTAATTTTTAATTTTTTCAACTCTAATTTTTAGGTTCTAGAAGAAGAATAGATAGAATTTATCTATCACCAGTTAGGAGTCCAAAAGAGACACCTACACCATCTAGATCTCTCTCTACCCCTCAAATTAATATAACACATCCTAGGGTACCATCTTTCCAATTGAATAGATCATTGTTTCATATGGTTGTCCCTAGAAATCAAGTTTTTCTACCTTCAATGGTGGTAGACCTCTTATTTTTTCCCAAAGAAATGATATACCAGTAGCTGCACTTAAGAGTCTACAAGACTTCACTAGTGAAACTTATACTTCACCAATAGAACACCTACAAGAATTTTTGAATATCTACAATATATATGGTGGTACAAAAGATAATGTTTCTATTATACTCCTAGCTTCATCATTGAAAGTAAAACCTTTATAGTGGTATAGAGGATTACCACATAATTCCATCCATAATTGGGATGAGTGAGGAGAAAGAAAATGAAAACACTTTGAAGACAAAAGTGACCACCTATCACTTTTGGATGAGTTTACTAAAATAAAAAGAGAACTCCCTGAGTTCATGATAGATTTCAAGTATAGATTTCAAAAGACATGGGACAAAATACCCACTTCAATGAATCCTTCCTTTGGTAATTCCTTTTTGCATTCTCTAAGAGCTTTCAATAGTAATACTTCTACCAGATTGCAAACAATGGGTGGAGACACTTTGCCAGTTGTGTATGGCATATCTATAAGGGCATAGAATTTCCTAATTCAAGAAAGAAAGTTAGCTCCAAGCTGACTGCCAATTCCTTTATTTCCAGATATGTCTATACATTAATCTATCATGGCTCTTATTCCTACTACAATTATAATTCAACCTCTTATTATTTCTCCACTAACTTCTACATCTCCTAAAGAGCTAGAGGAGACTAAAATCATGATGCAAAGTATGATGCAAGAGAAAAAAATCCATCAAACATGATTTCAATGTTGGATTGAAGAATATTAGAAACAAAGTGGTGACTCTAGAGAAACAAAAATCCCAAGTGAGTAGACCTTATCAGCCTCACCCTCAAAATTCTGCATTCCACAAAATCAAGGATAAGGTTCATTTAACCAAAATAGGACTATGAGTAATGTCACCCCTACAAGTACAAGTGAAAATATAGTAAGTACTCCTATCCCTAGTCAAAATAATCTTTCTCATGGAAAAGAATGGTGTACTACTTGTAAATTGCAATTAGTCTTATCATCAACATTTTTGTTAGAGAATCGATATTTCACAGGCTCTAACAATTCAAGATGAACCAACAATACTAGTATATTAGTATGATACAAATCAATCCAATGTTGGTTTTTAATCTCAGCATTAGGGGGATTTTTCTCTAGTGAATTCTCAACAAGAGGATTTTTGTGGTGTCAATCATGATAGAAGTAATGACATAGATTATAATACTAGGATAAAAATAAGAGTAGTGGAGAGTTTCATCTTCTCCATCCAACTAAGCTTCAAATTTAGAGGAAGCTACATCTACTCCATCAATAGGTATACAATAGGATGTTGTTTCCCTATTAAAAAATCAAAATATACAATAGAGAAATGAGAAGATAAAAAGAGTCTCAAGGTGCTCCAACTAAAATATGAGACCCTATGGTTTTTGAGGTTTCTTTAAAGTCAATAAGTATTCCTCTCAACATTATGGATTAGATGAAAAATACCAGCATGCCTATATCTATGTGGGATGCCATCTCAATTCCACCTGAGTTGGAATTTCTAGAAGGGGAGTTGAGGACTATAAGTGTTCAAGGGGAACCAATAGAAACAATTAGAACATCCAATGATGCCACAAGTATTGTTCAGCCTAAAAGGAGTAAAATACAAGTAAAGAAAGATAAACCTCACACATTTAGTTCACAATTGTATGATAGACTCAGGAGCTACTAGCTTAGTCATGCCAAAGAAGGTAGCTGACCTTCTAGGTATCGAGTATAAGCCTATAACTAGAGGAGTTGTTCAATTGGATGGTACTTCTATCTGAGTAGTAAGAATATTAAAAGACATCAAATTGGCCTTACATGAATTCCCTAGTTTCACTATCATACAAGACATATCAGTTATTGATCTTCTCACACACTTTTCCCTTTTTCCTTTCCAAGGACTTCACTAGTAATATATGTGTGTATATTAAATCTAATTCATACTACATGTTCTTTAGAACTAGACATGAAACAAAGGCTTCCATAAAGGTAGAGCCATTGGCTCTCAATCACATAGAGCCCCACACACCTAGCCCCATAAATATGAATTTTATACTGCATGTGAAAGAAGAAGAATACATAATCCATGAACCTACTAATATTTTGGTAAAGGTTCTTAATTATCTCTTACATGAGTGGGCTAACACTTTTCAATTTGATCTAGTATAAGAGGTTGAAGAGATAGGCTTTGGAACCTATTACATACATGAGGAGGATGATCCTATTACCAATCTCATAAAAAACATGAACATACTAATGGATTATGGAATATGTTGCTTGATGAATCAAGGAACAAAAATGGTTTAGGTGATGGTATAATGCTAATTTCTCCAAGTTTGGAAAAATATTATTTTTCATTCAGGCTTCATTTTAGTTGCACTAACAATGTAGCCGAGTATGAAGACCTCATCCAAGGTCTCCAAGTTGGGAAAGGGAGAGGTATAAATTCCTTACAAGTATTTGGAGACAGTGATTTTTTTGTTAATTAGATTAAAAATTATAATGTTACATAGAACAAACTTCTCAAATCCTACAAACATAGAGTGGGATTTTCTTGAGGCCTTCCAAGTTTTCATCATTCAAAGTGTTCCTAGAAACCAAGACAAGGATGCTAATAGAATTGCAGTAGTTGGTGCTTAGTATGACATACCAAATCATATTGTAGACATGAAGGAATAATATATTAGACTATTTGTAAGGCCTAATGTCCTAAACAATTGTACAAATTGGCAAGTCTTTGATTTTTTATTTGTAGATTATCAATTTTGTACAAAATGAAGGGGAATTCTCTACTAAAAATAGTCTATGTTGAAAAAAGAATATGGAAATTAGATAATACGTCTCAATTCCAACAAGTTACCCAAAAGATTAGTCACCTTTGCAGGTATCTTTAACTCTGATGACCAAGCAATGAACAAGGGTTAGAACTTAGCTACGAAGAGGGATGACTATAGATCGGTCACCATTTCTAATGGGAAGACTCTAAACTTGGGAAAGGTACATGTTGTGAGACTAAACAAGAATTCTTCATTAAATTATGTCAGGAGTTCAATGATGTTATTTCTTGAACATATGAAGACTTAAAAGGTTTTGGCCCAAGATTTTCCGAACATACGATGCTAATGCAAAACTAGTTAGACAAAAGTAGAGATCAATCAATCCTAATATTGAGCCCTTAATAAGAAAAGTGATATCTAAACTCATAGAGGATAATATATTTTTTTTGTATTAAGTGTTCCTCTTGGGTAGCTAATATTGTTCCCATGGGGAAGAATAATGGGGGAATCAAATTATGTGTAGACTTTAGGGACCTCTCTTAAAGATCATCATCCTCTCCCTTACATGGATAAGATCTTGTCTAAGGTTAGTAGATGAAATAGGATCTCTTTTATAGATGGCTATTCATGTTATAACCAAATCTTAGTCCAAGAATCAGACCAGTATAAGATAATATTCACTACTAAATGAGGTACCTATTCCTATTGTAAAATGTCATTTGGGCTAACTAATGTAGGTACTACATTCCAAAAGGAAATAGAGATGACCTTTAAGGGTATATTATAAGATTTTGTAATAATATATCTGTTGGAAGTCTTATTAGGAAAGTAACATACTGAGAGGGGGGGTGAATCAGTTATCCATAAAACTTTTACACTTTGAAACCAATTCAACATATATATCATAAACATAAATTTTAATGTTGAAATAGATCTAACTTCTAATCACATCCATGAAAATGAAACACATAACACAAAGATCTAGTAACCCAAAAACCATTGAAAGGTAAAACTGGGGTGGGGATGACAACTAAAAATCTTCGCTACTGTAGCAATAAAGTGTGCATGTTAGGGATACAAAGTTTTGATCACTTTTGATGATCTACCCTGTGAGGGTTCTACCATGCTAAGAGCTTACAGACTTATACAATCTACCTTTATTAAAGTATTTAAAACTTACAACTAAGTAAGCACTCTGTTAGGAGATTTACAAAGGTCTGTTAGGACCACTCTGTTAAGAGATTTACCCTGATTCACTTGCTAGAATGTATCAATACTTGATCCTGTAGTTTTCACTTTGAATGATGCTAATAGATCTCCTCTTTCCAACTCTTATCTGATCTCAAAATAAAATACAAATCAGTTATGTCCTTCACTTCTCTGCTCATTCACTCTACTAGATCTATGCTTTTGACTATCAAAACACTACTTCCATCGATATACATGTGAGATCTCCTGATTGTCTCAATATTAGGGGTTTTGATGTCACCTTAAATAACCAACTGATCAAGCTTCTAGATCAAGATCAACAATCTAGATTCATCATTTATGTCACTTATACATTCCTTACAATCTAGATTCATCATTTATGTCACTTATACATTCCTTTTACTGATTGGTTAAATCTCTTGCATAGGGATTAATTATTGAAATCATAACATGTAATCAACTCCTTAATTACCTCAAAAATTATTAAAATATGAATAGAAGTCGGCCAAAATTTTTTACCTAAGTTTTTGTGCCATTCCAAACACATATACAAAACTGGTTCACTCGACATATAAGCTTTTTGGTTCTCGGTCAAAACTTTTCTCTATATACTGGCCCTCGACACTAACTCTTTTATACAACTCAACATTCATACTACCTTGCAACTATTGGGGTACTTGATGACCACTGACTTGCTCGATAGTAACTACTGCTCAGTACATATAAAAAATACAAGTCCAGTACATTACTCAACCTTAGTAGGATGGCTCAATGGTAGTGATGACTGACCAACTTTGCCTTGATAATGACTAAATATTTAACACTAATAGAAAACATGACTTGGAGATGAAAAATATCTCAATGATATAACTGTCTACTTCAAACATGCAAAAAATCACTTTAATCATTTAGGGAAGGTGTTTATCAAATGCAGAGTGTAGGGTGTGTCCTTAAACCCAATAAAATGTGCATTTTCTACTAATTAGGAAAAACTATTAGGACACATTATATCAAAGGATGGACTGACCATAGATCCAAAGAGAGTGGATGATATCCCTTCTCTTCTACTTCCTAATCACAAGAAGGGGATAAAAATTTTCCTTGGTCTAGAATCAACTTTGTAAGAAGGTTCATTCCTAATCTTGCTACTACGCTTAAACCTCTTACAAGTATGATAAAAAATAACATAGAATTTAGATGGACTAAGGAAGGACATGCAATTTTTGAGAAGATTAAAATGGCTATTGCATCTACTCTACTCTTGTCAATACTAAATTTGACAGAGATTTTATCCTCTATTCTCTTGGGGGAGAATCAAGTATATTGGTTATCTTGAAACAAATAAATAAGGGAAATATGGAGCAGCCCATTTTTTTCTTCATTAAAGGGCTTAAAGAATATGAAGGTAGATATAGCTATGTTTAAAGGAACTTCTTTCTATCATAAGAGCTCTTAAAAATTCAAACACCTACTTTCTAGCAACAAGATTTAAATCTTGGTCCCACATGCAAGTGTACTTGAGACTTCCTTTTAAATAAGGAAACCAATGAGAAAAGAGATGGATGGATCACCAAAGTCATGGAGTACATGGCATTGAAATAAATATCACTAGGATTGTGAGGGGAAAATGCCTATGTAAGAAAATGGTCTTATATTTTGAGACATCCAAAGGGGTTGTCCTCTTATTGTGGGATGAGCAACCAACTGAGAATGAGTGGTATTAGTGAAAGTCTCCCCAAGGTGTGGTGATTGGATGTTTGATAAGGAAACAAAGTGTTAATAAGTTCACCTTGTGGGTCTTGCTGAAGTGACCACCTATCGACGTAAATTGGGTGATCATTGGAGGACAAAAATGATAGCTTGATAGTGCAAGTTATCCCAATGAGGTTTTACATCGATGATTTTACACTGATTTCCACATAATATCACTCATCAGGATAGCTTTCATGTTTTCTCATAGATTAAAAACTCATCTTGATGGTCAATGTTATGTTGATGAAACCATATTTCAATGAGACATATCCTATGTCTCACTGAAATTGATGTAATCAAGGATGGAGAAACCTAGAAGAGATTACTCCAATCCTTGTATCCAAAATGACATAACAAAAAAAACAATCCAAGATGGAAATAAATGAGAGATCAACCTTCTATTATTATCATAAAATCAATTACAACTAATCTACAACATGTAGTCTCACATGCCAATCATACATGCTTGATTATGATTGGAAAACCCTTACAAAACCCTAGCCAAACTATAGCCAAATAATCTTTTGAAAATCACATATCCCTTAGGAATAGGTCCATAAGATTATGTATCCATTACAATCATTGTTTGACCTAGAAAAGATTGCATTTCCCAATAATAATAAAAAATGTTACAATAAATGATTTGACACCTAGATCATCTAGAAATGCATCCAATGAATAAAATAATAGATGTGATTATAAAAAAATGTCATCCTCAAATGTAACAGTGAGCTAGCATGATCACAACCAAATATTCTAATCAGTAGATTGAAAAATTGATTAGGAAACACAAAGACTAAATGAAAAATGAAAAACATGACACTCTCGCAAAGAATCTATATAATATCATGTATGATGAAACCAAATGAGGTGAGATCATAGGATAAGGTCCATCATGAAGCCACAAATACATAGTAGTGACCAGAACACAAAAGAACAAGCATAGATCGATTAAGATCATAAACACTAGACTGATCGAATAGGAAACAAATATTTTTTTGGTTGATGCAAGATTTCTTAGATCCCAATATGCTCCTACATCAAACACCCAAGGTACTTAAAAAGTGAGCCTCTAACATTTTTGGGGAAAAAGGAAAACCAAAGTGGTCAACCTCATCCTGATAAATCCATGATGAATATTCAACTAGTTTGTCCTTCCATTTGACAAGATACTCTATATACTACTTCCCTCTCATACTCTAACCAACTCTTCTATCCAAAACATACTCTATCTAATCCATATGCTTCTTAGGATATTTTGGTCCAACATCTAATTCAATACTTCCATTAGATTCATGATATGCATACAAGTCTACAACATTGAATATTGGTGATATATCCATGTAATCGAGTAACTCCACTTCATATGCATCCCCTAAATTGAATCTCCTCAAGGTATTACAAGGACCAAATGTATTCATCATCAACTTGTTATAAGTACCAATAGGAAATATACCCTTCTACAAGTATACCATAACTTCATCTCCCCATGTAATTCCTTTTTTTATTATTTTCATGTCTTCTCTCTTCTTGTAAACTTGGTTCATTTATTCCAAATGATGTTTTACTCCTTCATGCAATGATTTCATAATCTCAAAAAGCTCTTCTCCTTCAAAACTCTTCCTAACTTCATGACTGAGATCCCTCAATTCTTCTAATCCCTTAGGATTAAACCCAGTAACCACTTCAAATAGTGTCTTCACTATGCTCCTATTTACTGAATTATTATAAGAAAAATTTGGTTGAGGTAAAAATAAATCCCAATCTCTAGTCTTATCTCCAACTAAACACCTCAACAAATTCCCTAAACTCTTGTTCACAACCTTTGTTTGTCCATCAGTTTGTGGAGGAAAATTAGAACCAAACTTCAAATCAGATTTCCTCTTCTTCCAAAGTGTCCTCCAAGAATAATCAACAAACCTACTATCCTTGTCTGAAGAAATGCTCTTAGGCAATCCATGTAATCTCATAATCTCCTTGAAAAATAAATCAGCTACATGCACTACATTAGTTGTCTTCCTATAAGAAATAAAATGTGTCATCTTAGAAAAAATTTCTACAACCACAAAGATAGAATCATATCCTCTTTGTGTTCTCAAAAAACCAAGTACAAAATCCATATTGATCTCTTCCCAAGGTCTGACCGGGATTGTCAAAGGTGTATACAACCCCACATTCTGAATACTACCTTTGCAAACTTGACATACCTTACAATCCTATACAAAATTTGTCACATCTTTCTAAACTTGTGGCCAAAAGTAATTCTCACTCACTAAAGCTACTTTATCAATGCCAAAATGTCTTGCTATAACCTCCACTATGTTTCTCCTTAATCAAATTATCTCTCATGGAACTTCTAGGTATACATAAATGACTAATTTGAATAACATTTCATCTTGAATGAAATAATCCAGCCACTTACTTTTTTCAGAAACAATAGGTTCTTTACAAGCTTTCCAAGGTTCGCTGAAGTCTATATCTTCCTCATACAATATCTTCAATTCATCAAACCCCAACATTGAAATCTTCATATGTCTTTGATCCAACTTACCTTGGCTAATAAAATACTTAAATCCTTGATGATCAATATCTTGTACAAAGTCCCTAGCTAACAAATAATGTCTACTTTTCTTCAAATCCTGAACTATAGCTTAAAATTCTTGATCATGCACTGAATACCTTATTTTAGCATCATTCAACTTCTCACTGAAATAAGAAGTAGGTCTCCCTTCTTGACTCAAGAAAACTCCAATTGCATTTCCACTAGCATCACAGTCTACTTGAAATGTCTTATTAAAATCATGTAAATCTAATATTTTTTGTTTTATCACCTTGTGCTTAAAAAATTCAAAGATCCTTTGTGTTCCATGTGTCCATTTAAACTCCTTCCTATCTCCTCACATATTTGCAGCCATCGGTCCATATATGGAACTAAAGTTTCTAATGAGCTTGCAGTAGAAACTACATAACCCATGAAATGATCTTACCTCTCCAATTGTCATTGGTATAGGCCACTCAAAAATGTATTTCACTTTCTCAGGATCCATCTTTAATCCTTTAGCACATATTACACATCCCAAGTATACTAACTATTCTTTCATGAAATTACACTTCTTTGTTGGAATTAGGAGAGATAGGTACTGAGAGGGGAGGGGTGAATCAGTGCCTTAAAAAACTTTACTAGTAAAACATTTCACATATATAACTGTTTACTATGACAACCGATCAAAATAACTTGAATATAAATGCATAAATCAATCATCTAGTTAACTTGAGAAAGTAAACAACATGAAATCAATATGAAAATCACATAACACAAGTATTTTGGTAACGCCGAAACCCTTGTAAGAAGGTAAAAAAATGTGGTGGGGATGACACCCACAAATTCTTCACTACTACAGATAGAAAAGTTTTTCCTATTAAGGCTACAAGTTTTGATCACTTTTGGTGATCTTACCCTATTAAGAGTAACATATTAGATCAGCTAGATCTACCTAGTTATAGGATTTTGACAACACTAATGAAGTGTGTACTCGATTAAGAGATTTACATAAGACTGTTAAGTCTACTCTGTTAATTGATTTATGAAAAACTCTATCACAATTATCAGAAAGTAATAGGCAATTATCTGCTAGTTGACAACTCAATTGTCTAAAACAGATCAATAAATGTTCATAAAAATATCACCTTGACTATGATAATTCACTGTTCTGTTCTGCTTTGTAGCCTTCTCTGATTCTGCTCAATCTGATATCCTCTGTTACTCTGTTCTACTCTGTAAACCAATTGACTTGAAGTTAGGCAATGGCTTCAAGTGCTTTGTGATTCATATATATTAGCTCACCAACCTCATAAAATGATGCGAACATACAAAATATATAGTGTTCTATTTTTGTCGCTTTAACAAAAATTAGGTTACAAAAAAATAATCATAACCCTAAGATCTACGGTGCAAAATTAACCTAGATCAACTATTACAATAAGATAAACATTACATTTAATGAATATCTTTTACAATAAATGTTCCTTGATCTTGGTAAACCATTTTACGATCTATTGTAACCATTTGCATAGAAGAATATGCCATTTCAGATTACTATGCCATTTTCTATGATCATTGGTAAACACTGTATAAACTACTCGGTGTATACTATGATGCTCAGTGTAAAGGCTTTACCAACTGCACTATCTTACTTCTAGTTACCGACCAACTCAATATAAGTAACCGACCGAATTGTTCAATATCCTTTGATACTAATGACAACCTTAAATGCTCAATAGAGATTAACAATCTCCCCCTTTGGCATTAGTATCAAAACTTTGAATGTATATAGACAAAATGTTTCTATATATTCCTTATGTCTCTGCCATATACATATCCACAACAAAAAAATTTCTAAGTACAAAGTACTCCCCCTCAGTGCATGCTCCTGGTAGTATGTAATATACATATCAAAGTATACTTTATTTGGCATATACATGTTTTCTCCCTTTTTGATAATAATGCCAAATGCAAAAAAATATATAATGTATACTTACATCTTATAAAAAATGTTTTGATGGGTTTTCGTTATAGACTCCAAGAGGTTGTCCCATTCCTCTTTCAAGTTGGTAAGAGCAATATGCTCAAGACTGACTTGTGCATGCATGTCAAAGATATTATCTAACACTGAAATGTCTGGTGTTGCTACAAGTTGTTCAGCTTTGACAATATGAGTTTCAAAAATTTCCAGGTAAGGAGTGAGTTCTATCTGTAACTCTGTGACCTGATCAGTGATCTGTGCTTCTTGTTTTCTTAAATCTGCTATCAGCCTCCGGAGTTCCTATACTCGGTGTATATGCTTTAAGAAAGTAGTTGGCTTGGTGATAGCTGCTTGTGTACTCAACTTTATCTCTGCTTCTAAACCTTTTATCTTTTCACTGACTTCTACAATGAAGGTGTCTGAAGTACAAAGCTTGATAAAAAATTGACAGATTATATGGGTGATAGATTTTACCTCAATAATGACCTCAGATAATTTTACCTTTTTCAATGCCCTTATGTGCTAATCCTTTCTGCAAATTTGCCCTAAATCTTTGATTTTTCCCTTTCTTCTATTCTTTTGTCTGCATCTGTATTAGGGGCATTGATTTTGTCAGTGAGTGTAGTAAGTTGATCTATGATGGGAGTATTCGCATCAATATTTATCTCTAGTACTATCTATTGCAGAATATCCCTCACATCATTTAACACTTCTTTTCATTGGTGTTCTTGCCTTAACTTTTCTTGTGCTGCTTTCCTTGAACATAGTTCCCCATATCTACTTAGTTCCTCGGGGCTTAGGGTTCTTGAGTCACATTCTGGTATAATTATGACTTCATCAATGGTGACCAGCCCTTTTTCTTTCTCCTTCTTCTCACTAATAACAATAGCTTTTTCTCCACTCTTTGGAGTGTCTTTCCCAATTAACACCGTATCATCCTTCTTCTGCTCCTCAGTAAATGGTGTGGGAGTCTCGGTTGTAGTGTCAGATGGGTTCACCTCGGTTGACTTTGTTCCTTCTGGTTCCTTTGTTTCTATAGAATGTGCCTCTATTTTGGTAGGCTCATTTGTATTTGCAAGTTGCTCAGGTGCTTGTATCCCTGTTGTATCTTTATTTTTCTTAGGATGAGAAGCATCAAGTTGTACTTGTGAAAGTATTTCAACTACCTTTGCAAGCACAGGAAGTTCACCCGATAGAGATGTGAACACACTATTAGTGTCTAGTGCTTCATCTTTATTTGGTGCAATTGTCACATCTTCATCATCCTTATCATTAGGATCACCGTTAGTGATGTCCTCAATGAGTGCATCATTATCGGTTTTCTTTTGCAAGTGGATCTTTACTTGATTCGGTGCATCCTGTGAAATTCTTATTTCTTCCTTTTGTTCGGTGATATCAATTACCTTGGTAACTGATATACTGGTGTCCTTTATTTTCTTTCCTTTGTTATCATCGATGAAAATACCTTTACCTTTTGAATTGTGTCTCTTCTTAGACAGTTTCAGGAATGCTTCCTATTCAACTTTCTCTTCTACTTTCAAAATTGATGTCCATAGAGAATCACATGTGACATCCATATCACCCACATTCTCATCCATTATCTGCATAGCTCTATTCTTGACTAGAAATCTAGCCTAATACTTTGTCATGTATTGACTTACAACAACATAGCTAAAGTGTGAGGCTGCATGACTTAATGATCGTTCTCTTTTCCTTTTCTCTGTATCTAGTGCAATAGCCCATCTCTCATTTATTTTTTCATCAAGTTCCTTTGGAAATTGACATGTGAATTCCATTGGTACTCTCTTGAATTTAATCATCATCTGGATGATAGCATGATCCAACTTTGTCTTGTCCTTAATTGACATTTTGTCAAATTTGCCTATGCCTAGATCTGCAAGATTTCTATTTTCAATTATATCTTCAATTATTTCTTCTATTGTACTTTCCCTGTTACGAACTCACTTGAATTGATTATGATCATTTTCAGTGTTAGTCTCCTCTATATCTTCTTTACTTCTTATGTATTTCCTCTTTTTCTTCGGTGTCTCAGCTACTTTCTTGTTCTTTCTCTTAACATATTTCCATGTCAGTGTAGCTGCTCTTCTTTTTGCTAATTTTACTACTTCTTTCTCGGTAGGTTGTGCTGCAGTTGACGAACGTGTCTTCATTCCTTCAAGTTCTGGTAACTGCATTTCTTATTCAACATTGGTGGGAGGAACTAGTGTGGAATCATTTTCTTTGTCTGAATCAGTCTCCTTGCAATCATAGGGCTTGTCAGCCAATTGTAACTGACCTTCAGTTGTTTCTTTAACTAGTGACTCCACAGATGAGTTGGATGCATTTCCATATTTTGCTGTGAGATCTTTCCTCATTTTCTTCACCCTTCCAGACATTTTTCCGACCTCTATGTCTGTAGTGATGCATGACTTAGCTTCCTCATATGTGCCAAACCTAGTGGCAGTGATATCTATCAGTAATGCCAGCAATGCATTAATAGATTTCAAAGCGAAATCATGGTTCATTTTGTATCCCATTGGTGCTAACCATTTTGTTCTCAGTTCTACTACCTTTATCATAGAGTGGTCTGTGCTGACTACAAAACATATGTCACCTTCAAATTTACTCACTAATTCCCTTGGAATTCTACTCCTTTGATGCATTTTTGTCTGAAATTCTTTGAAATATGCATTAAATTCCTTATTCAGATTATCTCCTAAACTTTTCATCATTTCACCAATTTGCATAGTTATCGGTTTGTCAGATTGCCAATTTACTTTACCGATACTAGGTACATATTTTTGTAGATAGAAAAATGTATAGACAAGCAGTGATCCATACTTACATGTGTTGGACTTCTTTGATCTTATTGTCTTCATATTATCTTGTAGTTAGTGTAGTAGCAGTTTGGCAAGATCTACCTGGTGATCTTTCTTCACAATTTTATATGCCATGTCCACGGTGCTACACGGTAGACTATTTGGTCTGCTAAATTGAAATATCTTGCACCCAATGACATGTGCTGTGAATTTGACCACTGGGTCTTTGATGGTTGAGATTTTCAATGCCCTACCATCCCATTGAGCTCCAGTGTTCTTTTCAATGTCGGGATGAGACAAACTTTGAAAGGCTTTGGCTTTGTCGGTTGTAGGGTACCCAGTAACCCTACTGATAATCTTCTTTGTGACCTCAATAGGTTTATCTAACCAAAATTTTCCATCATGAAATATACTTAGCATGATTCTTATCCAGTCATTTTTTAATGTTTGCGGGAAGTATGTAAAACACAATAACCCCGACTCCTCAATCTTCTTATATTTGGATTTTATCTTTCCATCCGGTCCATAGACTTGTTGATAAGTAGAAATGGTCTCAAAATCACATACTTCTTTGATTTTAGAGTGAATATAGGCCCTAACGTCTTTTGTTAACAAAACCCTATCTAGAATACTCGAAAATGCACCCATATCATCCATTTGTGCTACAACCTTGGGATGTGGTTTGACTTTGGCCTCGAAAAAATTAGCCCTAACAATTAATTCTACTTCCTCCTCAATATTTTTTGATTTGCTTGCAGTCAATGTTGATGCCATAAATTATTTCTAGGGTTTTGACAAGCAATAGATAACCAGTGTTCAGTAGGTAGATGAAATTACTCGATATCATCAAAGAATTGTTATCGGTTTGATCTATAGTGACTTTGAATCTTTTCTAAAAATCTTTAGCTTGAACTCTTCTTTGTAAAATCTCTATTCTTCAAAATCACAATGTAACAATGAACTCTATTTCATGTGAATTTATAGACTTTTCAATATTCTCGCTCAAACTTTAGTGCATTAAATACGTGACCTAACTTTTGATATGAAATAACTGTCAGCTCGGTAATGTCTACAGTTTCCTTTTCTTGGTCAACATAGAATTTCTTCATTGGTTTGCACTGTTGTCAGTTAACCTTGTATATTGATTACCGATGGGTAATCAACTCTTGTTTCTTCTTTTACCGACTATGTGACATTTGCAAACTCACAACACATAAACCATAGTGCATCTTTATTCATGCAGATTTGGTATTTATACATCATATATAAGGAACTGTATGTAAAATGTGATCATTTAAAATGTCAGTTCCATACATACCTTTGTCATCTTAAGTGGAGGTACCGATGTCACCCAATCCAGTGGATGAGGTTTCACCGACAGTGTTACTTGACTCAACATTCTCATTAGATGCCTTCTTCCACATTGTGTTCCTTAAGTTCATAATTTATGCAATGTTATATCCACTCTCAAATATATGGTTTTCATTTGGTGCTCAGTCTCTACAGTTCTTTCTTAAATGACTAACCTTGTAACAGTGCATACATGCCATTCCTACATTTGTCCAGTTTCTAGATTTTCCAATCTGATTCTTTTTGTAACATTTTTCTGCAATGTTTCCACACTGACCATATATAGTACAACTAGTCCATGTATTATAATCCCAAACATATGAGTTACCTTGTCTCTTTGGTTGATATGGATTTCGTTGTAGTTTCTTTTTAGGTGTCCAGACTTGTTTCATTTTTGCCTCGCAGTCCCTTGCAGTGTGTCCATGCTTATTACAAGTATAGCATATTTTCTCCTCAGTAGTATTATTAGCAATGTCATTCTACTTAGCTCTGCATTCATAAGCTGGATGTCCAAACTTACCACAGTAATAACAATATCCATTGAATTTAGGAATGACGAGAGGTTTACCTTGTGCTTTGCTTCTGCACACATTAGATGTATGTACTTGTTTTCCATAGTGATAACATGTCAACACTTTAGGTTTTTGACTTCGATTGTTGTTAAATTTTTCAGCTTGTTGTGATGATTCTCCTTCATTAGTGTAGCCTATACCGGCTCTGCTTCTGAATCTTCTCTGATTAGTTAGGAAATCATCAATCTTTTTAGAACTATCCTCAGCTATCTTCATCATTTCATTATGTTGCTTTTGTATCTTTATTTCATTTCTCAATTTTTCATTATCTTCTCTGAGTATTGCAACATCTTCAAGTCTTCTTGATAATTCTCCATTAACTCAATTTATTTCTTGATTAATTGTCATCATCTAATTTGATACTTGGAAGTGATGATCAATGAATCTCTATATTTCACTTTCTTTTTCTTGGAGTTGTTCAGTCATTAGTCTTTGGTCTTCAATAGCTAGATTTTGATCTTGTTCAGCTTGTCTAGCATTGTTCATGATTTCCACCATTCTCACCATCTGAGATTCATGACCAATTTGAAGTGCTTTCACTTGCCCAAATAGATGTTGATTCTTTTTAGAGAAGTCAGTGATTATGCTTTCAGATCTGTCAGAGATGCTTCCAGAGCTTGATCTGATATGATCAAATATTTCATCAATAGGTTCTTAATGATAACTGATTTCATTCTGCAAAATTGCAAGGTTTTTTCTTTCAACCATTAATTTCTTCAGTTCTTCCTTGGCTTGTTTATACTGATCCACAAACATCTGTATTTGTATCTTCTGATTCTCAATAGTCTTGTCAAGTTTGTATCTCTCCATGACTTAGATCTTTACCCTTCAGTTTTTAGACTGTTCAACAAGAGAACTGAGATTTGATACCAATTGTTGGAATTAGGAGAGATAGGTACTAAGAGGGGTGAGGTGAATCAGTGCCTTCAAAAACTTTACTAGTAAAACCTTTCAGATATATAACTGTGTACTGTGACAACCAATCAAAATCACTTGAATATAATTGCATAAATCAATCATCTAGTTAACTTGAGAAAGTAAACAACATGAAATCAATATGAAAATCACATAACACAAGTATTTTGGTAACATAGAAACCCTTGTAAGAAGGTAAAAACTGCAGTGGGGATGACACCCACAAATTCTTCACTACTGCAGATAGAAAAGGTTTGCATGTTAAGGCTACAAGTTTTGATCACTTCTGGTGATCTTACCCTATTAGGAGTAACATATTAGATCAGCTAGATCTACCTAGTTATAGTATTTTGACAACACTAATGAAGTGTGTACTCGATTAAGATATTTACATAAGACTGTTAAGTCTACTCTATTAAGAGATTGATCAAAAACTCTATCACAATTGTCAGAAAGTAATAGGCAATTATCTACTAGTTGACAACTCAATTGTCTGAAATAGATCAATAAATGTTCATAAAAATATCACCTTGACTATGATGATTCACTATTTTATTTTTCTCGGTAGCCTTCTCTGATTCTGCTCAATCTGATATCCTTTGTTACTCTATTCTACTCTGTAGACTGATTGACTTGAAGTTAGGAAATGGCTTCAAGTGCTCCATGATTCATATATATCAGTTCACTAACCTCATAAAATGATGTGAACATACAAAATATATAGTGTTCTATTTTTTTCGCTTTAGAAAAAATTAGGTTACAAAAAAATAATCATAACCCTAAGATCTATGGTGCAAAATTAACCTAGATCAACTATTACAATAAGATAAACATTACATTTAATGAATATCTTTTACAATAAATGCTCCTCGATCTTGGTAAACTATTTTATGATCTATTGTAACCATTTTCATAGAAGAATGTGCCATTTCAGATTACTATGCCATTTTTTGTGATCATCGATAAACACTGTATAAACTGCTCGATGTATACTGCGATGCTCGGTGTAAAGGCTTTACCGACTGCACTGTCTTACTTCTAGTTATTGACCAACTCAATATAAGTAACTGACCGACCTATTTAATATCCTTCGATACTAATGACAACCTTAAATGATCAATAGATATTAACATTCTTGATATTTATCACTAACTTCTCTTCTCTAAACCTCTGCAATACTTGGTTAACATGCATCAAGTTCTCCTCTTTTCTGTTACTAAAAATTAATATTTCATCCAAATATACAATGACATACTTACCCAATAATTCCTTCAATACTTCATTCATTAACCTCATGAAAGTACTAGGTTCATTAAACAATCCAAAAGACATTGCCAACCACTCATACAATCCTTCCTTTGTCTTGAATGCGGTTTTACACTCATCACCTTCTCTAAATCTAATTTGATGATATCCACTCTTGAAATCTATCTTAGTAAAATACTTCTAGCTCCACTCAAATAATCCATCAGATCATCCATCCTTGGTAAAGAAAACTAATACTTAATTGTAATCTGGTTTATGGCTCTAGAATTAGTACACATCCTCCATTGTCCATCCTTATTAAGTGCTAACACCGCAGGCACTACACATGGATTCATACTTTCTTGGATCAATCCTCTCTACAAAAAATATTTCACCTACCTATTGATTCCTTCATTCTCAATCGATGTGATCCTATAAGATACTTTATTAGATAGACTAGCCCCTAGTATCAAATCCATACAATGAATAATACTTCTCACTGGAGGTAATCCATTAGGCACATTATCTGATATGATGTCAACATACTCATTCAACAATCCAAATATTTATTTAGGATGTTCTTCTACCAAGACTTTCTCCTTATATTCCTTAGACCTACCAAAGAAAAACACACATTATTATGCTTCATGCCATCCAAAACCTTCATTCTATCCACTATAAAAATTATTGCACTAGTACATACTTCACTCTTAAGAGGCTCCTCTAAAGGTAAAAATAATTGTTTCATCCCATTAGAAACAATAGTGTAAACATTCCTTCTACCATAATGCATATCTTGCCTATCATATTGTATTGTCCTACTCAATAAGATATGAAACACATCCATAGGCATAATATCACACAAAACCTCATCATAATACTTCCCAATCTTCAATTTAACTAGGCATTGTTCACTTACTAGTACCTTGTGTTCATCTTGTATCCATGCAATATGATTAGGTTTAGGATTCTTCATCCTCTACAAATTCAATTTGTCAACCAAATCCTTTGAAACAAGACTATCAGAACTACCAATGTTGATGACAACGTTACACACCTTATTTTGTTCCTTATCTCTGGTTCTAAAAATAATCTTCTTTTGTTATGATCCATTCTCTTGTTCTTTATAGTATAAGACTTTCCTAGTCATCAAGGTTGCAGCTTCCTCTTCTTTATTTTTTTCACTAAACTAGTGGATTCTTCATCAACAAATGTTATTCTCCTACTCCTCTCTACCTTATTAGAGTTACCTTACTTGCATTTAAATTCTTTGTTTCCTACTTCACCATATTTGAAACAACTGCTACTAAACTTCCTCCTTTCATAACTACCATGTCCTTCATTTTATTAGGAACTCCTATCATTCCTCATATATCATTTTCCTTAACTTCTGACTAACTTTTTCCCTAATCAACAGAAGATCTACCTCTATCTCTTTTAAATATTCCTCCTCTTCCTCTTTGTCTATGCTCATACCTTCTATTCAACTTTTCTTTAGCCTTCAAGGTCCACTTGTAAGCTTCTTGCATACTCTTGATCTTCAACAAAATGATTTCATCTTGTATGGATATCTTCAAATCATTAAGGTAGTGAGAAATATTTTCAGCCTCATCATTTATATGACCATATTTGATGTTCAAATTGTAGAACTCCTCAATATATCTCTTAAAACTTATGTCTCTTTGCTTCATGTTCTGAAACTTTTTAAACAAACTTACTTGGTAGTCCTCAGTCTAAAACTTCTCCTTCAACTTATTCACTGTCCTTTCCCAAGGTTTGATCTTTTCTTCACCCCTTCTCTATTGATCTATTTATGGATGTTCCCAGCATAACGATGCATGTCCTTTTAGCTTAGTGTAGGTATACTTTACTTTCTTCTCTTCACTAGTTCCTTAAAGCTTGAAATATTTATCCATCTTTGTGATCCAATATATTAATTCATCAGCATCCAAGTTTCCATGATAAGTAGGGGGATCAAAATGAGGTCTCCTATTAATATTAGTCAAGGCTTGAATGAATCTCTCCTCTTCCTGATTCAACTTTGATTGTTCCTAATTGTTCTCTCCTCCCACTATTGGATTCTAATTTTTTTCATCTTCCTCTTCATCACTTGAATATTCTATATGTTTCCCTCTCCTCTGAGAATTTTTCACTACTTCCAATCTGGGGGAAATTTGTCTCAACAAATATAAGACTATTGGATTTGCATTCCTTTCTCCACCTCTAGTATTTCTCTTGGCCATTTTTAAAAATCTTAGAAGTTGTAGGCTGGATCCTTTCAATCACCACCCCAAAATAAATCCCTATATTGAGAAACATTTCTCTGATGCCACTTGATGTAGTCAAGGAAGGAGGAACCTACAAGAAATAAATCCAATCCTTGTAGCCAAAATGATACAATCTAAACAACAAGACAAGTTGAAAATAAATGAGAGTTCAACCTTCTATTATTATTAGAAAATTAATTAAGAATTATCTTCAACACATAGTCTCACATGCCAAGCATACATGCCTAATTATGATTATAAAACTCTTACAAAATCCTAGCCAAATTATGGCCAAATAATCTTATGAAAACCACTTATCCCATAGGAATAAATTTGTAAGCTTATATACCCATTACAATCATCAATTGACCCATAAAAGATCACATTTCCCAATAATAGAGAAACTTTGTTAAAAAAAATGAGTCAACACCTAAATCATATGGAAAAATATCTAATGAATAAAATAAGAGATGCGATCATACAAAAATGTCATCCTCAAATGTAACAATGAGCTGACACAATCACAACAAGATGTTCCAATCGATAGATCAAAAAATGATCGAGAAACACAAACATTGACCAGAAAATGAAGAACAAGATAGTCTCACAAATAATCTACAAAATATCATGTACAATGAAATAAAATGAGGTGTGATCATACGATAAGGTCCAAAATGAATCCATGAACACACAATAGAAACTGCAACCCAAAATAACAAGTACAGATTGATTGGAATAAAAAATACTAGACTGAACAAATAGGAAACAAATATATTTTTGGTTGATGCAAGATTTATTGTATCCCAAGATGCTCTTGCATCAGAATCATTTTGAATGTTCATAAGTGCAGTGATTTCATTGGAAGGACTTCTTAGTGCTCTCCATGATAACCAAGGCAATCATTTTGGGTGCCAAGGAACACAAATATCTCATCAAGGAAGCTCTCAATGATGAGGACTAAATAGAGGATTGAAGCCTTGATTATTTCAGGTACATCCAATGACCTTTCACTTATGTCAACTATCCATTAGTTTCAACTATCAATTCACCAAATGGTGTCATTACTATGGTATGGTGTTGATCAAATCCCTCCAATCATTTCATGTATACTCATGGTTGCAAATGTCTCTTGAGATCATTTCCCCATGCCAAAAAAGTATGAATCAAGGTGGACAATAGTTTATAGGAAAGATTTTGTTGTGGTGGTATTCATTTTTTGACCTCCCTTATGACTTTTGGGATTCAATTTTCCCAAAAGATCAAATTTTTTATCTGATTTGTTATCCTTGAGTAACTCAACCTTGACTTGGGATTTTAACTTCAATGCTTAACTAGAGTTATTCTTGAACTCTTAAAATGCAATCTTGTATATCCTTTCAATGATCTTCCCTATGTTTTCACTGGCATAATTCCTTCTTGTGGTTGTAAACAAGACTTTCCTATTTTCAATAAAAATTTTGGTTTTACCTACTCTAAATTCAAATATCTTGTGCAATCTTTGCCCTATTATTTTTATGTATTTCATCATTTGAGCCTTTATGTGAGTGTGTAATAATTGATTGATCATTCTTAATTAGTGAATACTATATTCCTCACAAGGTTGTATTAATCATTTACCTTCATAAAGAGCTAAGATTGATATATAGTTGGGTAGTGTAGTGTTATGATCTTATTGGATTCAAACTGAAACTATAGGGAAAGGGAGATCAATTTCTCAATCTCAATGTACCACCCCTTTCCTTTTATGCATATCCTTCTCTCTTTTTCTCAAAATTTGATAGTTTAAGTGCACCCTAATTGCAAAGGAAGACGGCCTTTTCCAAAGATTCAACCTCACATTTCAAGTCCCACACTTGGAGGTTGTTTCCATATTTCACAAGGTTTTTTAGATCATTAACCATCATCTAAACAAGGGTGCAGACTTTTGTGACAATAGTTTACAAAATTAAATTTTGAGAAAAAGAAATAATTTTTGTATTTTGAAATGAATTTTTTTTGGTCAGTAATAATGATTTATTTAAATTAAAAGTGAACCGAGAGAAAACTCATCCCGAGACAAGTGTGGTAGCATTAGGAGTACGACCTCCCTTGTAGAGTATAGAAAACCTTCAATCACAGCTCAACTACAAACCCAATAACAACAAAAGTTAGGACTAACTTTTAGTGTCCCCCTTTGAATGAGAACGAAGCACCATATCAATTTTTTTCCCTTTGCAATCTTTCTTCCCTTTCACCATCTGCCATCCCTCTTCAAATCTTGTCACCTCCTTTTTCAATTCTAAATATATATCCATTTCATTACTTTCAACATCCATCGCAAAGGACTCCACACCCCTCCCCAAATATGAATCTCTGGGGGTCTACATTTCTCTCTTCCTTCCGGTGTACTTGGACCATTGTTATGAGAGACCACATTTACATTATCAGCCACACCAATATCACCACTATGTATCTTTTGAAGAGCATCCTGAGAGAGTGGCCCTTGAGGCTCGTGGCCCTTGAGGCTCATGGATCGTTTCCTCTGCAACAACCTGAGAGAATGATTTTTTCTTCTTGTCCTTCTCAACTGTATAGTGTTGTTAAGATACATCTTTCCACCAAGAAGCCACCCTATTTACTCTCTCCATGTTGTAATGTGAGGCCATATGCCCTATTTGAAAGCATCTTCTGCATCTAAAAGGGACTCCTTCGTAGTCTAGAGATTGATCCCAAAAACCCTTTGAGGTTTTAATTAAAATTTTGAAATGATTTTTTATTTATGAGATATTTTTGAATTTTGATTATCTCGTCAACTTGATTTTTTAAGTTTTTGAAGATTTTAGAATTTGGAATTGAATTTTTTTAGAATGATAAAATTAATACGAAATTAGAATGGAATTAGCTAAAATCTATTGGAAGAAAATGAAATTAAAATTGAGATAAAATTAAATTTATTTAATCTCGAGGAATTTATTAACTAATTTAAATAATTAAAGATAATTATTTAAACTATAAGAATTTAGAAATTAAATTTAATTAATTGATAAAAATCCTATTATGGCTTTTTAATTAAGGAAGGATTGTGGTTGGGGATAGAAGACATATCTAAAGATAGAAGGCTTGGTGCCAAGATGATTAATAAATCATATAACAAGATGGATTACCATCATCCATATTAGATGTTTTCAAAATGGCTTATGTATTTCCCCATATGTATACATGGAAGTCTGTAAAAAAAATTTGTAAAATGAAATTATAATTTTTATTTTGGGGGGCTATATTAGACATTTTCTCTGCCCAACTCTTTCCTACCAGTGCCCCTAGTGGGTCAGGTTGTATATAGGATAATTATTAATAAAAATTATTTGGCTACGACCTTTTTCCTATCAATAAAAAATTTAAGGTAAATTAATTAAATAATATTAATTATTTAACTAGTATCAAGGGAAAGATAAATTATGAAAAGATTAGACTATAGAAGAATTAAGATGATTAATTAAATAATTAAAGAATCATTTAATTAATAGAGGAATAATTAGTGATTAATTATCCATGTTGGATAGCTCCATTTTTTGCATCAAAGTGCTTGACTATGGCTTCAACAAGTTGTTTAGGATGGGTATGAAAATTTGACACCATATGGTGTTGTTAAAGTTTTAGGTGACTCTACAACACCCCGAGGATCAAATGAAAGACAAAGATAAGTTCCACAAGAGAATGGCAAGACAATTGCATTAAGATACAATAATTTTATTATTAATAATGGACATAATTATTGATTGATTAAAATATACATAATAGGTCTACTTATATAGACAAGGAAATAAGAAACAATGATAAGAAGCTTATAAGCTATCACCTACACAAGGTGGAATCACATTTCCATCAAAGATGGATTATCCTCCATCATGAAATTAAGTATGTGCCATATGATGAGGATGATAATGTGATATGTGTACTAAAGGTGGACCTCACACCTAAAGTGGAATTCTCCTACACCATGTGCTTTAATTAGGTGCAAACTCCTAGGTGTCTCAATGAAAAACTACTATGCAATGCATTATCCTAAGTAAGATTAAGTAAAGTATAATTAGGATTATTTAATTACACCAATAGTTATGCCAACCTACCATCCTAGATTCTAGACCCAATCATAGAATATTTTCTATTAATGTCCCTTTATAAGGCCCCCTCTCTAAGGTCTTTCATATTCATGGTCAAAATGGGGTCCTATATTCCATCTACAAAGTCATTCACTAGTATTGAGTCTCTATGTGTTCCAACTTTGGTAGTTTTTGGTTTTGTAGGGCTCATTTTGGGAGGTTTGAATGTAAAAGCATAGGACAATGTTCTTGCAAAAATATCCACCATTATTGTTGTAGATAATGAGCTAGGATCATTCCCACTTATGGAGGTTCTAGTAGAGGTCATCTCATAAGTGTAAACAATCAAATTGCACTCAATAATTGAGAAAAAATATCTTTCTCTAAAACTTCTTCTACAAAATTTTAAAAATACTATGGTTTCGTATGCATAAAAAGAAAAGAAAATCCTAGGGTTGGTAACTAATAATTTGTGCATATTAATTTCCTTGTTTTTCATGATGCTTGTGAAGAAGAAAGAGTAGTACAAATTTTTCAAACCCACCATTGTCCAAAGAATAAGGCACTAGAAAGTAAAGGAAGCTTGAAACAATACCAAAGGGGCACTTGACCAAATACGTGCATGACTGAATGAATTGCTACACACGAGGAGGAATAATAGTTGAAATCATAGAGAAACTAAAAAACTAATAGCGAGGTAAGAATGTTCCTAGAGGTACTTATTGGGTACTCAACATGACTAACCTTATGTACATGGGAAGAGGAAACCATTAATATAAATGTTTTAGGTGGATCTAATTTACGAAGATCTCAAAGGGTTACCTTCCATATCTTCCAACTCAAAATAATTTTTTTCTTTGCAATGCCAAATACAAAAAGGGACCTTCCCACAAGACATCAAACTTTTCATGTTGACTTAGCTTATCTGCCCTTTCATTGTAATTTAGGACCAAATCATTTTCCTTGAGAAGAGGATTCAAAGACGTCTTCTCAAACCAATGCTTGATGACTTCTTGATGGTGTGTCAAAGATTTATATGCATCTTCCAAGTCTTCTTGTAATTTAAGAAACTCCACAAAGGTTACATTCATAGTGCCATACTCATCTACCTGAATTTATTTTATGAGCTACATAGTTGGAATCTCTATTGAGATTGGAAACATAAACTCATTTTTGTAAACCAATGTATAAGGAAAGGCCTTAAGGATTTTCTTTGGGGTGGTTCAGTCCATCCACATGGCAGTTTGTAGATGCTTGGGCCACTCTTGTTGTTGCTCAAGAGATATTCTTTTAATAATCCTCACTATATTTTTGCATGTGGACTCAACTAGGCCATTTCCATGAGGATAATAATTTGAGGACATTTTTAGGAAGATGTAATTTTTTAGTGCAAACTCGGATATCTTTTCCTTGACAAAATTCCTTGCATTATCTCAAAGAATTGTCTTCAAAGGTCCAAACCTTGAGATTAGATTTTCCATAAAGTTCATGATCTCATTCTTTGTTTCATTTTTAAGTGGTTATTATTTCTCCTATTGGGTGAAGTAATCAATTGCATTCAGAATCTATTGATGTCCCACAATGGAGGGGGTTGATCATCCTTATGAAATTAAAACCCCATTAGGAAAAGGGTTCATCTACCACAATAGGTTTTAGGGGCATGGATGATTTCTTTCATTTTCCAATGAAGAACAGACATTGTGTGAACCTTTTGACCATTTCAAATCAATTAGAGAACATAGATGGCTAAAAATAACCATCACACATAATATTCAGTATCATGGTCTTGGCTGAGAAATGTCTGCTAAAGTGTTCATTTCATGTATTTCCTCAAGTATCCTAAGACTCTAAATTTTACTTAGACATTTGAAGATAATTCCATTGAAATTCCTTCTAAAAATAACTCCTTCAACTAAGAGGTATTATATACCTTGGAATCTATAATATCTTGATTTGTTCATAGGAAGATTAAGTGAGTATTTTTCAGTTCACATGAAATTTATCTAGTCTTCCATCCAATCTTCATTTTCTAGAGCTAGGTTGATGATAATAAGTTCTTCTTTTCCTTCGGCTCCCTTAATTTCACTTGAAATATATTCACATACTCTCCTTCCTCTAATTATTTTGGTAGGCCTGACCTCTATATCATACTCCATGATTCTAGTGATCTGGTTATCTCTCTTCTCGATAATCTCTCCTTCCATAATGTACTCACGTACACTTGGATGGTCCCATGTATACCATGATTTTTATTTCGACCACCATGTGTCTAAAATTTTTAAGTCCTTTACCCAAGGAAAATGCCTTCTTCTTGACAAATTTATATTTAACTTCATAATTTTTAAGAGTTAAAGAATAAAAGGAAATTAGATGCTCTTCCTTATGATCCTTTCTGATTCAACACTATAACAATGTTGAATTCACTTCCATAAGGATACATTATGAAATATTTTGAGAAATTAGGATTAGATAATATCAGGTTGGTGGCTATGGATTTATTTACTCTTTCAAAAGCTACTTTCCCTTCAACTTTTCATTTGAAAATCCTCTCTTTTCACAACATCAAAGTGATTAATTACATCAACCTAGCAAAATTAGGAATGAACCTACTGATGAAATTAATCTTTCATGGGAAATATTGCACTCCTTTCTTATTTAATGGTATTGAAATTTCTAACATAGATTTTAGGTCCATTCCAGATCAATAGAATTCCCATCTTTAGACACTATGTGCCCTATGATTTTCACTTAAGGGACCCTAAATAAAAATTTATTTAGATTTAGAGATATCCTAAACTCTTGGCACCTATAAAGAACCTCTTCAAGGTGATCAAAATGATCCTCCTTCCTCTTTGAAAACAAAGTTAGATCATCTAAGTAAATCAAAATTATAATATTTACTAACCCTTTAAAATATATTTACGTGGCCTTCTAAAAATTTTCACCTATGTTGGACAAACAAAGTTAGATCATCTAAGTAAATCAAAATTATAATATTTACTAACCCTTTAAAATATATTTACGTGGCCTTCTAAAAATTTTCACCTATGTTAGACAAACCAAATGCCATTTCGGCAATAGGAAAATCTTACCCAATTAGTGCTGAATTTTTTTTATACTAGTCTTCTTCGGTCACCCATACTTTATTATATTACAAGAAACCATCTGGTAGAGAGAACATTTCTAATCTAGCAAAATTTTGTAGGATCTATTGTATTGACGATCAAGGGTGGGGATCTTTCAAGGAAGCTTTATGAAAATTATATAAATCCACACACAAATAGATATCACCATTTAGTTTTTTACACAAGAACTCTATTAGACACCCACATATTGTACTTGAATAGATAAATGATCCTTGAATCAATTAATTTTGTTAACTCATATGCCATTATTGGCTCTATCTTTGGGTTGACAAGCCTTTGTTTCTTCTTGATGGACTTGGATCCTTCATCTAACTCAATGATATGATCCATAATGTCATATTTCTAACCGTTCAATTCATCATAAGTGCAAGCTATAACACCTTGACACTTTTCAAACATGGACTTAAGTCTTTGTTTGCCAATCGTGAATATGTTTATTTCCCAATTTAACCTTCTTCCATCTTCAACCTAAAAATATTCATAGTCTTTTTTTATCAGAAATAAACTTCCATTTGTCCCGTCTAGAATCATTTTAGTAAAATAAACTCTCCAAGATTATTAGACCCTAAGGTAGCTTATTTTCCTTTAACTAGATTTTCTAATCTTCATATGCTTCCTCAATTTTTTAGTGCAATCGATCAATAAATTCTTTAGATTATTGAATGAAAAGAGAAATTTTTTCATCACTTTCAAGAACTTTACAATGCTTTTCATTATTTGGTATGGTTGGTTAGATAATCACCTAAACTAAATGTTAATTCATGAGAAAATCTATTATAGGTTCAAACTAAGAGCCAATTGTGGCTAACTGATCAACCTCCATATTGTATTTCCTTGGGACCACCTTAATGCTGAAGACATCAAAAAATTATACAAAATCCCTTATCCTGTGATGGTAGGATCTCATCTAAGGATTCTTGGATACAAAGGAATTAAGAATTCATCTTACTACTAGATCAAAATCCCCAAACACTTAGTTTTTTAATTCTCATTTTCTCTGCTAGTTCTAGTCCTTGGACTAACCCTTCATACTCTGCTTCATTATTTGTAGAACTAAACTGGAAGAAAGAACCCTTTTTCACTTGTTCTCCAGAGGGATAAATCAAATGAACTCTAGCACATGAACTAATTATGTACCTTACTCCATCAAAATGCATTATCCACATCTAAGATGCTTAGAGACTTATGTCTTTTACTGCACCTTTATTTTCATTAGTAACACTAGACATCGGGTGATATTCATATGTTCCTAATATAGTAGCATGGAAATTCCCAAAGGGTTCATTATCAATTAAATGATTGAGTGAGACCTCTTGTTCTTCATTCCTATTATCATTTCCTTCTTCATCTTCTAACATTTCAATACAATACATCTGATCCTTAGAAATGGATGTGTGAGTGGGTTCAAACATAAGTATAGCCTCATCTAACATATGGGTACTATGCATGGGTTTCGATAATACTATTCATTTAGCTGCATGCTTGGTCCTTAGGATTAGATGAGACTAGTCTAGTTACATATAACCTCCTATTTTGGAAATGAAATCTTTCAAGAGAGGTAAAAACCAAAAATAGGGGTGATGTCAATTACCACAATTTCTTGCAGAACTATAATATCTGGGTAGGAAAATAAAGTCAAGGGAAGCTCCTTTATGATTCCTATATATTGGAATTTCTCCCATATAGTTTCATGATACCTCTATTAGATGGCTCATATTCTACATGGAGAGATTTTTTTTTCTTAGGAATGATAATACTACTAACTCTTGAATCAATCATTAAATTGTGCAAGAATTTATTACCCACTATCAAATTTAGAAAGAAGGGAATGGTTTTTATTTACCTATTTCCTTTCCCTTTGCAATATCAGCTAAGTTTGTAAACATCTTCATTTATTGAGCTTGAGTGACCTCTTGTCCTCCAAAAGGTAGCTTTCCTTTGACAAATTCTTTCTCAACCACAACTTTATCCTTATATTTCTTATCCCAATTTTCAATGGCCTCTTTTAATAAATATTTCTATTCTAGAATTGAAAGTATATCCCATACGGATGTATTTTTAGGAGTCTTTCTCAACTATTCAACTATGTTCACTTTTGGTTCTAGAGGAATCTTAGGATCATTCAGTTTCTAGAGCACAAACTCCTTTGGTTTTTGGACCAGTTGCGTGTATGACTCTAGGGTAGTAGATTTGTTCACTTAAAATCTCAAACATGGAAATTGAACTACCTTATATGAAAAACATTAGGGAGCCACTTCTCTAATGAATATCCTCTTTTAATGGGTTTTATAATCACACTGCACTTGGATAATTTGAGAAGTTTTCACTTTATTTGAAAAAAATGAGATCATCATCATCTTCCATCCAAGAGAAAAGAGCATATTCTGAAGGATTTTTTTATTCCTACTTGAGAGACATCCTATGTATGAGTTTTTGGCATAGAATTTTCAACTTCCAAAAAGGAATAATTGTAAACATTATTATCAAGAATTAATCCTTGGTTTCTTTGGTCTTCTATCTACTACTACATATTTCCCCCTGGACAATTTTGGGGCATGTGTGCATCGTTGCATGGGAAACACCATACATTTAGATCTTTAACAAAATTATTCTGAGTAGCCACCAATTCCCTATTAGATTTTGGGTGTAGTGGTTGCATTAGAAGGGGAACAATAAAATACTACAAGTAGAAACCTGACCTTTTCCATTATTAACCTAATTTTTTTCATGATTGTTCTTGTTCCAACTCTGATACTAGTTGGGTTGATATGGGGGCCTCCCATTTTGGCAGTTCTGATAATGGGATTTTTGAGGCATACCCTATTGCCTCATTAGGTTTTTTAGCTCATTTAAAATTATTCTCAATATATTTTTCATCTCACTCATCTCTTCTAATAAGGAGGAGCCATGATAGTGAGGGTTTCATATTTTTTTAATAAAAAATTGTTTTAGGGGATTTCAATCAGAACCCCTTTTTGATCGAAACCCCTTTCCTATTAATAAAAAAAAACACTTTTGATTAAAATTTTGTTTCGATCAAAAGTCAACTTAGAATATCTTTCAATTAAAACCAATTTTGACTTTCAATTGAAAGTTACTTCCGATCGAAAGTGGAAAAAAATAGGATTTGGTTGAAATTGCCAAATTCCTTCCTCCAAAAAGGTGTAACCCACTGTTGTGGGTTCATCCGCTAAAATAATAACACATGAAAACTAATATTTTTATATTTGGTAAACCCAAACAAGGAAAACTCATAGTGATCACTTGTCTACAAAGATAAATCACTAGTATATGGTCTAATTACAAAGATAGTAGGAGCTCATTGCTCCAAAATTGTAACAATTGGCACACTACCAAAAAAGTATTGAATATAGATAGGAGATCACTAATAAAAACTTGCAACAAGTCGCACACTTCTAGAAAATTATTGAATATATATAGGATCTTACTACTTCGGACTTGCAAACAAAGGTTCACTACCAATGTAGCAAGATACAAAAAAGAAATTATTCACCTAAGGCTAACTGTTTGAGGGACAATGTACATCCAAATCTTCACAATATATAAAGAGAATTTCTCCTAATAATGAAGTTATTTTGAACAACTCTTTCAACCTCAACAAACAATTGTCTCTTCTTTTACTTTCATACCATGGTCACAAAACAACAACCTCATAAACTATATTTTGATTTTATGAAACTCTTCTTATATATCTTCACTTTCTTGCACACATCTACATCTTACATTTTACAAAGCACATGCTATAATTATATACAAGATAGGTCATTAGAATTACAATGCGGTCAACCATACCAAAATAAAATTAAAATTCAACCATGTCAACAACAAATTACAATAAGGTTCATGCAAAGAGAATCTAGACCAAAACATATGTCACACATAAAATTAACCCATCTAGATAAGAGATAAATAGTAAATATAATACTTAGAAAAAAAACATCAAGCATGATCTACTCCAAGTGAGAGAGGGGGCCATGAACACATTACACATAGCCCAATACCAAATCTACAATTACTAGAATAACTTCCGTAGTTATTCGAAATGTGATGCATCACACTTCTCAAAGAACTACATCATGTAATAGCTATATCTGGACATCCACACAATAAGGTGAGATAAAAAATTCAGATTCACACTTTCTATTTGTCCACATCAAAAGTCATCACAACACATTTTGATACTAGAACCCAAACCAATTATAACTATATCACTTGGTAACACTGTTTCTAGATCACTAGGAACTATTTACGAATCACCAATAAATGTCACAACCAAGACCAAAACCTAAATTTAAAAAAATCACATTTTCACATCTTAAACCTATTTTTATAGAGCGTAAACCTTACAGAAAACACAACTGAACAACTTTGATCTTGAGTTGTATATCTTTGTCATTGAACCACTAACTTCTAGATCTAATAATATAACAAGTTAAATCATTAAAAATGTCATTCTCACATGATCACCAAAATTCATACCTATCTTCCACTTCTTTACAACACTATCATGTTCAGCATACAACCTTACTTCTTCTAGACCAAAATTCCTTCTCCTAGACTTATGTGAACAACTAGATATACCTAAACATGTCTTCAACAAATACTTTTGGAGCACTGTGTTTGGGTAAAGACCTTTGGACCACATAGTTTGACATCAATGAAAATAGACAATAACAACCAACGATATATTTCCAATAGGGTTCTCTAATGTTTCTACTTAAGAAACATTTCTATAAAACATCTAACCATCTAGACACATCAATAAATAGCATCATAGGAAATGTAACATTATGTTCATTAGCTCTATGATCATTTGATAGCACCAAACTCAAATGTTCCTAGGCTCATTATTTAACCATAAAATTATCATTAACCACATATAATCTCATGATTCACTAACTTACATTTTGTTATTCACATATTATTACCATTAATTCACCACAAGACAATTAGGTCTAACTACTATCTATTAATTTCATTATTATATGATCATTTGTAAAGACAACAAACAATATCATTTAATCTAACCTATAAATACTTTATTTATCATTACATATACATTATCACAATTAAAAAAGGTAACCAATTTTAATTAACATCCTATCCAATTTTAACTTAAAACCTTTTATTAAATTCTCTTTACATAATTAGATTATTCACCAAATACATCTACACCAATATCCCTTCTAATATATAAGTATAATTTACAATATTACTTTTACACTATTCTCCTTCTATGAGTATAAAGTTTACAACATCATATACATGCATGTCGTAATATGTGGGATGAAAATATGTACAAAATGATGATGTATAATAAAATATGAATCAAGGTACTTAAATGATGATCTACCCATACAAAAATGAATAAACTAAACCTTAATAGAGAAATATCACTACCCCCCAACCACATGGAGATCAGAGGCCCACTCCCACCATGTTAACGAGGTAGACACCAAAGATCCACACTATACAAGAAAACCAAACTAGAAATAAGGAAGTGACCAAATCTCCAAAAAATTCAAAGAAATTTAAGAAACTATAAAATGAGGTACATGCTACCAAAAGAAAGAACATAAATACGATTAGAAAGGGACTCTAGGTTACAAATAGGATGATTTCCATCACATAGCCTCCCTCTTGGTCTACCCTAGAGTGATCACTTTTGATCCTGAGCCCTAAGTGAGACTCATGTGGAATCATACAACTTTTGTGTGGAAAAGTAATGTTTGATTAGCCAGTCTCCACAAGCATCTTCTCACACTCCCATCCTTATCTTATATACTAAGGCTCATGACATGGTGAGGCACAATATTCTCTTTTTAGTGTGTATTTACCTCTATTTCACTTATTAGGTTATCAATTAATTATAAAACTTGTCAATGGGTTACCCTAGATTAACCACTTTAGGGCCTTAACTCCCATTGAGAACCACTCAACCTATCATGCACCAAGGTTCCCCAACCCTCATGCCTAAAACAAAAATATAAATAAATAGAAGAATCATAAATAAATAAAATGCACCATTTTTAATTCCATATATAGAATTTATTATCAAATAAATCTAGTTTTGGAACATACACATTGTCCTTCTCTCATGGACAAACCCTAAACCCTAATATAAAATCAAAACTGAATCCTTCTATTTGGATGGGTCGGGCCCCTTAAAATAGTAGGGTCCCCCCTTATATATATTATTCTCAGTTGAAATTGGCAACAACCACACATGCCCAAAATTCTATGTGGCCCATATATCAAGATAGGGCACTCATCGAAAGACAGTTCAGTTGCCTAAAATTATAAGGGCAATCAAAAGGTCACATGGTAAGATCAACCACCCACCTAAACACACCCTTGAATCAGTATAATGGAATTCAAACACCTTTAAATCACATGAATCGATCATAATACTTCCCTAAAAATAATCAAGCCTAATAAAATAGTGTTTAAATCAACCCTAATGCCTCTGGTATACATCCAAATCCTAAATTTTGAAATTTTTTGACCATATAGAGAAACAACACAATTTCTAGGGAAGCTAGAAATTTACTATATTGTAATACCCACTTGTCTTCTACCTTTTCTATTTTTAATGTCGAATACTATAAAGCCATTTTATTGCATGAGTTAGACCTTCAGATGGATTTGATGTTATGAAAATACTAATTGATGATGCAATACATTGATGATTTGATTATTTGATGTATACCATATTGTTAGTTAGATGATGAATATTATTTTCATATGATGATGGTATGTACCTTTATAGTTTAACTAACCTACTGACCCCTATATCTATAGTTATATGGATGATGTATGTATGTTTCACATTTATCTTTGATTTTTTTGATATGGTGAGGGATGAAGTCATACTTTCTTGTGAGATCCAAATGATGTATCGATCCCTACCATTTCTTATGTATGTATGTATGTATGTAAGGTATTAGACACTGTCTTCCCTAAATTGGTAGGAGTGAGCATGCCCTTACATATGTATCAATGGTAAAAGAGGGGAGATAGCATTCAAACCTAAAACCTTATCCTAAACATACATTTTTTTCCTATGAGAGGACAAGTATCTAGTTGACTACCCTATCTGAATTCATCGAGGTGATGTAAATTTGTGAACCCTATTGGAGTATGTTTATGATTGTTTCACTTTTACTACTTTAATTATTAAATCATTAATTAAAAATGATATTAGTTATGTGGTGATTTAATTATAAAGTCTAAATATAATAATTGAAGATTTAATTAATATTAAATCTAAAATTTATATTTATGCACAATTGAGTAATGAGTTACTTTAACATTTACTTTCAATTTCAAAGTTGCATGCTTAAAAATCATACTTCAGTTAGTTATTTAAATTAAATCATGCACTTTTGAATGCATAAGTTTTTTATAAGAACAAAGTTCAACTCAAATTAAGAGTTTAATTTTGCAAATTTTCATCAAGTTAGAAATTAAATTAAGTGATTTAATTAATTTTAGAGTTGAGTTCTATTTCTTGATTAGGGTTACACTTTTCAAACCCTAGTTTTCTAGGTTTTCTATATTATAAATATAGGAGGTCATTATTTAGGATGATTCAATCAAGTTGAAGGAGTCTCTTTGGTGAATTTTGGGGTTAAACAATTTGTTTAAAGCTTTGGAGATTTTAGATTGATTTTGGTTCTCTTCATCTTCATATTCAATTTTATGATTCAAGGTAGGGTTTAATAAACCTTTGAAGTTTTCCATTACAATCTTTGTCTTCTTTGTGTCTCATTTGATTTTTTGTGAGTATTGGAAAGGTTTTGTCTTTGGATAATTCTGTTGTTTAGAGAATTTCTTGGAAGGAAACTTTGATCAGGGTTTCCTTTAAGATTTTTATTCTCATTTGGTAATCCATGGTTGTTTTCTAGAATTCAAAGGAATTCATTTTAGGAAGAAATGCATGCTTTCCCAATTCTAGGGTTTCTTCCAAATTGTCATATTCTTGCTTTAATAAATTATACATATTATGTACATACATGCCAAAACAAATGCATGATTAATCATGGCTATGATATTTTCATGTATTCCAAAGAAATAGAGATATAGATTTGCATGTGTGTAAGAAAGATATATTTATTTGCAGGTTATTTTATTATATATATATGTGTGTGTGTGCGTGTGTGTGTGTGTGTGAAAAAAGTATACATGCATGTTAAAAGATATTTATGGATGTTAGAAAAATAAATACATGCATGTTTCTTTTTACAAAAGTTAAAAAATTAAAAATAATAGAAAATAATAAAATATAAATATTTTTAAAATTAAAAAAAAATTGAAAAGTGCTTCTTTCCATGCATAAGTCTCTTTAAAATTTAAAAAAATTAAAATTTCTTCTTTTCATGCATTAGTCTTTTTTAAAGAAATTAAAAAAATAGAAGTGCGTCTTGTTTATAATTTAAGCGCAATTACAAATAATTTGGTTTATAATTATATATTGATTCTTTGTAGGGTTTCATCTTGTTAATGGTTAATGGTCGATCAGAGGTAGTGCTAAGCCACATGAGGGGGTTATGTTCTTTCATGATTTTGTGTTTTACTTTTAGTATCGTATTATGGAGAGTTCATAACCATTTTGATATCATGATTTTTTCATATTTTGTTTTGGGTTCATCTGTGAGTTATGTCATTGAGTCTTCAACTGTTATTTTATTTGATCTCAATGGGTAAAAACTATTATTGTATTGAGTTTTATTTTTCAACATGGTCATCCTAGTTCTTTTATTATAATTATTCTATCATTTAAATGATGGTCTTTTTTTATTATGTTTTACTCCATATTTGGAAGTTGATGGCATTGATGAGGTTAATCTTGATGACCATCGATCTCTTGATATGATAAAAAATGTAGATTTAGTAATTAATTTATTAAGATGTCCATTATGAGATTAGATAGTTTGGATCCTAGTATAGGATGTGATATTCATTATTATACTCCAACACTTTTCTTTGGTGACTAAATCATGATTTATAAATTTATGAGAAGTATTTTATGGTTTTAGTTTTGCATTCTCTTTGTTTCTTTTGGTTGGAGGATTAGGGTAGGTTATCTAGGAGCATAGAGGGGAAGTGGCTTACTTTGGAGGTTCCATAGCCCTAAAGTGGTTGCCTAGGTTCTTAGGAATAGTCCTAAGAGATAACTAAGAGGGGGGGTGAATCAGTTATCTACAACATTCAATTCTTTATCCAATTAAGTATAAAAGAACATTAAGCATAAACACAATGAAATAACACTTAACACGACACCACAATTTTGGCTATGAGAAAACCCAAATAGGTAAAAACCACGGTGGGAATTGACACCCATTAAGAACTGCACTAGTGTATTATGATCCCTGTTAGAAGATCTTACAACCCTGTTAGGACTTGATCTTTACAATGCAATAAGTACAGTAACCTGGTCAAGGGTCGGACCCTATTAGGAGTCTTTTACAATTAACCCTGTTAGGGGTCAGGACACACTGCCTGAGAGCACACTACTGAAAGGGGTGAAAGCTACAACCTTATGTTTAACAGATACACACTATATCTGGATCTTGGTGAACTGCTCGTAGACCTGTTGTCTTGATCAATTCCAATGAATAGCATATACTCTCTACTATGTCACATAGACCTTCTATTGATGGCTCAACACTTCACACTTTTTGCTCTACTCTTCTCTTTCAACTTTTAGCCATGCTTAGCAATCACAAATGACTGCCTATAAATATCTTTCCTCTAAATGATATAATCAAGTCAGACTGTTAGAACCACCTTGAAATCATATTAGAAAAACAATAAAACTTTCCAATAACATGTTTGTCAGCTTTACTAAGCACGCAACACAAACTGGGACCTATCCAACTTAATATGAGTGAACACGTTACCTCATGCTGTTAACTCCACCAAATTAACTGATACTCTCTCTTCATGCTAAATTATGTTATGCACTCTTAACAAAACATCCTTAACTATCTTCTTAGCATAAATCCAAGCACGCATACTGAGATGATAGGCGCAACTACCGCAATCATATAAAAACTGCCAACTCTTCCAAGCAGACTTAGGAAACTGTAACTATCAACTAGAAACTTCATAACTCAACCTGTACTACAAGGCTCTACTGCAACCATACTGCAAATCATATACAAAACTATTCCTAGGACCTGTCAGAAACACTTACTAATATACACAACTATACTACTGTCTTTACTCATAATCAACCTCTGCATTTACGATATCATGCTGATAACATATCTATGAAACATATGATCAAATCTCTCTCCATCAGGCTTCCACACATGCTGCTTACCATATGTTGTCATCAATGAAAAATATACAGCCAGTAATCTGACTTGCTAGAAAATCTCCAACAATCTCCCCCTTTGGCATTGATGGCAACATATAGAATGAAAAACATCACCAATCTAACATCCAATTCTTTTATAATATTCTCCATTTCCTCAACAAAACTCCCCCAAGGAAGTATCCTCCAAGTACTGTAATATTCTTCAATATTCTCCATTTTCTCAACTGTACTACTTCCTATGACTTTATTTTTACTCCCCCTTTTTGCTTATTTTTTATTACTATATATTCCTTCTTTTTATGTTTTTCATGACTATATACTTGATGCAGGAGCATCCTGGGTGTAAGAGCAATCTTGCATCACCCAAAAATATTTTTGTTTTTATTTTCAATAAGGGCTATTTTGTGTAGAGCTACTATTTACAGAAAGTTACTATTTTTGGTAATTTTCGTATGTGCTCAGAATGATCTGATTTCTTTCTTGGAGGTTCATTTTGGTCATATAAGTCTGCCAGTAAAGTTTCATTGCCAGATCAAGTGTATATTGGAAGATATTAAAAATTTTCGGTATTGGCAGCAGGGTACAGAAACTTTGAACTCAGTTTTGAAGGCTTTAGAGGCCCCGGATGAGGTCAAAAATTTGGGTGACGAGCGCTTGCGCCGGTCGAGCCTGTAGAGCACTCCGTGGTGTTTCTGAAATGGGGTTATAATAGCCGATCAGGTCAACTGGTGATGACTTATGGTCTTCGGAAGTTGGGCCACCCGAACTGGTGGAAAATAATTTTCTTCAAAATTTATGTTTGGGTTTCAAAGGTTATCTTGAGCCGACTATGATGTAATAAAATGTAAAATAAAATAATTCTAAGTTTGGTTGGCCTTATTGGCTAAAAATTATGGAACCTTCCCAGGCGGTGGAAAATTGCCTATATAAGGAAGGCTGTATTATTGTCTTAGGCAGTTCGGAATAGTTCTGGGTAGTAGATCTGGGTAATAGTTCGAGGCTTTGTCCTACAGAATATTGTAAGGGAATGCCCATGTGGCTTTGCATATTGTAATTCTGAAAGTTTGTAATTCCACATTTGTGGAGATAATAAGAAGCCAATTTTTTGTTCTTGCATATTACTGTTGTTGTTTCTCTATTTCTGTTATGTGTTTGTGGTATTAAGGGGAGCACCCTTCATCAAGTGGTATCAGAGCAGGTTTTCTTGAGTGTGTAAACAGATCGTCGACTGTGAGGCAGTTTGCACCAGGACCGTGGTTAGGGTTTCAGCGCGCATCGTGAAAATGCCTCCACGAAGAGAACATGGTGGAAGACCTGGTGTTGTGACACCTGAGGTTAGAGAGTTGCAGAGACAAGTGCGAGCATTGCAAGAAGAGATTCATAGAGGAATGAATCTTAATGTAAGAGACGAAAGTGAGGATGAAGCCGAAGAAGAATATCAAGAAGGAGAAGTTGAAATTGTGAACCAGGAGGAAGAAAGACTTTTTCGGGCGATTTCCAAGATTGGGAAAAGACCTAAGATTGAGGTTCCTACATTTTCTGGAAATCTTAACCCAGAGGAATTGATCGACTGGATCAATGAATGTGAAGAATATTTTGAGTATGAAGATGTTGAAGATCCTGATAGGGTCAAATTTGCGAAGGCCAAATTGAAAGGTCATGCGAAGATCTGGTGGCAAGAGATTCAGTTGGAGCGAAATAGAAGGGGAAAGGAGAAAATCATGAGATGGGATCGGATGGTGGATAAATTAAAGTGACAGTTCATTCCTGTTGATTATGAGCTTGACCTACTGAAGAAAATGCAAAGTTTGAAGCAAGCAGGAAGATCTGTTCAGGAGTATACAGAGGAGTTCTATCGACTTCTCATCAGAACAGGCCATGCAGAAGCTGATAAGGAGAAAGTTTCCCGATACCTTAATGGGTTAAGACCAAGCATTCAGGAGGAGCTGAATCTGGTTCGAATGAACAGTATTGAAGAGGCATACCAGTTTGCCCTAAAAGTAGAGGAAAAGTTGAACAAGAAGTTTGAGAGCAGACAAAACGGAAGAGGTCGTGGTGGACGATCTGGTGGACGGTCATATGGTGGCCGAAATGAAGATCCAAAATAGAAGGATGAGGCCAGTAGCAGTCAGAATTAGCGAGGAAATAATTCCAATCATTTCTAGGATCATAATAATAGAGATCAGAGAGGAAGAGGAAGAGGACAAGGATCTGGAAGAGGTGGCTTCCGTGGAACATGTTTTCACTGTGGAGAAGAATGTCATAGGGCATTTGAATGTCCTCAGCGCCAATGAAGAACAAACAGGAGAAATGAAGGCCAGGCCAGAGTTGCACATGTAGATGAAGATGCCAGATCATCAAATTTTGAAGATGCTGAAAGAGGAGAAACGTTGATTAACAGAAGAGTCCTGTTGAGTGGTGAGAATGAACCTGAGCAAAGAAGGAGCCTGTTTCGCACCAGGTGCAAGTGCGAAGGTAAATGTTGTGATATGATTATTGATAGTGGAAGCACTGACAATTTGGTGTCAGAAGAGATGGTGACAAAGTTGAAGCTCAAGAGACAGAAACACCCACATCCATATCGGATTGCCTGGGTACAGGATGACCACAAGGTCATGGTCAATGAACAATGCTTGGTGAACTTCAAGATTGGCGGATACCAAGATGAGGTATTGTGTGATATCATATTTATGGATGCATGTCATATGTTGTTGGGTAGACCATGGCAGTTTGAAAAATGTGTTGTACATGATGGTCGTGCGAATAACTATTCCCTGACAAAGGATGGAGTGCGACATAAGCTAAAACCGTTGAAGGAGACTGAAGAAAAGGTATGTGTTAATGCAAGGATAACTTTTGTTGATGGAAGAAATTTCCTAGATGGTATGAGGCATGAGCATGTATGTTTTGCTTTAATTCCAAAAGCTGGTAAAGAGGAAGTAGAAGATGTTCCTGTAGAAGTTGTAGATTTGTTGAATGAGTTTCAGGATATTGTATTCGATAACATGCCCGATGGATTACCACCAGTCAGAAAGATCAGTCATCAGATGGACTTGATCCCAGGAGCGAGTTTGCCGAATAAGGCAGCACACAGAATGACACCTGCAGAAAGTGAGGAGTTGAACAGACAAGTACATGAACTGTTACAGAAAGGATTGATCCATGAGAGTCTGAGTCCCTGTGCTGTACCAGCGGTATTAGCACCAAAGAAGAATGGAGAGTGGAGGATGTGTACGGATTCTAGGGAAATAAACAAGATCACAATCAAGTACAGGTTTCCATTGCCACGAATGGATGATATTATGGACTGTTTGAGTGGAGCTGTGTATTTCTCAAAGATAGATCTGAAGAGTGGATATCATCAGATTCAGATCAGAGAAGGAGATGAATGGAAGACTACCTTCAAGACAAAGGAAGGACTATATGAGTGGTTAGTCATGCCTTTTGGGCTAACCAATGCACCGAGCACTTTCATGCGGCTCATGAATGAGGTTCTGAAAGAATTTCTGGGTAAGTTTGTCATTATTTACCTAGATGATATTTTGATCTTTAGTAAGACATTGGATGAGCATATGATGCATATTCGTATGGTATTTGAGAAGTTGAGAAAAGAGAAATTGTTGATTAATTTGAAGAAGTGCAGTTTTGTGAAGAAAGAGTTAGTGTATTTGGGATTTGTAGTTTCAGCAGAAGGTCTAAAAATGAACCCAGAGAAGGTACAGGCTATCCTTGAATGGCCTACTCCAAGGAGTACTACTGAGGTAAGATCTTTTCATGGTCTAACTAGCTTTTATAGAAAGTTTATCAAAAATTTTAGCAGTATTTGTGGACCCTTGACTGAAACAATGAGAGGGGATAGAAAAGAGTTTAAGTGGACTAATGGGGCAGAAAAGAGTTTTCAATTGTTGAAACAAAAAGTTACAGAACAACCTGTTTTAGCACTTCCAGATTTTAATAAGGTGTTTCAAGTAGATTGTGATGCTAGTGGTACTGCAATAGGAGCTGTCATGAGCCAAGAAGGTAAACCTGTTGCTTATTTCAGTGAGAAATTAAATGATGCCAAGAGAAAATATTCTGTTTATGATCAAGAATTTTATGCTATAGTTCAGGCATTGAAAAAGTGGAGGCACTATTTGCTTCCTAAGGAGTTTGTTTTGTATACTGATCATCAAGCTTTGCAATATTTGAATAGTCAAGGAAAATTGAATCAAAGACATTTGAAATGGGTTGAGTTTTTGCAGAGTTATACATTTGTTTTGAAACACAGGAGTGGAAAGTCTAATAGGGTTGCAGATGCTCTTAGCAGAAGGCAACTATTGCTGACAGAAATGCAGATTGAAGTGGTTGGGTTCAATGAACTCAAGAATTTGTATCCAGAGGATCCTAATTTTGGTGAAGCTTGGAAAGCTTGTACAGAACCTGTTACTCTAGACAGGACGAAGTGGCTGGATTTCATCATCCAGGATGATATGCTATTCAAAGGGAGTCAATTGTGCATTCCAAAAAGTTCTATGAGGGAGAATCTCATCAAAGAGAAGCATAGCGGAGGATTGGCTGGACATTTTGGTCATGACAAAACCCTTTCTTTGGTCAGTGAGAATTATTATTGGCCACAGTTGCAGCAAGATGTGAAGAAGTTTGTACAGAGTTGCAGAGTATGTCAGATGGCGAAAGGAGTGAAGTAGAATACAGGGTTGTATCAGCCATTGCCTATACTAGAGAAGCCTTGGGAGGATATCAGTATGGACTTTGTTCTTGGTTTACCAAGGACACAGTGGGGACATGATTCAATTTTTGTAGTAGTTGACAGATTTTCAAAGATGGCACATTTCATTCCCTGCAAGAAGACTAATGATGTTGTTCATGTAGCAGAATTGTTTTTCAGAGAAGTAGTGAGACTTCATGGTTTGCCAAAGACCATAGTTTCAGATCGGGACACTAAGTTTGTTGGATATTTCTGGTGAACATTGTGGAAGAAGTTGAAGATAGATTTGAAGTTTAGTTCATCACATCATCCACAGACTGATGGACAGACAGAGGTGGTGAATAGGAGTTTGGGAAATTTGCTGAGATGTTTGGTTGGGGATAAGCCAACAGGATGGGATTTGATTTTACCACAGGCAGAATTTGCATACAATAATTCTGTCAACAGGAGCACTGGTAAATCACCATTCCAGATTATATATGGAAGTAGTCCAAGAAATGCATCTGAATTGAGGAAGATAGATAAAGGAGAAATAAGTAGTGCTGAGGCTGAGGATTTTGCAGAACACTTGAAGAACATCCATGAAGAGGTGAGGAAGCATATTACCAAGATGAATGCACAGTATAAGGCTAAGGTAGATGAGAAAAGGAGGTATAAGGAATTTCAGGTTGGTGATGAAGTCATGGTTCATTTATGGAAGGAGCGGTTTTCAGTTGGTACATATAACAAGCTGAAAATGAAGAAGTTTGGACCATGTAGGATACTGAAGAAACATGATTCAGGAAACGCATATGAGGTAGAATTGCCTACTGAGCTAAATATTTCACCAATTTTTAACATTTCAGATTTGACAGAGTATCATGAAGGAGGTGTTGAAGATGAGATCACAACAGCACAGTGGAGTATTCCAGCAACTAGTTCAGACACTAAGGAGATCGAAGATATACTGGACAGTCGTGTTGGTAGAAGCACAAGGAACATGACATATGAAGAATATCTGGTCAAGTGGAAAGGATGACCTGTTGAAGATTCATCATGGCTGACAAAGGAGGAGGTTAGCCGTCTTAGTTTTCCTCTGCACACTTGAGTCGTGACAGGGTCACTTCTCAAATTACCCTGGGTGTCTGATGCAGGAGCATCCTGGGTGTAAGAGCAATCTTGCATCACCCAAAAATATTTTTGTTTTTATTTTCAATAAGGGCTATTTTGTGCAGAGCTACTATTTACGGAAAGTTACTATTTTTGGTAATTTTTGTATGTGCTCAGAATGATCTGATTTCTTTCTTGGAGGTTCATTTTGGTCATATAAGTCTGCCAGTAAAGTTTCATTGCTAGATCAAGTGTATATTGGAAGATATTAAAGATTTTCGGTATTGGCAGCAGGGTACAGAAACTTTGAACTCAGTTTTGAAGGCTTTAGAGGCCCCGAATGAGGTCAAAAATTTGGGTGATGGGCGCTTGCGCCGGTCAAGCCTGTAGAGCGCTTCGTGGCGTTTCTGAAATGGGGTTATAATAGCTGATCGGGTCAACTGGTGATGACTTATGGTCTTCGGAAGTTGGGCCACCCGAAATGGCAAAAAATAATTTTCTTCAAAATTTTTGTTCGGGTTTCAAAGGTTATCTTGAGCCGACTATGATGTAATAAAATGTAAAATAAAATAATTCTAAATTTGGTCGGCCTTATTGGCTAAAAATTCTGGAACCTTCCCAGGCGGTGGAAAATTGCCTATATAAGGAAGGCTGTATTATTGTCTTAGGCAGTTCAGAATAGTTCTGGGTAGTAGACCTGGGTAATAGTTTGAGGCTTTGTCCTACAGAATATTGTAAGGGAATGCCCATGTGGCTTTGCATATTGTAATTCTGAAAGTTTGTAATTCCACATTTGTGGAGATAATAAGAAGCCAATTTTATGTTCTTGCATATTAATGTTGTTGTTTCTCTATTTCTGTTATGTGTTTGTGGTATTAAGGGGAGCACCCTTCATCAATACTACTCCCCCTTTGACATCAATGGCAAAGAGTGCTAAAATCATTAAGCACCGGTACTACTCCAGAGGTAGAGTAGTCAACCTTTCATCAGTCACTGAGGACTAATGCATTCCTGCTATCTTTAATCAGATTCAGGGAAGGGAATTACTCCCAGCTTCTCCTTGAGATACTCAAAAGTATCCTTAGGTAAAGGCTTTGTGAATATGTCTACTAGTTGATCTTTTGTACTCACATATTCCACCATTACTTCTTTCTCTACTACTTTCTCTCTTAGGAAGTGATATTTTATCTCAATATGTTTTGTCTTTGCATGCATCATAGGGTTCTTTGGCATATTGATTGTTCTAGTGTTATCACAATGACTAAAAATAGGGTAGTCAATCTGAATACCAAAATATTTTATCATTTTCTTGATCAACACAATTGTAGAACAATTTAATGTGACTGCTACATATTCTACTTCTGCTATTGATAGAGAGATACAATTTTTCTTTTTACTTTTCCAAGTAACAAGTCTATCTCCAAGGAATACAGCTCCTCTAGAGGTACTCTTTCTATCATCCAATCATACTGCCCAATATGCATCTATATATACATGAAGATTTACATTCTATGAGTTAGGATACCATAAACCATATTCTAGTTCTATTTAAGTATCTGAATATTCTTTTTACTGCCATGAGATGACATTTCTTAGGTTCTACTGCAAATCTTCCAACAATACCAACTGCATTGGAAATGTCTAGTTTGGTTTGAGTAAGACATATAAGTTTTCCAATCATAGACTTATAGAAGGTTTGTCTACTACTGGTGAATCATCTTCTTTTGAAAGCTTTCATCCTGTTATCATACGGGTACTTACTGGCTTGCAATCATCCATCTTAAATATCTTTAGGATCTCTTTTACATACTTAGTTTGATTTATGAATATACCTTTGTCTGTCTGCTGCACATTCAATCCTAAAAAGTACTTGATAGGACCAATCATGATCATTTCAAATTTGTTCTGCATCTCCTTAGCAAACTCTGCACTAAGCTTATCATTACCACCAAATATAATGTCATCAACAAATATAGCAACTAACAATAGTCCATAAGATGTCTCTCTTATGAATAAGTTACAATCTATGGCTCCTTTCTTGAATCCAATCTTAGTCAAGCAACCATCAAGTCTTTCATACCATGCTCTAGGGGCTTGCTTAAGTCCATAGAAGGCTTTCTTTAATCTGCATACCATATCAGGTTTGTCTGATAAATTAAATCCTTTTGGTTGCTCAATGTATACTTCTTCCTTCAACTCTCCATTCAGGAATGTTGACTCAACATCCATCTAGTATACCTTAAATTTCTTGATTGTAGCATAAGCTAGAAACAACTTTATGGATTCCAAGAAACTTACAGGGGAAAATGTATATGAATAATCAATTCCTTCTCTTTGCACATATCCTTTACATACTAGTATTGCTTTGTTTCTTAACATTGTTCCATCTTCATTCATATTATTTCTGAATATCCATTTTGTTCCTATTACATTCTTATCATTAGCCCTAGGGACCAATTTCCATGTGTCATTCTTAATTATCTGATCTAGCTCTTCTTTCATTGCTTCATGCCAATCTGAATCATTACATGCATCTTCAATGCTTAAGGGTTCAATCCATGATAGTAAACATACCTCTTCATTTGCTGTGGAGCTCTTTTCTTTTGATCTTGTCATGACTTTTCTACTCTAATCTCCAATGATGTCTTCCTTTGAATGATATCTATATGTGAATTTAGGAACATTAGGTGTGACTTTCTCATCTTCCTTTTGTGTTTCTTCTTCACTTGTTTCAGGTTCATTGAATAGAACATCTATGTTGTCAAACATTTCTTCAACAACTGCTTCACTATTGGTAGGTCTAGGTTCTTCTTCAATCATAGGTGCATAATCATGGTATCTCTCTTGAATCATAAATTTCTCATCAATATTAACATGAGCACTTTCAATGATCTTCTTCAATCTCAGATTAAAACATCTATATGCTTTTCTTTTAGTAGAGTAACCAAGAAAAATACCTTCATCACTTCTTGCATCAAACTTGCCAATTGCTTCATCTCTCTTGATGTAACCCTTTCTTCCAAAGATTCTAAAGTATTTCACTATAGGTACATTCCCAAACCATATCTCATAAGGTGTTTTGTCTGCACATGGCCTTAATTGAATTCTATTAATAGTATAGACTGCAGTATTGATCGCATCTCTCCAATAGGTGTGTGCGACCTTTCCTTCAATCATGATGGTGTGCGCTATGTCAAGAATGATCCTATTCCTTCTCTTTGCAATTTCATTCTACTAAGGGGTTTTAGGGGCACTGAGCTGTCTCTCTATCCCATGTTCTTTGAAGTACTCATAAAATCTGTCAGAGGTGAATTCTCCTCTTCTATCTGATCTTAGACATTTAATCTTTAATCCAGACTCATTTTCAACCTTATCTTTGAATATTTTGAACATGTTAAATGCTTCTGATTTGTCCTTTAAGAATGCAACCCACATCATTCAAGAATAATCATCAACAAACAAAATGAAATACCTTTCACCATAGTATAATCTTATTTGAGTTGGTCCACATAGGTCTGTATGTATCAGATCCAACTTGTTCTCTACCGAATTATGCTTTCTTTTGAATGAATTCCTTACATGCTTTCCCATCACATGTTCCCTACATATTGCATCAACTAGTTTTGCAATGCTAGGAAGATCTCTTACTACCTTTACATTACTTATCTTTACTATGTTATCAAAATTGATATGACATAGTCTTTTGTGCCATAACCAACTATCATCTACTTTAGCAACAAAACAACTTTCTTTAGGATTAAGTTGAAAAACATTACCTTTAGTCTTTGATCCTGATGCAATCATTTCACCTTCCTTGTTGTTAATGATGCATTTGTTATCTTTGAACTCCAATTGGTATCCTTTTTCAAGCAACTGTCCAACACTTAGTAGGTTATGTTGCAAACCATCAACATATAGAACATCATCAGTGTTGTTCTTTCCATCCAAGGTGTTGGATCCTCTACCAATGATAGGTTTAGGAGTGTTATCTCCAAATCTTACCATGCCTCCTTTGTATCTATCCAGATGACAAATCTATCTTTGTCTCATGTCATGTGGTGTGAGCAACCACTGCCAATGATTTAATCTGTCATGATGTCAACTTGTTAAATCAATGCAAAATCTTGTGCATTTGTATCATCTTCAAGAGAAATGAATCCAATTTCATCCTCTGTTGATTCTTCATCTGATACTCCATCTCCAACATAGTAACATTCATTTTTATCCTTTGTCTTGTAGTTATTTTTTAACTTCTTAACTCTTGTAGGACACTTGGATGGTAATTGACCTTTATATTTTCCTTTTCCTTTCTTTTCTCTTTTAGAAATCATAGCAATGAAATCATCTAGTGTTTTCTCTTCATTATCATCATCAAAATTACTAGAGGTGTTCAAAGATTTATTACCATGGACTAAAGCTTTAAATGTTGTTTCACTTTTAGGCTCTGTCTTGAATCTTGATATCTCAAAGGCTGAAATCTTGCTAATTAAAGTCTCTCTTTTAAAGTCTTTTGTGGACTGCATAGTTTCATCTAGGATGCATATCTTTTTGTCATATTCTCATGTCAAGGTAGTCATCAATTTATCCATTATATCTTCTTCCAAGATTTCTTCACCATTGTTTCTGATTCCTGCAACTGCTTCATTAATCCTTTGATTGTAGGCTCTGACATTCTCATCAGGTAGCATCTCTAATTTATTGTATCTTTTCTTCCATGTCTTTTTGTGCACATTCTTGGCTTCAATATCTCCTTCAAACATGTCTTCTAGGTATTTCCATATCTTATAGGCTTTATCCATTTTCTTGATCTCTAAAAACTCACTATCAGATAGGGCGCTGATAAGGGCTTCTTTGGCAATAGCATTTGAAGTGAACTTCTCCTTTTTCTTCAAGGTTGCATCTTCTTTTGCAAGATCTTCTAGTGAAGGAATCTCAACTTCTTTGGTCGCAACTTCAAAAATCTCAAAGCAAATGCACTGCAATTGATTCATCATTTTGTTCTTCCAATCTAGATATTTCTCTCCATAAAACTTAGGAATTTATTTTCTAAAGAATGTCATCTAATCAACCTCAAGCTATTAAAATTTCTCTTCAAGGCACTTGGCTCTGATACCAATTATTAGGAATAGTCCTAAGAGATAACTAAGAGGGGGCGGGGGGGTGCATCGGTTATCTACAAGATTCAATTCTTTATCCAATTAAGTATATAAGAACATTAAGCATAAACACAATTAAAGAACACTTAACACAACACCACAATCTTGGTTATGGGGAAACCCAAATACGTCAAAACCCCAGTGGAAATTTCCACCCACTAATAACTGCACTAGTGTATTATGATCCCTATTAGAAGATCTTACAACCTTGTTAGGACTTGATCTTTACAATGCAATAAGTACAGTGACCTGGTCAAGAGCCAGACCCTGCTAGGAGTCTTTTACAATTAACCCTGTTAGGGGTGAGGACACACTATCCAAGAGCACACTGGTCAAAGGGATGAAGGCTACAACCTTATGTTTAACAGATACACACTATATTTGGTTCTTGGTGAACTACACCTAGACCTGTTGTCTTGATCAGTTCCAATGAATAGCATATACTCTCTACTATGTCACATAGACCTTCTATTGATGGCTCAACACTTCGCACTTTCTACTCTACTTTTCTCTTTCAACTTTTAGCCATGCTTAGCAATCAAAAATGACTACCTATAAATATCTTTCCTCTAAATGATATAATCAAGTCAAATTGTTAGAACCCCCTTGAAATCATAGTAGAGAAACAATAAAACTTTCCACTAACATCTCTATCAGCTTTACTAAGCACACAACATGAATTGGGACCTATCCAACTTAATATGAGTGAACACGTTACTTCATACTGTCAGCTCCACCAAATTGACTGATACTTTCTCTTCATGTTGAATTATGTTATGCGCTCTTAACAAAACATCCTTAAATCTCTTCACAGAATAAATATAAGCATGTATACCGAGATGATAGGTGCAACTACTGGAATCATATAAACATTGTTGACTCTTCCAGACAAACTTAGGAAACTATAAATGTCAACTAGAAACTTCATAACTCAACCTGTACTGCATATCTGACTCTGTGTCCATGAACATATCATCATAAATATGTCTACAACATAAATATAAATGCATAAGGCTCTATTGCAACCATACTATAAATCATATACATAACTATTCCTGGGACCTGTTAGAAGCACTTACTGATATACACAACTACACTAGTGTATTTAATCAGAATCAACCTCTACATTTATGATATCATGATGATAACATATCTATCCAACATACGATCAAAGATCTTTTTATCAGGCTTCCACACATGTTTCTTACCATATGTTGTCATCAATGAAAAACATACAATCAGCAATCTGGCTTGCTGGAAAATCTCCAACATAGGTATCCTTTGTAAGTGACTTAATAAATGATAACTTAATAAATATAGTAGGAAAACATTAATAAGATAATTATGTGCCTCACCCATGTCTTGAGCACTAGTATTGCTAGGATGGGAGAAGGAGAAGATTTTTTCCTATCCAAAGGTGACATTGAGGATTGGCATAGTTGGTTTCTTTGTCTGTATGCAAGGATTATTGATACTACATATGGTCACTTGGGGGTCATGGTCCAGAAAGACTACTAGGGTAACTCAAGGGTAGATGTATGTGATGACACTTCCCTATATGTGTTCTATGTTCCTATGAGTTTTTTGGTACATCTAGTATTATGTACGATCGACCATGTCTATTTATAACCTTGTAACATTTTTATTCAATTTACCTTTGTGTTTTCCTTTCTTGTTTGATTTTCTATTTGAGTGAGTCCTGGTGTTGTCTCCCCAGTGTTGGCACCTACAAAAATTTCATGGCTTTACCATTTTTCTTCTAGCCTCTGTAGTTATTTTTCCATATTTTTGGTAAAACCCTAGGCAAAATTTCAAAAATCTAGTCGTTTGCAAGGAAAACCCTAAGTGTGCCCTAGCCCTATTCTAATTTCATGTTACTTTTCTAGGCCACTTAAAATTTCTTTAAGGCATGTGCGTTAAATTTTATTACCCTGGCAGCCTTTATTTTCCTAAGTCTCCAAGTGCCCAACTTTAATTTTTCCTAGGTTCGTTGGTGTAATTTTTCCTAAGTCTAGCGCTTTAATATTTCCTAAGTCTCCGACCTTTCTCCTTTACTGGGCCTGACTTTCTGACACCATCTCGATCCAATGATAGGCATAAGATCTTATGGAGTGTGTCAGAGGGTTGCGAAGTTGCACCAACTATTGATTCTCTTTCACGGCTGGTGCTTTTTCAATAATCGGTCCACATGCCAAGTGTGCTTAGTCAGCATTTTCTCATTGGTCCATGTATTAATGACTCAGAATACTGTTAGTGGGGCCAATGATTTTGAAGGTTCAGTGGTTCTGATAGTGGTAGAGCATCAATGGCCAGTGTACGATCTTAAGGGTTATTTCTGACACATGAGGCTATAAGACCAGTCGTCGATTCTTTTCTATGTCAGAGGTTTGTCAGAACAGGGGTGAGATTCTTCATCGATGGTGGGCGTATATTCTGGTGGAATCTTCATGGCTTATGAGGGATTAAGCCTAACCATTGATTTGTTTCATGTCAGGGGATCTATCAGAGCAGTATAAAAGGGTTGATCCAATGGTTGTCGTGAGATCTGATAGAATATGTCAGAGGCTTGCAGTTTTACGACAATTGTTGATTCTACTTCATGACGTAATCTTTTCTTTCAGTGGGTCCACTGCTAGGTGTGCACAGTTGGTCATTTCTTATTGGTCCCCATAGGAATATGTCAGATGTGTTTTTAGGTGGGCCCAGGGGTATCAAATTTTTTGGCGGCTCAAACAAAATTTTGGCGGCATCGATATGTTTCTATGTGTTCGCTCATTCACCAGGTGTTTGGCGGGGTTCTAAGTCCTTTTAGTGAATACGCGAGTGGTCTATTCAATGAATCTCCAAATAAATTAGTGAAGCCTTAATGTATTAAGAGAACATGTGATTATCTTTGGTCGCTGATTCACCAAATGTTTCCTAAGGTGGGTTGTGAAAAGGATCTTGTGAACTGGCGAATGAAGGTTTTTGTATTCATGGAATGTAACCCGGGGTTAAATAAAAACTCAGCGATTCAGTGGAAAACTTTGTTCGCTGAATCGCTTGACCAGACCAAGGTTAAGAAAAAGTATTAAGCGACTTGGAATTTCCTACAGTCATGCATTCACTGAATGTGCAAAAGGTTAAGTGCTTGGCTGAGAAGTGGGATTGTCTGATGACTTGTTGCTGATGTGTTGCATTCTAATTGGCTGAGCTAGAAGGAATTCTAGACACGTCAGTGGGCCTGAGAAATTCAAAGTGATGCCAGTGTGGAAGATCTAATGGATAGCGTATGATCTCATGGAATCTGTCAGGGCTATGAGATTATGCGCCAACCGTTCGATTAAAACTTTATAAAGTGTGGGTCCAGTATGCTACGTGGTGCCTTTTCATCGCTGATGTGCTCTGTTTTGATTGGTTCAAAGGTTTAATGATATGGAAAGCACTTTTTAAAGGGTTTTGTCGATTATTGGAGAAGTTTTGTGAACCGCCCAATTTGTCAAAAATTTGAATTTTAAATGGTTTCCAGCAACAGAAGGACTGAAAATTGATTGTTTTAGAGGTAGGATTTGATGAAGTTGTGTCGATTATTGCAGGATGATCCAGAGGGTTTGATGATTGATTGCAGATGCCTGTACTATCTTAAAATGAACCTAGGTGAAGCTCAAAGCGTGTTGTAGATGTATAATTAGACTGAAAAGGCATGGTGTTTGCGTGATCTTCGGTACAAATCAAGATTTTTCATTGATGAAGATCAATTCTTAGATCTGTTTGTCCAGGTTGCTTGGTTTTCTCCCTTGGAATTAATTGCTGATTTAAATTGGTTGGTTTAGTGGGTGAAACCCTAACCCTAGCTATCTGAAGCTTGTTGCATCCTGAATTCTTTTAGGATTCCAAGATAGCTAATGGTATAAGTAGTAAGAGTTCTGATTTTGTAAGGGTTCCAAGATTTTTTGGTTTTCCTAGCTTTGTGGTTTTCCAATCTTTTGGTTCCAAGTTCCATTTTTTTTGCAATCTAAGGGATTATATTCTCTGGTTCCACATTCTTGATGGTTGAATGATGATAATACAAGCTTTATAGAGCAGATTATTGATCTTGAGTCTTTGAGTGAAGAGTTTCCTTGTATGTATTGATACATTTTCATCAAATAGAATACAATGTCTACCTTGGTTTTGTTATTGTCTCTTGGCTTTGTGTTTATTCTTGTGTGTTTCTATTTGTAAGGCATATAGTGTGTGCTATAAATGTGTCACACTTCTATGGATCATTACATGCAAGGAAACTCAAGAATGAGCCCTCACAAATCGATCCATAACTCCCTAGGCATGGAGTGCAAGGGTTTTTAAGAATGCTCTTAGCTAGAGCTATTTAGACTATAACCTTGCTAGTAAACCATGCAATGGGAGATTCAATGAAGACAAGGGCAAGAATGCCAATATCCTCAAGAATCAAGAATGAAAATGCAATGCAATGCTATGCTAGAAATGGAAATGCAAGCTAAGCTATGAAAGGAAATATGCAAGTGTTACAACCCAAGCTAATTAATCTAAGTGAGCTAATCTAGAGCATAGAAATGAAGCTAATCTAAGAAAGCATAAATATGAAGCTAAGCTAAGAATGCAAGAATGAGATGTAGAATGCAAGAATGAGATGTAGATGCTAAGAATGCTGCAAATCTTCAAAAGCTCCAAAGTGACCTAGAAATCCTGCAGCATAAAGTTAGCATAAAAAGTTGGGGATCTAGAATAAAGAAGAGAGCTCTCCTTTTAAAGGAAATGAGAAGGAATGGACCATGGAGATTAAGAGGCAAAAGATTTAATCAATGGTGGAGCTTAAAAGAGGAGCAATCCATGTGCGCAAGTATCCTCCAATAGGAAAAAAAGAGTTGACTTTTGTGTCCATATGAGACAAAAAGTGCTTTTTCCCTTTTTATAAATAAGAATAATGCTTTATTTGTGCAACTTAGGATAAGAGGAAAAGTGGGGGCTTTTTATTTATTAAAAGGGGAGGGAATTACTTTTAAATAAATAAAAACTTAGGATCAGATGATTAGCCCATAGAAAATAATCGAATAAATGATAGAACTAGGATTTGATCAAGAACAAGCAATTTATGATTTAGCAAAAGGGGCTAATAGTCTAGGTGACCATTTTTAGGTGTATACATATAGAACATACTAGTTGTAAGGAAACTATCTAATTGTTGCATAAGTTTCTTTCAAGGAAAGGATTAAATCCTCATGTGCAATTTGAGGGAATGAACACATTTGTGGAGATCTTGATGATAGCAAACCTAGATTGAGAAGATGGTTTGTAAGGCACTCTATCTAAATTGTATGTGGTTTGTAAGGCATACCACTGTATTTCCTTGATATTCTCCTATTGATTTATGTTAGACTCCTTTTCCCAAAGGATTACACACTGGTTTGATCTCTGTTATTCAAACACCTTTTTGCCATCAAGCACAAATTTTATCACTATCATTACCATTTCATTTCATGTTCATGTACCCAAAAAATAGGACTGTCCCTGATGTTTTACAGTCCATAATTGTTGATTCCTTGAAGAGTGAATCAAAGGTTAGCCTTCCTTGAGTTTTACTCTTAAAAATAAGGACTCATCACCCTTATGCCATTGTTCATGTTATCATACTAGGAGTTTCATTAGTCACATTCTGCAACTAGTTGTTCTCAGCTGTCTTCAGAATTATCTTCCATAAATGTACTTCTAATGAACTCAATTGCATGACAATGAAGACCTAATCCACCAATCCATAGCTTACTTGAAAGATAGTAACCTATTTGTGGGCAATACCCACCTGAAGTCCTATGGGGCTCAAAGCAGAAGGAGGATCTTATCCAATCCTCATCAATTAGGCTTTTCTTGCAAACTTGGAAACCTATTTACTGAGAATCAAGCCAATATCCTTGCCAATTTTGACCCACAAGAAAAATCCCTAACACCTAGCATGGTAGGGTGACCTAAATGTTCCATGTGGTTGGGCAATAGTGATTCTTATTACTATTGAGATTTTGTGTTTGTGTTCTTGTGCTTAGATGATCCTTTTTGTTGTTACTATCTTCTTGTTCTTCATTAGATACTTTCTTATTGTTATCATGAGTTATATATGTCTATCATATCACTATGTTAGTTGACATCCATTCAGAAGATGTATATGTACTTGTTCTATATTGTTACTTGATTGGTTATTACGATCCTTGTGACATGTGTAGTGGAATATGTATTATAGGGATATCGAGTTGAATCCTTTGTATCATATTGGTTGTACCTTTTCTTACATTAATATGATGTTGTATGTTATTATTCAATTGCATTATGTGTTTTTTTATTAAGGTAAAGTAGGTTTTGAAGGGTACCTGAAACCCTATACAAAATAAGCTGAAGATTTAAACCATTAGTAACCCAAAAAATAAGACATGACCAAAATAGAACAAGGCCAGTCAAAAATTGAAAACATACAAGAAAGAGACAACAAGAAAAGGACAATAACCAAAAAATAGAAAATCAAAAATCACAGAACCCTACAAGCATCACCCCACTATCACATATTCTTCAGGAGCTCTATAGCCTGAAGCTTGAGCCTATCCATCCTTTCGACCTCTTGCTTGAGTTGCATTATGTATGTTAGTTTACCTTAAGGTTGGTGTTCCTAGTTCACACTTTGATTTGGGTTTTAAAATGAACGCAAAATACATCTTGTGGTTGTGTTATGGTTTCACTTAGTAGTTTAATTAATTTTTTTAACTAACCATATCTTGGAATCCTTGGGAATGTTAATTGAGTTTACGCAATCTAGTATATTATGTTTAAAACTTATGTTGTCCTTTCTTCCGCATATGGATTGTTTAATGTTTAAGAAAAAAATTATTACATCAACTTAGTGTAAAGTTAGGTTAATTTCTAATAGGTTCCAAAGTGGAGCGTTACATCTGGTATTAGAGCCCAAGTTTCTACACTGGGAACTCTGGGAATTGTATGCCCACTATGTGTTTAGGAGCTAATCTTGAAAACAAAAAAATAGACATAAGTATTTTATATTTTAGAACATTTTATTGCAACTAAACATTATGTATGTATTTTCTCCTAGCTTTTTTTGAGATGTTCCTTTGTCTATTGGTTGTCATAGGTGAAATGCCTACTAATGCTAGATCTATTACTAAAACCCATGTTATAATACTAGGATCTACAGTTGCATTGTTGCCCATGAAGTTGGTACTATATTGTGTGATTCTTTTATTAGATGTGAAAAGATAGGAATAATTATGAAATTAGTAAATAATTCATAATATTTTCATTTACATTTAAATCCATTGTGCACAATTTGAAATAATGTATCATTTACTATGTATTTATAAGATTAGGATGTGTCTTTCAACATAGTAGGTCAATTTGGTCAAGGACCAAAGTCCCTAATTGAATTATGCATTGTATTCATATGAGAACCATCATAGATTAAATAACCTTTTTCAAAAATTATTCAGTTACATTTCTACCTGATGCATCTTGCCTTAGTGACTGTCTACCATGTTTGGATACATTCTCTAATGCATCCAAGAAGTTATATTCTTGGATTTCATGAAGTGGTTACTCCAATAAGTGTGGTTGATAATAGTCACTCTATTATGTAAAGTATTTTTTGATTGATAATTTATTTTTTATTCATGATTTGTTCATGTGTTGTGTGGGCTAATATTGAATTTTTAAACTTTCTTATACTTGTATTAGTCATCCAATTCTCCTTTTGCTACTTATTTTGTGGCACTAGTCACACTTGATTTACTAATGAAATTTCTATAGCATTTTTATGATATAATGTTAAACTTGGGATTCCCTTACTTGGGTGTTTACTTTTCAAATTTTGCAGTGGCTATTCTGAGTGTTTGGTATTCTCGGCCATGTTTTGTGATAAGTGTTGTTTCTACCATGTTCTTTATGGACCTCTAATAGTATGTGAAAGAGAGGATATCATGAATATTGTGCTATATTTTTATGATTCTTGTATGACGTATGTAGATAGTATACTGTTACTTTCATTTTATCATAGTAATAATTGTAGGCTTCTAGGAGTAAGCCTAATTTTAGGGGAGGAGAATGTAATACCCACCAGTTTTATACCTTTTCTATTTGTAATGCTAAATACTATGAGGCCCTTTTATTGTATGAGTTAGACCTTTAGATAAATTTGATGATGTTTTGATGTTATGTAAATACCTATTGATGATGTAGAATATTGATACTTTGATTATTTGAGGTGTATAATATTGTTAGTTATATGATGATGAATATTATTTTCATATGATGATATATGTATCTTTATAGTTTTACTGACCTACAGACCCCTATATCTATATTTATATGGATGATGTTTATGTTTTACATTTATGTTTGATTTTTTTGATATGGTGAGGAATGGATTCATAGTTACTTGCTTCCAAGATATACACAATGTATCAATCCCAACCACTTCCTATTTTTATATAGATATGTATGTATAAGTTTGGCTTTGTAATGATAGGTTTGCAGGTAGCGGGCATCACCTTCCCTGAATTGGCTGGAGTGAGCATGTCCTTACATATGTCTCAATGGTAAAAATGGGAGATAGCATTTAGACCTGAAACCTTATCTTAAACCTACATTTTGTCCTATGAGAGGACAAGTATCTAGTTGACTACTCTATCCAAATTCGTCAAGGTGACATGAATTTGTGAACCCTATTGGAGTATGTTTATGATTGTTGCACTTTTACTACATTGTGATTAGTCATTTTTAATGTACATACATTCATATAGTTCAGTGTTGTATTTTATCATGATGTTAGTAAATGGATTAATTATTAAGGTTAATAATTATACCTTCTAAATGTTATTAAATATTAAATATAAGGTTATTTAATTATAAAGTATTAATTAAATACCTATATTTAATTAATAATTTAATTATAAAGTCCAAAAATAATAAGTGAAGGTTTAATTAATATTAAATCAAAAATTAATATTGATTATGTGGTGATTTAATTATAAAGAATTAATTAAATGCCTATATTTAATTAATGATTTAATTATAAAGTCTAAATATAATAATTAAAGATATAATTAATATTAAATCCAATGTTCATATTTTATTTACAATTGAGTAATGGGTTACTATAACATTTACTTTCAATTTCAAAGTTGCATGTTTGAAAATCATACTTCAGTTAGTTATTTAAATTAAATCATGCACTTTTGAAAGAATAAGTTCTTGATAAAAACAATTTTGAATTCAATTTAAGAGTTCAGTTGTGCAAACTTTCATCAAGTTAGAAATTAAATTAAGTGATTTAATTAATTTTAGAGTTGGGTTCTATTTATTGATTAGGGTTTCACTTTTCAAACCCTAACTTTCTAGGTTTTCTATATGATAGATCTAGGAGGTCATTTTTAGGATTATTCAATTAGATAGAGGGAGTCTCTCTAGAAAATTTTGGGGTTAAAGAATTTGTTTAAAGCTTTGGAGTTTTTAGATTGAATTTGGTTCTCTTCATCTTCATATTCAATTTGACGATTCAAGGTAGGGTTTCTTAAACCTTTGAAGTTTTCCATTAGAATCTTTGTCTTCTTCGTGTCTAATTTGGTTTTGTGTGAGTGTTGGAAAGGTTGTTTTTTTGGATAATTTGGTTGTTTAGAGAATTTCTTGGAAGGAAAATTTGATTGGGGTTTCCTTTAATGTTTTTATTCTCATTTGGTAATCCATGGTTGTTTTCTAGAATTCAATGGAATTTGTTTTAGGAAGAAATGCATACTTTTCTAATTAGGGTTTCTTCCAGATTGTCATATTATTGCTTTAATAAATTTTACATATTATGTACATGCATGTCGAATAAATGCATGCCTGATCATGGCTAAGATATTTGTATGTATTCCAAAGAAATAGAGATATAGATTTTCTTGTGTAAGAAAGCTATATTTATTTGCATATTATTTTATTTTAAAAAAATAGATGCATGTGTGTGAAAAAAATATATATGCATGCATGTTAGTAAAATAAATATACTTGCATGTTTTAAATGTCCATAGGCATGTAAAAATAAATAAATGCATGTTTCTTTTTAAAAAATTAAAGAAATAAAATATTTTTTAAAAAACTATTTTTAAAATAAAAAATTAAAAGTGTTTCTTTGCATGCATCAGTCTTTTAAAAAAAAATTAAAAATAAAAGTTCTTGTTTGCATGCATCAGTCTTTTTTAAAAAGAAATTTTTTAAAAAATAGAAATTAAAAAATAGAAAGTGCTTCTTATTTATATTTTAAGTATGGTTATAAATAACTTGGGTTATAATTATATATATTGATGGTTTTTTTAGGGTTTTATCTTGTTAGTGGTTGATGGTTGATCATGTGTAGTGCTAAGCCATATGAGGGGGTTGTGTTCTTTCATGGTTTTATGTTTTACTTTTGGTATCATATTAAAGTGAGTTCATAACCATTTTGATGTCACAATCGTTCATTGTTGTTTTGGGTGCATCTATGAGTTATGCCATTAAGTCTTTGATTGTTATTTTATTTAACCTCAAGGAGTGACAACTAATATTGTATTGAGTTTTATTTTTCATCTTGGTTCTTTTATTATAATTGTTCTATGATTTGAATGATGTTCTTTTTGGAGTATGTTTTACTCTGGATATTTGGAAGTTGATTCCATTGATGAGGTTGTCCTTGATGACTATCGATCTCATGATACATAATAAATAATGTGGATTTGGTAATTGATTTATTGAGATTTCCATTATGAGATTGGATAGTTTGGATCCTGGTATAGGATGCCATACTATTTTTTATTCTCCGGTACTTTTCTTTGGTGACTTTCGTGATTTAAATATTTACGAGAAATCTTTTATGGTTTTGGTTTTTCATTCTCTTTTTTTTTCTTTTGGTTGGAGAATTAGGGTTGTTTATCTAGGACCATAGAGGGTAAGTGGCTTACTTTGGAGGTGCCAGAGCCCTGATGTGGTTGTGCGGGTATCCTTTGTAAGTTACTTAATAAGTGATAACTTAATGAATGTAGTATGAAAATATAAATAAGATAATTGTGTGCCTCACCCATGCCTTGAGCGCTAGCAGAGGCTAGGATGAGAGTGGGAGAAGATACTTGCCCCTCAAGAGGTGACATTGAGGTTTAACATAGTTGGTTTCCTTGTTTGTATGAAAGGATTACTAATACTACATATGGTCACTTGGGGTCCAGAGAGACTTCTATTAATATGATTTATAACAATAGAGAGGGGGGGTGAATCAATTGTTCTCAAGTCTTGATGTATAAAACAATCTCAAAAAATTATCCTTAAGTCAGATCCAATAACCAAAACAAACTCGGTCATCACTGATTCAATAATAGAAACATCTAACAATGCAATTCACTACCCAGTTGTAACTTAACTTGCAAAACATAGTAATGTTCAAACCAAAACATTCACACAAGTATTAACACCAAGATTTATAGTGGAAACCCAATTTGGAAAAAACCACTTTGTAACATGCTACTATTATTTTCACTCTTCTAAAGTGAGCTCGGTAAAAAGCCAACCTTGTCAAAGGTTACAATACACACTATCAGGTGTGACCTAGTTAAAGGATTTCAATCACCCTGTTAAAAGTGAGCCTAGTCATAGGACTTACATACACTCCATTAGAATGCAACCTTGTTCAAAGGATTTAACATATGACTCTTAGGTCAACCTCTGTTAAAAGGATTTTGACTGTTACAATGGTTAGAAAGTAGCAACAATATTATCTGAAAAAATATACAACTCACTTTGCAAATATTAGATCCGATTCTGTACACTAATGCTAGTTTACTGACTTTGAAACTTTTCCATTTTCATCTCTGATCTGCTCGAAACTTTTCTTCAAGCAATCACTACAATTCTCCTTCAGACTTTTCTGCTTATTCAGTCAATAAAACTTTCTTCTTCCAGCATTCTCTATTCTCCATATACATGCATATCAAAATGCTTAGGTTCCCTTATATTTTCCTCAATTAGGTTAACTCATCTTTTGCCACTCAATCTCATTCGTAGATCTTAGGGTTAGGTCAGATTCATTGAATCTACCCACTTCATGTTCTTCAGCTCCTTTTCTAGAATCATCTCAAATCTCTTAAAGATTTACAATAAAATGTTTTACAATGCATTTAATGCTTCCAAACAATCAATAAATAAAGTCAACACATTTTACATAATCCAAGAATTCAACAATGTCGGCTCCAAAAATAAATTCTCTTCAAATATAAAATTGATGATGCTCGGTCAATACTATGATTGTTCACTTGGTCTTCATGTAGAAATCTCGATCATTACTAAAACTATTTCTTCGGCTTACACTGTCTTCCTCGGCAATTTACTGATGCTCGGTCAACACTATAATTTTGCTCAGCATATACTAACTTAGTCGATACTAACATTACTTGGCTTAAACATGATTTTTCCATTCTTTGCTCAGTGAAGCCTACCAGTTTAGTCTTCAGTCTTACTAAGATAAACAATACATTATCTCATCATAGTGCAACATAGTCAAGTACACTTTGTAGTATCAAGATAACTCAACCTTTCCCTAGGTGCTATTGTTACCAACCTTGCTTAGCCCCTTAGCAACACTCAAATAGATATAGTAATTTCCTAAGTAGCAACAGTCTTACCAATTAAGGTTTGACATCAATGACAATACAACAATTGTTTCAATTGTAGTTTCCAACAACTTCTAGGGTAAATCAAGGGTAGACATATGTGATGACACTTCCCTTTATGTGTTCTAGGCTCCTACAAGTATTTTGGTACATCTGGTAATGTGTCTTGATCATACCTACTTGATAAAATTTAAACCTTTTTATTTACTGTACCTTTTCATTATCCTTTTTTGTTTTATTGTCTACTTGAGTGAGACTTGGTGTTATATCCTCATCACCATGCAATGGACCTCAAGGTTCCATGTGGTCGGGTGGTACTGATTCTTATTACCATTGAGATATGACGTTCATGTTCTTGTACTTGGATGATCCTTGTTGTTGTTACTATCTTCATGTTCTTCATTGGAGATTTTTGTATTATTATCATGAGTTGTATAGTTGTATCCTATCACTATGTTAGTTGACATCCATTCAAGAGATGTATACGTACTTATTTTGTATTATGACTTTATTGGTTATTATGATCCCTACAACATTTGTAGTGGATAATGTATTATATGAAGACCAAGATCTATCATTTGTATCATATTGGTTATACATTTTTTTTACATTAATATGATGTTCTATCTTATTATTCAGTTGCATTATGTATGTTAGTTTACCTTAAGGTCGGTGTTCCTAGTTTACACTTTGATTTGGGTATTAAAATGAATGGAAGATATATCTTGTGGTTATGTTATGGTTGCACTTAGTAGGTTAATCAATGTTGTTAAGTAACTACGTCTTGGAATCCTTGGGAATGGTAACTCAATTTTTTTCACTCTAGTATATTATCTTAACTTATGTTGTACTAGCTTTCTCATATGTATTGTTTAATGTTTTTAAAAAAAAATTACATCAACTTAGTGTAAAGTTAGGTTGATTTATCATGGGTTCCAAGGTGGGGTGTTACATATATTGTGCAACACAATTGATATAATTCTACAACTCAACTAAGTTAGTATTCTAAAACACAATTGACTTAAGTCCTACAAAGATCCAATGGAAGAAAGAAGATGACAATGAAAAGAGAAAGCAATCCAACATGAAAGTGCAACAACCAATCCATCAATTGGCAAGAAAAAAGAAATAAAAAATACAAAAAAAAATTATTCTACTATCATTGAAGTCTTCAATAATGTCTCTCTCCAATTGCATATAAAATCATCAATCTTCAACAAATACCCTCATAAATTTCTGCTCAAAAAACATCTAGAGTTTTCTTCCAAAATCTCTAGCAAAAAATTCCCCCTAAAATGAAAGATAAATTAAAACAAATAGAATTCCCAAGGGTTTTAAGGGAAAGCAACCAACTCCCCAACCAATTCTTAACTAATGGGAATTATAAAATAATATATATAAACTCATAACAATATGTCTTCTTTAATCAATAATATTATAAAGAAATATCTTCAGGAACAAACATATATGCATGCATCTCTATTAATCATATAATATAAGATCGTACTTGATACACACTAAAATATATGTATCTTTTATATTTTACCAACAATAGTCATATAGGATTAAGTTAGAGAGAGAAAGGTAATTAATAAAATTATATACACAAATTAACCTTTTATCAAATTTTTAATCATTTGGGGCTATATAAGAGAGAATATAAATAATTAATATATACCAATCTAAGACATTAGACCAAATAAATATTAAAATATTAATAAATTATAAACAATCAATTAAAGAAAAGTGGATAACATATACATCCTAAAACATGAGAGCACCCAAATGTGAATTTACTCCAATCATCAAGCATCATCAAATACCATGAAATCAAAATGATCACATGCTCACACAAACCATGCATAGTCAAGTAATAGGTGGCTCAAGATCTATCATTGTTACAGTCCAACTAGTAACTCAAGATCATAATCATTCTTCAATTAGAATGATGGAAATTGATAAGTTTAAGTGGGCCTTAATTATATCTCCCATCATTCATCATCAAGGATTTTAAAGGCATTCTCAAGCCTATGAATCCAAATATATTCAATGCTTGGTACCTACAAACCCGCATCTTAAAGTTAAAGCACATACATATACAAATATATCACATTAAATAGAAACAACAAATGAAGGGAATCGTGGCATCATTTGGGCTTCCCAAGTGAGGAACATGAATTTGTCTCTCTTTATGTAGACACATCATAAAGAGATCAATCATAAAATATACATAAAACATATCCATATCTTGATCATCCTATAACATGGTTAGTCCGTAATCACAATCATAAAATAAAAACCATCTTGTAGTCATCATATAATCATATTCATAGAGAGAAACATAAATAATGATCATATTAATGTCTATGTGTTCATCTAAATAATAAATCATCTAGAACAATGTCATAATCAAGTCCTATGCCATCAAAACATGATTAATAGTCTATCACAAAAATCAATGTCTTGAGATGTCCTAACCACACACACACCATGGTATTGAAATATTCTCAATATATGGGTAGACATAGAAACACATGGAAGGGTTCCATAAACCATATGCAACATACCTAACAACATTGATATATTTATAAGATATAATTCATTGATAGTGTCATCAAGTGTTGATATATTAAAGTCAACATAAATAGTTCCTAGAATATATTAGATAAGTAACCCTACATATGTACCTTAGGTAGTATCATACTCAAAGAAGAAGAAAGAAAGACATTAAATAATCTTACAAAATTCAACAATATAACTAAATAGCATCCAAGTATAAACTTAGTATTGTAATACCTGTTTTGTTAAGTTGGGGTTACAAGGGTATTATATAAGGAGTCCTAGAGTATGACTTAAGTCATCCTAAGGGGATGTATTAAGGGGAAAATTACCATGTCTTAAGGGGGGAAGAGTAATAATGATGCATGAGCATCCTAGGATTCTTGGCAATCCTGTATCAACCAAAAATATGTTTGTCTTTGAAGGTAGATTGTTAGTTTTGATCTTGGTTTGATGGGGTACTTGCTCGGTTTTGGAGACTGGTTGCTCAGTTTCTATGATTTTCAGGGTGCTCGGTCTCTAAAGAATGCTCAGTAACTGAAGGTGTTAGTTTCTTCTGGTGCATGGAGATAACTGCATTCCTCGGCCATGCTTGGCCTGGTCGATGTCTGGCGCTCGGTTATTTCTCTATTGCTTGGTGTTCTTTCTCACCGACTTGGTTTGTTTAGATGGATTGGCTTGTCTGATTGGTGCATTTAATTTGGGTCGCGCTCCTCAAGTTATGGATTGACCGTTGGATGTGTGGGGATCTAGATCTAGCGTGTTGCATTCTTCTATGTAGATTTGATGACCGTTTGGGGCCATCTTGGAGAGTTTATTTATTTTGTAAGGCTATTTGAGAGCCGACTAATGTTTTAGCATTTAATATTTGTTTGTAAGGGTTTGTTGTTTCATTAGCCGACTTGTGGCTAGGAATCAATATTTATAGGATGCTTGGGTAGTTGTTTTGATAATAGAGAGAGAGTTGGAAGAAAACTTAGTGGCCGGCAAGCTTAGGAACAGGAAGATTGCTTGGAAGTTTGAGTACAAGTTTAGATCTTTCCTGGGTGCCTACTAGTGTGTTGTGTGTTGCAAACCTGGGCTAGTTGAAGACTGATGTTGTGGAAAAAGATTTGGATCCTGTGAGATCTTGTAGACTATTACTTGCTTTGTATCTGGTCGTAACTAGGAAGGCCTTACAGCCTGGCACATTTCATGTAATCAATGATTTGATCAATAAAGACTTCTATTTTATCTCAGATCTATTGTGGTTGTTGTGTATTTCTACTATGTATTGGTTTGGCTGCAAGGTGGGTCAGTCCTTAATTGGATCCACCAACCTTGACTACATTAAGTGGTATCAGAGTGAAGTGTGTTCCTATTTGAGCAAAGTCTATTCTTGTTGGAGACGAGTGGATCTTGTGTGTTTGTGTCTAGATCTTGATTTGAAGATGCCTCCGAGGATAAATCGTGAGATCTCAGAGGAAGAGGAAGCTACTAGTGAATTTAGTCTTGATGATTGTAGGGCTTTGTAGAAACAAGTGCAAGACCTACAAGAGGAATTAAGAAAGAAGAAGCCTACCTTGAAAGAGGATAGTGATGATGAATCTGAGGAAGATCATTTTGAAGAAGTTGTAGAAGAAGCTAGAGATTCTGAGGAGAATTGAATTCTAAAAGCTATGTCTAAGATTGGGAAGAGACCTAAGATTAAAGTTTCTGCATTTGTTGGAAGCCTTAGGTCGGAGGAGTTGATTGATTGGATTAATGAGATTGATGAGTACTTTGAGTATGAAGAAATAGAAGATCCTGATAGGGTTATATTTGTAAAGACTAAGTTGAAGGGTCATGCAAATATCTGGTGGAGAGAAGTTCAGTTAGAAAGAGGTAGAAGAGGAAAAGATAAGATCACTAAGTGGAATTGAATGGTGGATAAGTTGAAGAAGCAACTCATTCCGGTGGATTATGAATTGGACATGTTTAAGAAGATGCAAGCTTTGAAGCAGACTAACAAATCAGTACAAGAGTATACTGAGGAGTTTTACAGAATCTTGATTAGGACTGGTCATTCTGAAGCTGATAAAGAGAAGGTTGCTAGGTATGTCTATGGTTTGAGACCTAGTATTCAGGAAGAGTTACTTACTATGCAGATGACAACAATCGATGATGCTTATCAGATGGTATTGAAGATTGAAGAAAAGATGAATAAGAAGTATGAAGGAAAATAGAACAATAGGAAACAAGGTGGTAAAACTGGTGAGATAGTTGCTGAGAGTAATGTGACAGAGAATCCTAAGTCTGATGTAGGATCTAGTAGTGGTCAAGGTGCTAAGAACTTCAATAGTGGACAAAGAGGAAGGTGGAAGAATGAGTCATTGGTACTTGTTATAACTGTGGTGAAGCTAGTCATAGAAGTTTTATTGTCCTAAGAAAAGGGTGGCATTGACTACTGAAGAAGATATTGTGAATGTTGCTGAAAAAGGTGAGACACTTATCACTAGGAGATTAGCTGCATGTGTCCATGAGCCAGTACAGAGAAGAATTTTTTTCAAGACTAGATGTAAGTGTAAGGATAAGGTATGTAATGTCATAGTTGATGGTGGTAGTTCTGAGAACTTTGTTTCAGATGAAATGGTTAGTAAGTTGAAATTGGAAAGAAGGAAGCATCCTAATCCTTATTAGATTAGTTGGGTACAAGATGTTTCTGAGGTTAGGATTGAAGAACAATGCTTGGTTAATTTCCAGATTAGATCTTACCATGATGAGATAGTGTGTGATGTATTGCCTATGGATGCTTGTCATATGTTACTTAGTAGACCTTGGTCGTTTGATAGGGATGTTTTGTTTGATGGTCGTGCTAATACCTATGTGGTTAGGCCTAAAGGATCTCGGCATAAGTTGATACCTTTATAGGAAACAAGGGTTAAGGGATGTGGAGTTATTAGGTGTTTTCCATGTGACAGTGAAAAACCTCAGATGCACAGGGTTGATGAATGTATTCCTGCGAAGTCTAGTTTGAAGGAGAAGGAGAATGATATTTCTGAAGAGTTTGTGGAGATTAAGAAATAGATGGTCTTGTTGGTAGGGATGGTACAACAAATGGTGACATTTGTGACACAGAGAGATATAGATGATATTGAGTTGATGGAGGAGTCCAGAGAAGATTAACCTTACCGAGGCACTGAGGTGGTCAGTAGTGGAAGGAGTGGTCAGAGTCGGTTGCTATCAGTTGCCAACCGAAAAGATAAGAAAAGTGGAAAGCAAAAGAACTTGCTGTAGGGAGGAATAAATGAAGTGGAGACTACTTGGGATGAAGGACATGAGGAGATATGGGTTAAGAACAGATTTGGCATACATGTTCTGATTCCCTTGAGACGTTCTTGATTTCCTTATGAGAAAATCTTTCTTACCTAGGGTGTCTGATGTAGGAGCATCCTAGGATTCTTGACAATCCTGTATCAACCAAAAATATGTTTGTCTTTGAAGGTAGATTGTTAGTTTTGATCTTGGTTTGATGGGGAACTTGCTTGGTTTGGGAGATTGGTTGCTTGATTTCTATGGTTGTTCGGGTGCTCGGTCTCTAAAGAACACTCGGTAACTGAAGGTGTCAGTTGCTTTTGGTGCTCAATGATAACTGCGTTCCTCGATCATGCTTGGCCTGGTCAGTGTCTGGCACTTGATTATTTCTATGTTGCTCGTTGTTCTTGCTCACCAACTTGGTTTGTTTGGATGGATTGGCTTGGCCAACTGGTGCATTTAATTTGGGTCGCGCTCCTCGAGTTATGGATTGATCGTTGGATGTGTGGGGACCTAGATCTGGCATGTTGCATTCTTCTATGCGGATCTGATGACCGTTTGGGGCCATCTTGGAGAGTTTATTTATTTTGTAAGGCTATTTGAAAGCCAACTGATGTTTTAGCATTTAATATTTGTTTCCCTGGGTTTGTTGTTTCATCATCCAACTTGTGGCTGGGAATCAATATTTATAGGATGCTTGGGTAGTTTCTTTAACAACAAAGAGAGTTGGAAGAAAAGTTAGTGGTTGACGAGATTAGGAACAGGAAGATTGCTTGGAAGTTTGAGTACAAGTTTATATCTTTCCTAGGTCCTACCAGTGTGCTGTGTGTTGTAGACCTGGGCTAGCTGAAGACTGATGTTGTGGAAAAATATTTGGATCCTGTGAGATCTTGTAGACTGTTACTTGCTTTGTATCTGGATGTAATTGAGAAGGCCTTATAGCCTAGCACATTGCATTTAATTGGTGATTTGATGAATAAAGACTTATGTTTTATCTTAGATCTATTGTAGTTGTTGTGTATTTTTACTATGTATTGGTTTGGCTACAAGGTCGGTCAATCCTTAATTGGATCCTCCAACCTTGATTGCATTAAATAATATGCCTTAAAGGGAGGAAGAGTATGACTTAAGGTATCTTAAAATGATTTCCCAAGGGGAGGTTAGTGTATGTCTTAAGGGTGGAATACTAAGACTATGTCTTAAGAGGAGGAAGAGTGTGACTTAAGTGGTCCTAAGAGGATTGATTAATGATAGGAAATGAAAACAAAAGAATTTGAATTATATGTTAACTATCAAAATAAAATATATAAAACAAAAATATTACATGTACTCATTGATTCCAATGTACCATCAACATCCTCTTTGTTTTCTAATGCATCTATAAAATTGTCTCATGCTCTTCTATTGACAATGCCCATAACTATTTATTAATAGGTCCCCCTTGATATCTTTATAGTTTAATATTTCCTTCAACTACCAAATTTGCAAGTAGGGTATAATATTATTTTGTGTTTGATAGCCTTTGAATGTTGTAAAACTATTCTTTCTTATTAGGTATTTGTGTAGCCATGTACAAAAAAAACCACAAAACTTGTTACATAACTCATAACCATCATCATCTACTCGCTAATAGAATATTTTTTTGTTAGGCTCTACGCAAAATCCAAAAAATGCTTCATTTCCTCTTCGTTGCCAGTTATTATATCTCACCATTTTACAAAATTTACATCCTTTAATGGATATTCAAAAAATTTAAATCTTTTTACATCAACTAATTTCTGCCCAAAATTATTAGAAACGTTCTCATGAAAGCATTCACCTAGCAATAAAGTGTTGTCACATATATCACATTGAGAAGAAATACATACAAATATTGAAAAGAAATGATTTCTCATTAGGTGGTCTACAAAACAAACCCACAATAAACTCCTTTGTTGTTTGTGGTGGCATATTAATACCACATTCATACATAATTTTGTTAGTATGCATCTAGTAGAACATATATATCGAAATACATCATAATAGTAATAAAATTTAATATGATTTTAATGAGAGAGAGAGAGAGAGAGAGAGAGAGAGAGAGAGAGATTGTTACATACTAGGGTTTACATTTTTTTTAAAGTATTTGACCAGTGATAATATTTTCTAACACAAAGTCATCCATATAAATATTCTATAAAATTCAGTTTGAGTCATATCTATAAGGTGATTTTGATGTGGATCACAAATTTTTTACCCAACTCTTAATTTCAAAACATCTCTGGCATTAGATGGAATCCTTGTATTATCATGCCAATATTTTTCAACAAAAAATTTTCTTTCATCATTTTGTTTCATGTCAAACCTTTGGAGCCTACCACTAAAGCTCCACAATTGGTTGATTTGATCATTTTCAATGGTAACTCTTCTCGTTGCAGCTATTTTCAAATTTTAATTACGATGCATATCTAGATATCCACTAATATTACTTATTGTTCTTTTATTCAAATGCATTTTGTTGACTAAAGTTGTTATAGATAATTGTGTACATTGTTAGCATTAGATTGACATTTTGTTCCAATTGTAACAATGGACCTAGAAATAGTACATATAACTTGTTTAACATATTCATCTTTCTTTTTTGGTTTCACATTAATATGTCTAACATCATCACTTTTTGCATTTTGATCATTTTCATTAGTTCTATAACATGAATTGTCATTGAAATCCTACCTTTTGAATATTAAAAAATTATCTATAAAATCTATTTGCATGTGTCCTAATTTTTTTCAATGAAAGGAAACTACAAAGATTATCCACAATAATACTTTCAATTTTTTTAAAAACTTTTTCATTCAAACAAGGGGTTTCTTTCTCAATTTATGTTTATGTGTCTTTAGAAACATTACTAATATCAATCATAATTTAATTGTAGTTTCTATTCACTATCTTCAAGAACAATATTAATATCATTAATGTAATATCTAGCTTCTTTTAAATCATCAACTTGAAAATAAAAAATATTCCATGTCTTTGAGGACATACCTATATTCAAAGTTGGAGCAAAAGACATGCCTAGATTTATTTATTTTGTATTCACTTATTCAACATATGCATTGACTACCTTCATCACATCCATCATGGTGTCTTGAATATTCTTATCTTCAATGATCGTGGAACTAGATGCTCCAACATTATTCAATTCTTAAATTCTTCCTTTTTTCCCTTTGTTTTGCCTCATCCATATTCACATCAATCTCTTTAGATGTCATGAATTTCCTTTTCCTCTTTCTTTGACATTGTTTTGATCCCATGTTCAATCAACTTCCTCTAGCTGAGTCCAAAATTACTATTAACCACCAAAACTAATCTATTGAGCCATAATTTAGTATTCAACTCCAAAATTGTTCCAACGGTTGACCAATTTAAAATTCAAATGACATATAACATGCCATAAGAAACATGAGATGATAATGCAAAATAATTTTCCTATCCAAAGTAAAAAAAATAGCTAACATTCGACCTGCTGGTGCATAGAAATTGAGGTGGATTGCTCAATCATTGTTCTCTATCCATTTTTTAATCTTTCTAATAGTCAATTACTATATTAGAAATGGGTACCCATTCTAAAACAAAACAAATACCTATTATAAAATGGGTACCCATTACAAAATCCAATGGGAAAAATAGAAATGGGTAACCATTTAGAATGGGAACCTGTTCTATTTAAATAATGGGTACATGTTTACCCATTTTATAAATAGGTACTGGGCCCAAACCCTTTCCTTGGACCTACAACTTGAAGGCTAAGTCAATGGAAATGAATAATACTGACTTTGTGTATATGTGAGATGTCTTTCTTAATTGAATTTTTCTACGAAATAAAACCCATTTCAGATTTTAGTTTGCAAAACTCAAAATTATAATTATTTATGGATTTAATACATTTTACTATTTTTATATTGATTATTAATCAAATGATTCATATACTTCAAATGCCGATTTTTTCTATTTTTAACTTTTTTATTTTAATGTATTTTGCAAAAGAAATTATACAACATCAATCCATAGACAATTCTTTTGAAGATGGATTTTTTTAAATGATAAGTTTAGGTCAACCTATGGTTGTTGTACACTAGAGGTTTTCAAAACAAAATTTAGGGTCAATATAAAATATAAAATATATACAAAAGTATAGTAATCCATCTTCAGTGTCCTAGACATTTTTTCCCAAAAGAATTTACAAAAATCCTCATTTTTAGGTCTAAACATGGTGGTCGTACATTGGCATGGTATGGTTATCTTGAAACATGATTTTTAAAAGTGACTTTTACACATGCCTAGTGAAAGCCAAAGTATACCATGTGGGTATTGAAACAAATTACATATTTGAAAAGTAGACTCAAAGCTCTACATTTTTTTTAGAGACTCAACTTCTTGCAAGCATCCCCATTCATAATTACATATTCACCCATGAATTAATTTATATTAAGTATTTTTATCAATAATATATTATATTCTTTGATGTGTTACAAATAATAAATAATGAATATAAATAAATCGATAAACCTTTGTGTGAGATTCATAGTTACTATATTCACCCTTGAATTGATAAAAAGTTCAATGTTTTAAACCATAAATAAATTTTACTCTTCAATGTTTCACAAATTATAAAAAATGAGTGTAAATTAAATGATAAAATTTAATATGAGATTCCTAGTTACTATATTCACCATTGAATTGATAAAATATTAAAAAAGTTTACCCATAAATAAATTATATTTTTTAATGTGTCACAAATTAATAAACTTCAACATGAGATTAGTAGTTACTATGTTCACCATTGAATTTATAAATTATTCAATGTTTTTACCCATGACTCTTGAATGTGTGGCAAATCATAAATAATGAGTGTAAATTACATGATCATAAACCACAACATGAAATATATAGTTACTATATTCACCCTTGAATTGATTGAGCATTCAATATTTTTATTGGTAAATAAACTATACTCTTTAAAGGTTCACAAATCATACATAATGAATGTAAAGGAATTGATAAACCTCAACATGAGATTCGTAGTTACCATGTTCACTCCTACACTGATAAACATTCAAATGATTTCATCCCAAAAAAAAAAATTATTATGTCTCATAAATCATAAACAATGAATATAAATTAATTTGTAAACCTAGACATGAAATTCATGGTTACTAAATTCACCTTTAATTGAAATAAAAATTAATGTTTTTAACTATAAATAAATTATATGTTTCAATGTGTCACAAATCATAAACAATGAATGCAAATTAATTGATAAACTTCAACATGAAATTGGTAGTTACTACATTACCCTTGATTTATTAAAAAAAATCAATATTTTTTACCCATAAATAAATTATATTCTTCAATGTGTTGCAAATAAAAAACAATGAATGTAAATTAATTGATAAAACATGACATGAGATTCGTAGTTACTATAGTCACCCTTAGATCATCCTTTTTGGAAAAAGATAAAGTTAGTAATTAGATCAATGTAAGTTTATTTATTGGGGTAGTTGTGCAAAAGTAATAGATCAATTGTGCAATTTTTTTGGTTGTCAAAGCAAATGGGCAATGATGCAATAGGGAATATGTTTTGGATGACACTTGGACATGGCCACATTTTGACCCTTGCATGCATAACATATCCCACAACTATCATCTTTACTACCCAAAAGTGAGAACAATAGCTATAAGCAATTAAGTCACATACAAAGACAGCTAAAAAAATAATTGAAATCCTTCTTACCATTTAGAATTTGAAGATACATGAAATTAGCTATAACGACTACTTATAGGATTCCCTACTTAATACAAGTACAAAGAATAGTAAAATGGACATCCACATGCAAGGTCCCCACACAATTAATAATACATTACAGTCAGGATAGGGTAAAGAAAAAGTCGGAGCTAGAAAATATTAAAACCTAAGGAGTTAAACTGTCATAGGAAAGAATGAATGAATTGGGCATTTAAGAGGGGCACTTCATTCTATCCATCATTCTTAAGTCTATTTGAATAAGAACAATGAGAATATTGTGTAGCTATAATGACTACATGGATGCTTCCCTACCTAATATGAATACAAAGAGTAGTAAAATGGACCTCTAAATGTAAGGTCCCACAAAATTAATAATACATTACATATAGGTTGGGGTAAAGAAAAACTCAGCAAGAAAAGGAGTTAAACTGCCATATAGGAAAGAAAGAATGAATTAGATATTTAAGAGGGGTACTTCATTCTATCTGCCAATCTTAATCTATTTGAATAACAACAATGAGAATATTAGCCCGCACGGGTAGGTGAGTTGGCTTGAGGCTGTGGGTGGACGACTCACGGTCTCAGGTTCAACTCCCTCCCGGATTTTAAAGGGTGGGACGGCTTGCGGGCGGTTGATTCCACTCCTTGGGGGACTAGTCTCGCCCTAGCTCGCACAGGTACCCAAAATTCGAGCTGCTGGGCACTTGGCTAGGTTGCGGGGATACCCCTGTGTTTCAAAAAAAAAAAAAAACAACAACAACAACAATGAGAATATTATGTAGCTATAATAAGCTTTCCTACCTAATATGAATACAAATAGTAAAATGGACCTCTAAATGTAAGGTCCCCACAATATTAATAATGCATTACAGATAGGTTGGGGTAAAGAAAAACTCAGAGATAGAAAGGGAGTTAAACCGCCATAGGTAAGAATAGATGAATTGGGTATTTAAGAGGGGCACTTCATTCTATCCGCCATTCTTAGCCCATCCGAGTAACAACGATGAGAAACATTACGTAGCCTCTCATCGCTCTTACCATCGCCGACAATCTAGAGACGGTCAAAATCAGTGTACAAATCTTATTTTGTTTTGTATGTGAATCCCCCCGTGACTCTTGCTGCTGATTCATCCCCATTTTCCTTCTCCATTTGTTCATTCTCCCTATGATTTAAGGCCTAAAGGCAGGATCTTTTCATTCAGCCATGGAGCGTCTGGAATGTTGTACCAATGGTCTTAACAAGCAGAGGACCAACATGGGCAAGGGGAGACCTTACAGAGGAGTAAGAATGAGAAAATGGGGCAAATGGGTTTCAGAAGTAAGAGAGCCCAACAAGCGTTCTAGGATATGGCTAGGGTCATATGCTACTCCAGAGGCTGCTGCAAGGGCTTATGACACTGCTGTTCTCTATCTCAGAGGGCCTTGTGCCTCCCTCAATTTCCCTGAGGAGGTCCTCAAGCAGGAGTTGAGGAGCCCATGTGACCTCTCGCCTACCAGTATTCAGAAGAGGGCTCAAGAGGCTGGTGCTGCTGTGGACCATGCCTTACAGTTACAAAGGGGTTTGCCTTGCAAGCCCAAGAAAATCAATCATGGGGATGATTGTAAGATGATGACTAAGGCTGAAGTTAGGAAAGAGGAGGAGGAGGAGGAAGAGGATGAAGAATCTAATGAGAATAGTAATAATAATAAGCATCATCATGTGGTTTATCGTGACTGGTTTGCTCATGAGGCAGAGGGGTCATTGTCTTTGTCATCCTCGCCATCATCAACTACAACAAGTGTGAGTTCAGTAGGATCAAACAGTGGGGGGCTCAATTCAAAGCCCTTGTTGGCTTTTGGGTCTAACTCTTTTCCAGACCAAACTCTGGGACTTAACAGTCTGTACAGGCCAGAAAAAAGGGTCTGAGTATTTTCACAAGGAAATACAATAAAAAAAATTTTGCAGAACTTTGCGGTACCTTGTTTTTAATTTTTTTTGGTGGCTATGAAACATGATATATGATCATTTAGAAGAACGTTGGAATTGCATTCAACAATTAATACCTTTTTTTCCCTATTCTATTGATGAATTTCAAAAGTTGGAAAAAATTTGCAGAACTTAACTCTTTGGGAACCTGTTTTGTTTATATATTTCTTGTTTCAGATTGGACTCAACAATCTATATGATTTTTCCTATTCTATTGATAAATTCAGTCTATTGATAATTTCAGAGAATGGAAAAAGATTCACAATTTTTTTAAAAAGTTGAAGGATGCAAAAAAAATTCATAATTTTTTTTAAAAACTTTGAAGAATGCGAAAAAAAACCCAAGTTTTTTTAAAAAATCCCTCTTTATTGGATGTGAAAAGTATATCTACAATAAACTTTTATACTTTTTTTGCTCATAAGTAAATATCAAAGATGAAAAAATTAATAAATAGATCAAAAGTAAAAAACCAAACTTTTTTCTAGCTTCTTAGATAGAACTGGTTCTTGTTTTCTGCAGTTGTTTTAGATTGTAAGTTCTTGTTTCATGTCATTACTGTTCTTTTAGTTTTTGTGGCATGCAATTATTTGGTGTTATTTATGTTTGTCTTATTGATAAGACAGTTGAAGAGTCTGAGAGGAAACTGGTCTTTGTTTTTTTTGGCTAGTGTTCTTAGATTCTAAGTTCTTTGTTTCATTTTATTTCTTTCTTTGTTCTTTTATTTTTTGTTTCATGTTTATTTATTTCCTATTATAATTAATGCAGTAAACAAGGTCAATTAATGCAGTAGAGAAGAGTTTTGGTTTTTGGTGTTCTATATCTATGATAAGATAGTTTTTGGATTCAATTGTGCATATTTACTTTATTTTATGTTATGATTTTTTGGAAGATGTTTTACTATAACATGATAAATATGTGCTATTGATATGCATCATATTTTCTTTTCTTTTTTTCATAATATTTCTGAATGATTATCAAATTTTTGTTTTAAAAACAATCTTAAACTTGTTAAATATGGTTTAAGTTAATGAGATGATTGGAAAGCTTGTTCAATATCTTTTCAGTTAATCAGATAATTGAAAATGTTTCCCGTTGATTTTATGTTAATAAGATGATTAGAAATGCCCTCTAATTAATATAATATTAATATTACACCCATTTGATTAATCACTCTCAATTAATATGATATTACTGTTCATTTGATGGATTGATTGCAAGCTTCACTTTCCCTCTTCTGTGGCTCAATTTTAAATTAATGCTAAATTAAACTGCGCATTAATAAACAAAACATGTTCTATATGTTGGAATATGTTTTTCGTTGCACCATAAGATGAATTTATTAACATCTGATGTAAACACCAAAATTCAAAGAGAAACTAACAATTAGTCCAACTCTAAAACAAATCTGAACAAATCTGAGCATATTAATGAATGGCATGTTGGTATGGTCCTTGTTTGGCTCTGTGTGAGTTATTGGGAGGCATGTGCATTCACAGCTTTGGGCAGAATAATGAAGCAAAAAAGACATTTCAAAAATCTATTCTTTATTTTTATTATATATTTGGTTTGTTTGAAGCAACCATGGCTTGTATTCCAAGGCATACATGCTGACATAAAGTTATGGAATGAAATATTTAATGGAAAAAGTTGATGGTGTAGAAAGCATGCATGTGATGAATGGTCGGTGGAGAATGCGGTGGGACAAATTATTTTATGAGTGAAATGTATAAAATTAGTGGGCAGATGGAGGTGGTGGATTAGGCAGTTATAGATGTCGGTGGTGACAGGCACTGAGGAGGTGGGCATATGGCAAAATAATGATAAGTATCTCAATTTTTTTTCTTCTCTTTTACTTAGAATACAAAAGAAATGGGATAAAATGAAATGTCGGTGGGCAATAAAAGGGCCCATCTTAACTTTTCAACTCACTAAAAGTAGCTTTCTATGTTTCGTCACTTCCTTTAATTTGGCCACAAGTCATGTTTGGTGTGTTTTTTATGAGCCCACGTGCTCTGTTTTTAATGATTCTTTATAATCAGTTGCACTCTAAATCTGAGGATGGCCATGTGGGCTGTGTACCAGGCACCATTGCACAGAATTTCCACTTTTGAGATGTACCATTTTGACAGTGTTGGTTTAAGAGGGAAAGTACTTTTAACAGGCCTGTCGAAAGGAGATTTTTATTTTGAAATTTTATTACAATTTTACCAGTCATAAGAAAGGATTTCAGAATATTTCAGGAATAAGATGAGACAATGAACAAGTAGATATAAAAAGGGTAAAGTGTAAGGAACAAGCAAACAGAAATATTAGTTATGATCAATTAATTATAATAAGATATTTTAGAAATAAGATGTGATCATGAACAAGTAAATACAAAAAGGTAAAAGGTAAAATGTAAGAAATTAGGTAAAATGAGTAAATATAAGACATGATAAAGACTCTTCTGTTGTTTGTCATTGATGTTGTAAAATGGGCCACTCCAGTGTTAATTTTTCTAGAAGCAAGAAATTTCAACCTGTTTGGAGATAAAAAGATTAATGTAGTAACGATAAGAATGTTCAAAAGGTTGAAAGTAGAGGAAAAGCCTCTATTGACGAACGAGATGGACACTTCTTCAAGGGATTAAGGTTGAATGGTAGTTTTCTTTTTTCCTTGTGGCAAAAATAGAAGCTTTGAGAAGGTTAACTAGTGCACTATGAAGAAAAAATATTTGGAGCGAATTGACTTTAAACCATCCTAAATTTTGATGGGTTCTTTGTTAGGTTTGATGGCTTTTGCTAATCTTCAATTGTTTCATTTCATTATCCCTTTTTGTTCTAAAGTACTTATTTCTTATCTTTCTTTTTGTGCAAGGGTTTGGGTCCTTTACAAATCATTTCTTTTATGAAATAGATCAAACAAAAAAACTAATCTTCAATAAATAAATCATAATAAAAAGACTTCACAAATAATATGAGACGACAACCAAGTAAATATAAGAAAGGTAAGATGTTATTTGAATAAGAAAACAATCACATTTACCTACAATAAATTAACCATGATAAAATACTTCAAAATTAACACGAGACAATGAGCAAGAAAATGTAAGAAACAACCAAACAAATCTATGTCATTTGGCCATAATAAAAGACTCAAAAAATACAGAGGATAATGATGAAGTAAATATATGAAAAGAAAGACTTATTGAACAAGAAAATAAACATACTTATGTACACACAATCAATTATAAATCGAGACTTCAAAACTAATATTTGTCAAGTGAGTAAATATAAAAAAAAGTAAGATGTAACAAAGAAGAAAACAAATCTAGACAATCAATCAATCATAATAAAATACTTTAGAAATAATCAGACATGACAAGAAAGTAAATACAAGAAGGGAAACATGTAACAAGCAACAAAAAAATATATAATCAATTAGCCATAATAGAAGTCTAGAGAAATAAAATCAGACAACTAAGTGGATGTAAGAAAAGTAAGACATTACAAAAAAGCAAACACGCATAGTTATCTACAATCAATCAATGATAATTTGTTTTTATTTTATTTTAAGAAGACTTAAGAAATAAGATTAGACAAGTGAATAAATGTTAAAAGAGAAAGGTGTAACAAACAAGCAATCAAGCATATTTGTCTACAATCAAGAAACCATAATGAAATACTTAAGAAATAATAAGATAATGTGGAAGTAAATATTTAAGCAAAGTAAGGCGTAAGGAACAAGCAAACAAATATATGCTAAATCATCCAAAATAAAAGACTTAAGAAATAAGATGAGATGACAAGCAAGTACTTAAATAAGAAAGATAAGATGTAATGAATAAGAAGGCAATCATAATTTTCTAAAACCAATCAACCGTTAAAAAAAAGATTTGAGAAATAACATCATACAAGAGAGTAAATATAAGAAATGTAAAACATAACAAACAAGAAACTAAACATACTTATCTACAATCATATATATATATATATATATATATATATATATATATATATATATATATATATATATATATAT
>BSBK01002371.1:2500-367500 GCA_027943335.1 Chamaecyparis obtusa
AACTAGCCCCCATAGTGATCTCTCAACCTGAACACGGGCATACATCGCTACACCCCGCGACATACCCTGTACACAGCCATACTGCTGTAGCACTCACTAGAAGTAAAATCTCTCAATAATATGAGGAGACCACTATCATCCAACGTGGGAAATACATGAAAGGAAGCTTTGTCACATCCTTAGGCCATGGGTCACATCCTAAGTATGGTCACTAGACGACCTGATCCATATCATTGATGACACAACACCAATAATCTAGCTTGCCCACATGGGCCTGCACAACCATACCCTCATACATCCAAGAAAATGGCCATCCTAGATCATGGTGATGTGCTGCAATAGGTCTCGTTAGTGGGAGATGCTCCCATGTCCACAACTATAGAAAAATAGCTCCTATAGAGAGAGTAGAAGAGCGTCGATATACAACTGTATGCAACTCATGATAGAGCTGCACTAGAACACATGATTCCCAATCAAACTAACATGGATGAGCCATAAAGTCCTCTAGAATAGGACCCCAATTGACCACAAATCCATGACCTCGTCGATCTGGCATGAGGAAACCTCTAATCAGGACACCCAATATAGCTGGCAGAATAGGAAAAGAATGAAACCGTGACCACTGAATATGGTCATCACCGGTCATGGGATTCTGGAATACCCAATGACACACTGCACCATCATACACCCGATCATAAAAGACCAACTCTCCTCGTATGGGAATCTGAAGGATGCGGTATACATCCTCAGGGGTGATCATCATCTCCCGCATTGGCAAGTGAAAAGTGTTATGGTCTGAGTGCCATCTCTTAGCCATAGCAGTGATCAACCCTTGATTCACTTAGAATTGAGGTAGTATGAGCAAGAAAGAAAGGCCACATCTGCCTATATGTCTCTGATCTGCACCACTCAGGTCATCAATCACACTGAATGACAAGGGATATAATCCTCGAATGACTAGTGACTTAAGCACTACCTACAAAAAACAAGTTAAAATCACATTAGTTATCTTTTGAATTATCCTAAGTCAATCAAACATTTACAAAATATCAAACCATAATCAATTTTCCTGATTCTATTTAGATAGGACAAAAAATTTATCATCATCCATCATCTAAATCTAGATTGATGATCAAACATTCAAACTACAATTAACTCAAAATGACATCCTATGACATGCTTACAAATTAGGTTTATTACCTATGCCAATCAACTGATGGACGATACTGAACAATTTGGAAAAATGACTAAGGCATTTGCAAATTTTTTCTATCAGGTTAAAAGCACTATTTTACTGCTTAAAAGCGCTAAAATGTAAAAATGCTATTTAAAAGATTAAAAGTGCTATCACAATGATCAAAAGTGCTAAAAAGTTTCATACATGCTAAAACTATTCAAAAACACTATTTAAAAATTTGAATGTGTCATTAAAAAGATCAAAAGCACAAATGCAGACAAAAGCGCTAAAGTAAATTTCAAAAGTGAAATGTGCCCTAAACACTACATGTAAAAGCATTGCTTCCCTACGTGGAAGTGCTATTTAAAAGTGCGAAAGCGCTAAAAAACAAGCAAACGCACTAAAAGAATGCTCAAACGCACTATTTCATTTGAAAAATGAAAAAAATAGGGTTTTTCATTGAAAAATTCATTTGTTTTGGAACTTAAAGCATGAAATTAAAAACTAACAGAATCAAGCACTTATCGGAGGTCCATAGGTCAGTGGCTGCAAGTATCATCGACCACACTCGAACCGGTGCTCTCTAATTGAGATAACCATCGTATTAAGCTCGGAGGAGCCAGAGATAAAAAGTCAACTAGGCAAGTGAAAAGCAATAATGAAAATGACTTTTTACCCCTTTATATAAGCCATTTTGACCTAAAAAGGGCATCTTTGACCAGAAAAGGCTCAGGGACCCAAAATTTTTGCCAAATCAGCCAAATCATGGGCATTTGTCATCACACGAATGCAAAATCATTATTAGAAATGAAATTGAAATTCAATATAAAATTGACCTAATCAATGCAAAATGACCTAAACCATTGACTTTTTCAAACATCGATCAATTTTCATTTCATTTCTGAGGGGGCGTACACTCGGATAATTAGAAACAACAATAAGATCATCAAATCAGGAGAATGACCATCAAATCAGAGTGTAATCTTTTATTAGAAAATTTTTCACTTATCAATCAAAAATGACATCAAACATCAAATTAGATCAAATTAGGTACCATATTAGGGAACTGTCATCAAATCAACCATCAAGGATCTTAAATCAATCAGAACTACATCAATCCTATCATCAGAATCTGCATCTTACATCGAACATTGGAAATCAACCATCAACGAAATTAGGACCTTATATAGTTGAATCAGGACATTCTTTGAATTGACACGCTTTGCACATCAACTCAAAGAGGGGCATTTGTAATCACCTGAAAAATGGACAAGATCAACTAAGTGAGAAATCAAGGCAAAGATCAACATAATTAAATATAATTAAATCAAATCAAGATCACATCAAAGATAAATTACAATATAACCTTAATCCAAAAACAATTGAAAATCAAAAGCCATTAAATCAGTTTGAACCTATTAAATCATGATTAATCAAATCAATGTGTAATTAATCTGATTAATCAAATCAATGTGTAATTAATCTAATTAATTACATAGTTTAATTTAAATCAAATTAACCCATTCAAGGGGTACGCATGGCTAAACAAATTAAATAAAATCAATTGATTAATTCATATTTTCTCTCAACACCACATGGGAGGAAAATGCCTCAACCAATAGGATTTAAGGATGGAGCTCACATGGATTAAGCCTAAAATGGATCTCAATCACTCACTTGGGGAATGAATCTTGTCCACCCATTTTGTTTTCTTGTCCCTGGCTTTGAGGACACAATATTTAAATTGTCTTCAAAGGGTGGAACCAATGACTTAACCCCAACTCAATCATGATCAACTCAACTACACCCCCTACCCTTGCCAAAATATATAAAAGCAAGGCATAATTCACTCATAAATCATCCAGAAATATGAGAATAACATCAAACCTCTTGCAAATTAGAGCTATAAAGGCAAATATAGAAGCTAATTAAATAATTTCAATTTGGAATTAACCTTGTTATTAGCTTTGCTTATCATTCTAATTTTAGGACTGTCACTAATGGAGGCTTGTTGAGAGCTTTATCATTAGCATCCCTGAATAGAGATCCATAGAGTGATTAATTGTCAATTATTAGCTTAAATAGATTTTTATTTGTGTTAATTTAGTGTTTAATTTGAATTATTGATGATACTAACCCTATGAAGGTACTTTTTCTAGTACACACTATTTTTAAAAAATGGATGAAGAAGACACTATTGATGATGATTTCAATGTTTCTAATAAAAATGATGTTCATGCTAGTGATTTTGATGATATGTATGAGCTTATTGATATTAATCATGATTAACTAGCTAGATTTACTAAATGATTATCTCTTAATCCTTGCAACAAACAAAGTGACTCATCCTTTGAGCATGGTCATTATTTGGAACTAGCTATTTCTCCATCTATTGTGCTTGATGTTTCTCATCTTGTGTGTTTCCCACCTTCCCATAATGGTATAGATCAATATGGGGGGGGGGGGGGGGGGGGAGGCATGCAATATGCTTGAATAGCCCCTTTTGTGTAGTCTAGAATTCCTTTGTGTTTGCTTATTGTAATGTGCTTCCCTTGTGATGTGATTCTTATTAGATCTTTTGACATGTGTTCATTTCCCTTGGCTTGTCCTTGATTAGGGGCATCTCATAGTGGAAATGTCACTTGTGGGTGCACATATGCTTCATTAAATCCATTTCTCCCATTAAGGTGTTTGCAATCTCTTTAACATGGGGGAATACAATTGCTCCTTGTTTTACATTTTACACACACACACAACGATTCAATGCAACCTCTTATGTAGATGGTTAAGGATAAAATGATTTCCTTGTGCTCATATTTTTATTATCATGCCCTACACATTATTTAATGGATCCTAAGAATAATTCTTCCATCCTTCTTTTATTTGGTCCTTTGAATAACTGCTTTCACTTGGTCTTTAGACTGGCCACTTTTTTTGGATCCCTTAATGGAGACAAAGTTTCCTTAAGAATTGATCCCTTTTGTTGGGTTGAATAGCATCAATAGCATACTAGACTATCAATTGCATCATTTGCAACAACATTCTCCTTTTTCATGAAGCATAGTAAGGCAATACCTTGCTAGACTAGCTCTCTCTCTCTCTCAAATTTTACCTCTTATATCTTGGTTTTGGATTTGATGAGGACCTAAGTTACTTGGGGGCTTGGTGTTTCTTTGTCTCCTTTACCTTGATTTTTTTTCCTCAATGCATTGATCTACTTTACCATGATCATGATTTTATCTCATAGTCACATTAAAGTAGGGGCTAAATATACCGTCCAAAAAAGTTAGCCCCTATAATTAGATGCTCAGTTAGACCTCATTTTGGAAATTGCAAGATTTCATGTCCATTATGCTTGATCTGACTACCTATTTCTCCTTAATCTGGTGTCTTCCCTATCTTCCCAAATTCCCATTCAAATCTTAGTGCTTTATCCTAGGAATAAAATGCCCAGGGCTTCTTTTTCCTAGGAACAAAACACCTAGGGTGTTTTGTTCCTTGAGGATTGGGCCCAAATTTGAACCAAAGCCTCATTATGGTGGGAAACTAGATCACGTGGTTGGAATGGCTTAATCTTGAATCCCAAAATATGGGTTGAGGTATATAAACATGCTATCTATCCTCATTTTGGTAGCCACAACTAAGATCCATAATCTATTAATAAGAACCAAGAACCAATCAAGTGAATTCAAGATTTGAAGGAAATAATCTAAGATCTAGTTTCTCTCCAAGCATCCAAGGAAATCTGAAGGCAATCTTATCACTTGTAGAAAACTTCTCTCCCATGATGGCCAAGTAGAGGATTTTCTTAAGCAAGCAAGAAGATCCTTTGTCCATCCATTCATTCTTCTTTCATAACAAATGTTCAATCAAGTGTAACAAGATTGAAGATCTAGGAATGACATTCATAGATCCCTCCATTTGTGATGGAATCCTTTATTCCTTTCTACATTCCAAGGTCAACAAAGTGACATTTAAGCATCTTCATGAATATGTGTGATCTCAATATCCATTCATGAAGATATTAGCAAGGTAGATCTAATATTTACCTTCATTATTTACTTTCCTTTATGAAATCTTATTTTATTTTCATGGTTCATTATTAAACAAGGGTTTGACCAAGGCAAACCCCTTTTAACAACCTTTTCCTTATTTTCTTCTGTGCAAGTACAAAGAGTGCAACTGTCTAAACTTTTTTACAAATACAAAGATTTGTGAGATTGACAATCAAAATTATGGGTAGAACTCTTAGGAACAGAATGCCCTAGGCTTCTTGTTCCTCAAAAAAAATTCCTAGAATGTTTTATTCCTATCATAACACCTTCAAATTTGGTCTACAAGCCAGTACAATTCTTGAGTTTTCATTTCTAGTCACTGTAGATTCTTGTCTGTTTGTGTCTGTAGTTTTCTAAAAATGCTTAATTTAGCCTATTTTCATCTATCTTGAATAATTAAATTAATTCTCTAAACCCATCTCATTATTAATCATAATTGTGGAGGATCATTGCACTCACTTAGCACTTAAGTCCCACTTGAGCCTATTGGGTCATCTTCCTTCTAATCATGCATTAGGAAAAGGTAGAAAAAACCCTTGTGTATCACACCTCCCCCTTCTTATTGTAATTTACCATCCTAAAGTGTAAGCACCTACAATTAGATGCTCAATTAGGCCCCATTTTAGTGTTCTTGAGGTCCCATGTCTGTTATGCTTGATCCATCCCCACACCGCCTACATTTATGTCTTTCTCTCCACCTTCCCGACTCCAAAATTCAATTTCATTAATTTTTTGTAGGAAGAGGTTGTCTAGGTCGACCTCTTCTTGAGAAGAGGTCACCCAAGCTAATCTCTTCTTGGGAAGAGGTTGTGCAAGCTGACCTCTTCCCTCATTTTCTCCCCAAATTTTGAATCAAAGTTTTGTCTCATTGGTTTAGTGGGATTTCTAGATTCTCATAAGCCTCCTTCAATTTTTGAGCTCCAAAATGTCATGAGAGGTACAAAAGAAACCTATCTCTCCTCATTATGATATAGCATAATTAATATTTCAAGTGCTCTCCTACAATTTTGCATCCAAGCATTCAAGATCAAGACTTCAAGCAATTTCCAAGAATCCAAATCATCTTTGAAGGAAATCTTCTTCATGGTAGCAAGATTATTTCCCATGATGGAAAAGTAGAGGATATTTGAATCAAGAAATAAGATCCCGTGTCCATCTATATTCATTCATCCATCCATTCTTCAAGAGAAGAGTTAATTAATCATAACAACATTGGAGATATTTGAGGAGTATTCATGAATCTATGCATTTGTGAAAGACATCCTCAGTTCTTCTCTACATTTTAAGATTCAAAGTCAATATACAACTACATTCAAGCAACTTACAAGAATCTTCATAGACATCACAATCTCAATATCAATTTATGGAGGTATATGCATTTAAAAAGTAGAATTAATATTCGTTAGAGTAATAAAGTATTTGCTTATTAATTAAATAATATTGATTTAATTACTAAGTCACTTATTATCTCTTTATGCTTAAGCTAAACTTTAGGCATATAATAATTAATTTCTTTATTAATTATTATTGTGCAACCTAGATTTTACCTTGTTAGGGTTTTGATCTCCTTTTATAAGGATTGATCTCTCTTGTAATCTTATTGAGAAACATTCATTTTATTGAATTGCAACTTTTGTTTTTGCACATCAAGAATGTCTCATCTTTCATAGATCCATGCATTCAGGCTTCTTTAGCTTCTTGCTTCTCTCTCTTCCTATGATAGGGGTTTGCATGCAGGTATTCTTGGGAGCTATGGGTTATTTACTCATCAACTCTAATATGGTATCAAAGCTTCAAATCTGTTTTCCCTTGTCCTCTTCCTGAGAGATTTGACCGTGTTTGTCAGATCTATAGTTTTAGAGGGTTTTTTGTTGGATCTAGGGGGACCTCTCTTTTTGGTCATCTTGACCTCAAATAGACCTCACTGCTATGTTCAGAGCACCCAAGAACCCCTAGATCCATATAAATTTTATCCATTTTGGACAAAGTTGGAATCTGTGACAATTTTTTTGAAACTGGCCCCGACATAGATCCCGAGGTGGTTATTGGTATTTTGGAGCATTTTTGGCTCAAATAGACCTCACCATTGACCTCGCAACAGCCAAGAACCCTCAAATCCATATCAAGCACATCTGATTTAGATGATGTTGCATTCTAGGATTATTTTTTTATTTTTTTATTTTTTTTGGGCGATGACAACCATTTGGCTATCAAATTTAACCCCCTAGCGGATGCAACCTCAGCCCTTGGTCACCATACAACCAAGGACCCAATTTTTTCATCCCCTAAACAAATTTTGGCCATGATGTCCATATGATTGTTAATTTTAAGCTCATCATTTGCTGATGTTAGCATACATCAACACTCTTCTACACCATTTTTTGGGCCCTTCAACATACTTGTGGTTTTTTGCTCATAACTTGAGCATACAATGTTAAAATAGGGAAAAAAAGATATTGTTGGAAAGATGGTTCTGAGCTCTATCTAGATCTGGAGGTTTGAATTTATGATTTTTCATTTTTTATGGTGGTTTTTTATTGTCAAAGCCAGATGTTTAGTTTTACACTCCGAGAGCTTTATCTTGCACATCTGGACTCCATTTTGGGAAAATGATATATCATTGGAAAGATTGTTCTGAGACCTTTCTAGTGTTGTAAGTCATTTTTCCATATTCTTCTCTAGGTATATTTTATTCATTTTCTTTCATTTTTTCAATCATGTGGATATCTTGGATGGTACAGGTTCTGGGATATCTTCCCTTTGAGGGATCAATCATCTTTGGTTGTTCTTTTGTTTTACCAATCTTTTCTCTTCTTTGAGTAGTGTATACTTCACTTTTGTAGCATTCTTTTATGCACGCACACTGAGATAAAGTGTCATTCTATTGCATGTATGTAATCTTTCACATGTTCATGCTCTTTGTACTCACACTGTATTATAAAGTGCCAGGGGGTTTGATGTTTGCCTTTGTTTTCCATCTACTTTTGTCATATGAGTGTTCCTCCAATGACATTAGCCTTAGGTATCTCTATTTGTGTTTGTACTTTCTCTACACCTTTGATGTTCCTGGTATCATGCAATTCATATTGGATGATCTTTTTAGTGTACTTGTCATTTCTCCCTTGTCAACATTATGGGGGGTTTCTACTGTTGGTTCTACTACTTCCTTGGTTTGGTAGTGTGAGCTATGTATTCAGTATTTGATTCTATGTACTAGGCAGATGCAGTGGCTGGGTACCTATGCATTCCGGTGAGATGGATCATTTACCATATGGATACTCTTCTCTTTCCTATCTTTGGACACACTCTTCTAGATTTGATTGATCATCTCTTTAGGCTTTGGTATTTTGATGCCATCTGTATCTTTGAGTTCAGGTGTTTTCCTTTATTTGCCTCCTGATTTGAGTAGTGTCATTTGAGGGCACTCGTGCAAATTACAGTATTCTATATCTTTGACTTCATTTGTTTGCCTTTTTTTCCTCTTGATTCGAGTAGTGTCATTTGAGGGAACTCATGTAGATTACAGTCTTCTCTACCTAGTCATATTTTAGTGGAGGATCTTCAAATCATCAGTTACTTCTTGATAGAGTTTGCAGCTTCTTGCTTCAGTGATGTTGTATGATCTGAAACATTGATGAAAAAATCCACACAATCGAATCCAGAAACTACAATATTATATGCATGGATTGTGGAAATCTAATAGATTTGATGTTGTACATGTTCATCCTTGTTCCTATTTTCTGGAACATTCCTAGTTTTGGAGGCTTCTTCAGTCCTTCAGACTAGTATTTGTCTCTTTTTGGAGTAGAGTTTTTTCCAGGTGGTTTTCTCTATTTCTCTACTTTATAGAGACTCTCTTTTGTACTTGGGTACTCGATCAAGCCTTTTGTTGCCGGGACCCATTTTCTTTCAGTAGTTCTTTCTAGGTTTTTAGCTTCTCCCAAAGTTCATCTTAAGGGGGGGTGTTAGAGTAATAAAGTGTTTTCTTATTAATTAAATCATATTGATTTAATTACTAAGTCACTTATTATCTCTTTCTGCTTAAGCTAAACTTTAGGCATATAATAATTAATTACTTTATTAATTATTATTGTGCAACCTAGGTTTTACCTTTTTAGGTTTTTGATCTCCTTTTATAAGGATTGATCTCTTTTGTAATCTCATTGAGAAACATTCATTTTATTGAATTGTAAATTTTGTTTTTGTACATCAAGAATGTCTCCTCTTTCATAGATCCATGTGTTCAGGCCTCTCTAGCTTCTTGCTTCTCTCTTTTTCTGTGACAGGTGTTTGCGTGCAGGTGTTCTTGGGAGCTGTGGGTTGTTTAATCATCAAATCAAATAATATTTACTTTACATTTACATGATTTCCTTTCATGCAATTTAATTTATATTTCAAGGTTTATTTCTGAACCACAATTTGACTAAGCCAAACCCCTTTCTACACAATATTTTCCCCATTTTTCTGTATGCAAGAATAGGTGGCATTCACACCGGTTGGGATCTGGAAAGTTTAGGACCTGATGAACAATCTACAATTGAGTTCAGTCAAAACCACAAGGAACAAGATGCTCTAGGAAACCTCTTCCCTACAAAACAACATCAAATTGAAATCTCAGGTCAGTGGTGTTTCTTGGTTTCAATTTTTAGTACCCATACGAAGTTGTCTATTTTATGTCAATCTATGTGCACAAAAATTTGACCATTTCCCCTATTTTTCTCATATATTCCTATCAAATGTCTATATTAGCGAAGGGACTTGGATATCCATTCAACACTTATACCTTTCTAATCCTATTGGGTTATCTCTCCCTCCTAATGTACAATAGGAAATAAGGATTAACCACTACATCATCACCACCCCCTCTATATTTTCTTATTGTACAATTGTTTAATCACTTATTTCATAAGTAAGTAATTATTTATAATTTTTTAAAAGGCATTAAGAGCATAAACCAATTCTATTAGCCTTGTCTTTCTTTTGTATGAGTTTTATTACCTATTGTCCTAAATCCAATATCTTGGCGAGAAGTTATAGACTTGTTGTCCCTAATTTTTGACTTGTAAAATTAGAGACAACCTACCAAAATTTTGATGTTTTAAGGCTCTAGACACACTTATCAAGGTGTATTTTCATCTCTAAGGTGTTCATCGACAAATTCAACTCCTTCACCTTCATTCTTGTTGATTTTTGTTGTCTAAAAGTTTTTTTTTTCAATTTCAAGTTTTAGAGGTTGCATTGCAAGTTTGTCTTCAGTGTTGGATCTTTGGCCTGTAATTGCAAGTAATTATTATTACAAGTAAAAGTTGCAAGTTTTTATTACTTCTTCTCATGAGAGCCTTCTTAGGACCTAATTTTGACTAAGTGTCTTGTATTTTTGTTATGTTTTAAGTTGAGTTAATGATGTTCTTAAGTGAATTTCAGGTTTTATGGCCTTCATTACAAGTAAGGGCATTGTCTTAAGTTTTTTGAGTTGAAAAATAAACAACATGAAATATGGAGTTTAAATTCCAAAATGCAAGTGAGAACCTATAATATAACTTATAAAAACTTGCAAGACCCAAAATTCTTCTATAAGTATCTTTTCAAGTTAAAATAACTTGCAAATTGACCTTTAATGCTTGAAATGCAAATTTTGTATATTAAAAATCTTGTATCATGGAATTTAAAGCCTGAAATAAAATTACAAGCATTTTGTGACTTGTAAAGTGTTTTAAAAAAACTTGTAAAAAGCTTTTAACATGGACTTTAAATCCCAAAATAAAATTACAAGCATTTTGTGACTTGTAAATTATTTTAAAAAAACTTGTAACTTGTTATGGAAAACCCAATATATGTGTTGTTGGTGTTTTGTGGGGTACATTTTTCAACAATACAAGTTTGAAATTTTAAAAGAGGGCTTGTTTCATGGTTTTGAAACCCAAAATGAGAGTTTACAAGTGTTTTATCATTCTAAAACTTGTCATTGTTCGCTTGAGACCCATTTTTATTGAATTGTTACTCTTATGAGCGCCTATAGACTCAGATTTATCCTTTTTAGAACTCGCATTCTCAACCTTTACAAACTTGCCTTTATTTTTTCTATTAATGTTTTGTGTCTAGAGGAATTCATGAGCCACAATCTAGCATTTTTTCTCCTCTTTTTGCATTTTTAGGGCATTTTATAAGGTGTTTTCCATGTGTTTGTTTTAGATTTAGTCAATTTTGGAGCTAGGGAACACATTTTTCATTTTGGACTAAGTTTCTTTTAGATTCAAATTTCATTATCTTTTATTAAATTTTGGGTTTTGTAAATCATTTTACACAAGCTCTTTTTGCAAACTTTCTTGTAAATATGTTATTTCTAGTCAATAACACAAGGCTTGATGATAGTTCATAGTTTCAAACATGATCTTATCATCATTAAAGAGAAGAAAATAATCACACATCATTACAAAGAAGAAGAGATGCTAAGGATAAAGGCTTTGTAAGGAGGACAATAGATCAGTACCATTTGAGTCAATATAATGGACAATCAAGTGTAATTTAAATAACATTTGTGACAACCACGGTGAAAATAATGAAAGGTCTTGGTATATAAAAAAAGGGATTTCAATGTAAAGGAACAGTTCATAAAAATAAATGATGAAGAGAGTTTCAAGAATGTCATAGGAATTATACCAAAAAAGTCACATAGCATTCATTATGATTCTTTAATTATAACACTCAAACAAAAAGGTGGTGCTAGGGCATTATTAGAACTTTTCAAGCACAAAAAGAGGGGGACAATGACAATATGACTTGCATGGTTAGAGAGTCAAGAATAGTGGCATCAAATGGTGATGGTGGTACAACTTGGAAAGGGAAAATATTAAAATTTGATAATCACAAAGGAAAAAAGAGAAGGGGAAAAAATTGGAAACCAAGATAACAACAAGGGTATCTTATCAAACCTAGTGACATCCATTCATGGTCAAAATGTTTCATAATGGTGAGAGCAAACAATGTTTCATAACAATACTATCCAATGACAAGAACAATGATTATAAAGATGAATAAGTAAGAAAGAATGTTATAATGATAGTGGTAACAAACACAAAGATGGAGAACAATTGTTAAAAAGATATTTTCAGTGAATTCCTTCACTATTCTAACCCATGCTAATGATAAAATGGAACATGCTAATTCCAAGACTGATTTGAAGGAGCATAGATAATGATAAATAGACATGATATAGAACATGGAAAACACTATTGCAAAGATTAGAGATCAAGATAAGATAAAAATAGTGAAAGAGTATCTAATAATATTTGATCTCCAAGATAGTGTTGTAATGCAAAGGGCAAGAAATAGCAGTAACATGAAGGATGGAATGAAATAGATAGTTACTAACTATTCAAATATGATGAATACTATAATACCATTGAATAAGACCGTCACCTAAATGGTCATAGTAAAAGGGAATTATAATGTTTTGAAGATAAAAAGAGGTCATTTTGAACAAAAGTTGCAAGTCAAATGAAACTCCAAGATAGAGGAGCACATTATCACATAATACTTTCAAGATAGAGATATCAATGATCTATGATGACATTCTCACATTTTAGACTTCTTATCTTGACCCTGCAAAGAAAATTCCTTGAAGAACCAATACTACCCCACCAAAGGATGACAGAGGAGTTTGTTCACAAGGAGTTCAATAGAATAATCAAGGGAATGTAATTTTTTGTGTGTGGACAATTTCCTTCACTAGATCTTGAATGCTTTGAGTGCCAAGCAATCCTATAGCAACATGAAGATCATAAAAATGATGATGTAAATAGAGTCATGTCTTCAAACACTTAGAATAGTTTCAATTATGTGCTTTTAATTTTATTTTGATGAATTACATGTGATATCAGAAATTGTAGTTGCAGGTGATCATATAAATTGCAAAGTTGTAATTTATAACGACACATAATCACATTGCAAGACTACTCACAATGTTGAATAATTCAACTGCAAATACTTAGTTGTGGAATAAGTCTTAGTTAGTTGAACTTATCCCTCTTTTTTCTCTCAGCCCCTCACCAATAAATAAGAGAGGGTGTTCATTGTAAATTTTTATCTTTTGGCAATGCAATGAAATTATGCCAATTTGTTGTGTACTCTAAGACTTTGAACTTAGATGTAAATCAAATTGGTTTCAATAAAAGAGGTAGGTTGTTTTGAGGCTTTTTGCTAATTCAAGATGTCATGTGATGACTTTTTTTGGAGACTGGTTATGAGATTTGTGCTTTTGTTCAAGAGGGATTTGAACTCAATCTTGTAGACTTTGAGCTACTTGTTGCATTTAGATTTATAGTTTGGTTTCAGATTTGGTCTTGTAGACTTTGAGTTGGTTATTACATCTTAAATTAGTGTATAATACTCAAGAAAAAGAGGTAACTTACAAACTTTTCACTAATTATATCTTCTACATTTGTGCATGCAAGATGAAATATGTATTGGAGACTTTGTGGTGCATGTATATTTCATCCTTGTTCCCGAATTCATGGAAGAAGTCCTTGGAAGAATTTGATATTTCATGATTTTTTTTTTAACTTCATTGAATTATACTTAAGATATTGTGTAAAGATACAATCATGTATTCTGAAACAAGGGAATATGATACAAGAAGAACACCCACTTTGAAAGAAGAGAGTACGGTGAATGTAACACCTTATGAATTAGCTTAGTGTACATAATCTTGGGTATTAAATCAGTGAAGGTTATTTTTAGTAAAAATCAATAGGGGGAACCTTCCCTTATAATTAGGAGAGATGGTCTTGTATGATATGGTTGGAACCAATGTTTTGCAATTGATCATTAAAATTGTCGGTTGCAAAATATCCACCCAACAAGACTTATGGCTTCCCAAGGTTTAGAAACTAAGGGTGCTAAGCTTGAGTTCACTATTCTATTCTCTAGGATCTTGGTTGAGTCCTATTCTCTTAATCCAACATTTTCCATGCCTAACATTGTTGATAATCCTTGTCTTAATACCTCTCATGATCAGGACAAATCTCCTACTCATCTGTGTAATGAACAATTTGGGATGATTGATAAGGAATTGAATAGTATACAATAATTTTTTAGTCTACAACACTTGGGTGGAGAGGAAATATCATTAATTAAAGGTTTAAGGAAGTTGATTCAAAATGATGAACATGGTGTGGAAGCTTTACATGGTATTGCTCACATAGTGGATGAAAAAACTATGAAGATGACTTGTTGTGAGACTAAAGTGTTTGGATACTCTAATCCTCAAAATCAAATTGATATTCCATTGCCTATCCTTAAGTCTCTTCATGATGTGCCTACATATACATCTTCCATCATGGCCACCTTTTCACATAATTTTAATGCTGCACATGTTAGTAGTGGGGGGATCCTATCAATCACTATGCTTATATTCCACCCTAAACAAGATTTCGATTTATTTCTCAACCATCTACTTTACCTAACTACCATATTGGTACAACTTCAAATCCTCCCCCCATAATCAATTTTTTCTCAATCCAATTCATTCACTGAAGCTATCATAAACCATTTATTTCAAAACATCACATCTTTACAAAAATAATGGACAATAATGTCCCAATCCAAAACTACTATTCCTACATATTCCACCTCTAGTATGATTTCCATTGATATTATTTACACCTCTCCCACAACACATCAAAGTCCCCCATTTGGAGCAGTATAATGGGCAAGGTGGCCTCCATACTCATGTGAAAATATTTCAAATTTTGTGTACCAACTTTCATTAGGACCTAAGACTTCTTGAAAAACTTTTCCCTTGTTCCTTGAAAGATAAAGATTTGGAATGGATTTTCTCTTTTCCAATTCATTCAATTTAATTATTTTCAATAATTTTCTAATGCATTAATTGGTCCACAAGTTACTTTTACTAATTTGGTGCATTTTAAATAAGGTGTTGGAGAAGAAGTAATTTATTTCATCAAAGTAAATATAAACATTTTTATGTCGAATTGCTTATCATATTTCTTATTGTGAGGTTCAAAGGATTTTTATTAACAATTTGCAAAAATAAATTAGTGATAAGCTTTTGTTATCTGATTTCATAACTTTAATAGACTAATGCACAACACTTCATAATTATCGACTTCAAGTGAGTCAATGTGAAACCTCCTCATCATTGACTATGGTTGATAGGAATTAAGATGCTCATCAAAATTAAAAATATTAGGAAAAAAAACAAAGAACTTCATCAAGATCAATACTTGAACAATTCTTCTTATCTTATTGATTTTAAAGTGGCAACCATAACAACCCCTATTGTAGCTCCCTTTGCTTTTAAATTTAATTATCACAACTTCATACATATTTTTCAATATTTACATAGCATCATGATTCATTTGAATGATAATAACATGATAAATCTTCCCCCTCTCCATTCTATAAACCCTTCTAAACCGTTTCTACCTTTTAATTCAAAAGAGAGGTTCCTTTAGCACATGCTTTTTTCTTTCTGCAATATGTCAAATTATTTAGCCAACTACCTTGGTTTTTGCCTCCAACCATGAAGTTGGTTATGGAGGGGTTGTTATCCTTCCTGCATCATGGTGATATCTTGTATGATTGATCATGGTTCAAATCCTACTTAGTGACTTGTTTGTATCCGAGCATGAAAATCAATAATCATTCCTTTGGGATTATTAATGTTATGCTCCTAATGATATTGTTGAAAGATTTGTTCTCTAGCTAGGGATTATCATTTTAATTCTTCCTGCTACTTCTCTTTTGTGTGATGCATTTAATATGTTTGAGATGAATTTTAGCAAAGAGGGGTTCTTTCCTTTTCTTTGGACAAATAACAAATGAGAGGTATGGTTTTATATGCAAAATCTAGGTCTGTATAACCACACTATATTTTGTTGTCACCCTGGATTTATTTGGCATACATGGAATAATTTCATAAATAAATCAGATATCCCTTAAATAGATTGATTGTTCCATGATAACAACACAATCATTTTTCTCATTTTCCTCCATTAAAGATCTTCTAGTACTGCCTCTTCTGGAGGTAACCTTGTCAAACAAATTTCCCACTAAGTTCAACATTAATTGGAAAGTGGGCCCCAAATGGCCTTCAAAAACCTTTTTTTTCTAAATACCTATTTGTTGAGTTATAAGCCCATTTTGATCGACATTCAAAAGGTTTTCAATCATGAGTGATATCCTACTCAACAATATGGGTGGATAGCCTAGTGGAATTGTGTTATTTAATGGACGTCCCACTTTCTCTATATTTATGGCCACCAACTTGTTATGTTTTTCCAATGATTTTATGAGGCCACCACCTTAGATATTTGTTGTGCCCCAAAATATCTTACCACCAAACTTTTTCTCGTAGTGTGAAATTATAGATGGCGCAACTCTACCACCTAAAGTAGATTGTTGAAAATCATGTGGCCAGGGGTCTCATATCAAAGCCAGAATGTGATGGTTAGAAATGGGTTATAAATCTTTGAAAGATTTTTTTTGGTCTCTTTATTATCATCACTCCTTGCTAAGATTAAAAAAAAACAAGGATGACTAGTGTTATCTCTATTAAGCATTAAGGGTTGTCATTAGTATCAAAGGTTATCAAAGATATCGGTCAGTCACTTACATTAAGCAAATCAGTAACTAAAAGCAAGACAGACTAGTTGGTAAAGCTTACACACTGAGCATCAGGTAGTTTACCAAACACCAACAGACACCGACACTGACAGATAGTAAACACCAAGCGTCGCAGTATACACTGAGCAGTTTATACAGTGTTTATCGAGGATCATAGAAAATGGCATAGTAATTTGAAATGGCACATTCTTCTATGCAAATGGTTACAACAGATCAGAAAATGTTTTACCAAGATCGAGGAATATTTAATGTTATGATATTCATTAAATGCAATGTATATCTTATGTAATAGTCTAATCTAGGTCATTTTTGTACATCGTAGATCTTAGGGTTATGACTATGTTGTGTAACCTAATTTTGTTAAAACAACAAAAGCATATCACTATATAAATGTATGTTTACATCATTATTGGTGTGAACCGATGCGAGAATAGATAGATGAATCAAGGAGAACTTGAAGCATTTTCCTAACTTCAAGTCTATCAGCTAATAGAGTAGATTACAGAGGATATCAGATTAAGCAGAATCAGAAAAGGCTACCAAGAAGATTCAGAGCAGAGATTCATCACAGTCAAGGTGATATTTTGTTAGAACTTATAGATCTGTATCAGACAATTGAGTTGTCAATTAGCAGATAATTGCCTATTGCTTTCTAACAATTGTAATAGATTTTTTTGGATAAATCTCTTAACAGAGTAGACTTAACAATCTTATGTAAATCTCTTAACTGAGTGCACACTTCATTAGTGTCGTTAAAATCCTATAACTAGGTAGATCTAGCTAATCTAATATGTTACTCCTAACAAGGTAAGATCACTAGAAGTGATCAAAACTTGTAGCCCTAATAGGCAAACCTTTTCTATCTGTAGTAGTGAAGAACTTGTGGGTGTCATCCCCACCGCAGTTTTTAACTTCTAACAAGGGTTTCTGCGTTACCAAAATACTTGTGTTATGTGATTGCTATTTGATTTCATGCTGTTTACTTTCATAAGTTAAATGAATGATTGATACATGCAATTAGATACAAGTTATTTTGCAAAGGTTATCACTGTTTACAGTCATAGATTTGAAAAGTTTACAAGTAAATTTTTTGAAGGCACTAATTCACCCCTCCCCTCTCAGTACCTATCTCTCCTAATTCCAATAATTGGTATCAGAGCGCAGTTCTCTTGTTGAATAGTTTAACCACTCAAGGGTAAAGATCTAAGTCATGGAGAGATATAAGCTCGATAAGACTATTGAGAATCAAAAGATATAGATGTAGATGTTTGTTGAACAATATAAGCAAGCTAAGGAAGGACTAAAGAAATTACTGGTTGAAAGGAAGAACCTAGCTATTTTGTAAAATGAGATCACTTACCTTGAAGAATCTATTGATGAAATGTTCAAGCATATTGGATCTAGTTCTGGAAGCATCTCTAATGAATCTGAAAGTATAATCACTGATTTGTCTGAAAAGAATCAACATTTAACTGATCAAGTGAAAGCACTACAAATCGGTCAAGAATCTCAGATGGTGAGAATGGTAGAAACAATGAACAATGCTAGACAAGCCGAGCAAGAAAGGAATCTGGCTATTAATGACCGAAGATAGATGACTGAACAACTTCAAGCTAAAGAGAATTAAATACAGAGACTCATTGATTGTCACTTCCAAGTATCCAATCAAATGATGACTGTGAATCAAGAAGTAAACCGAGTGAATGGAGAACTGTCAAGAAGACTAGAAGATGCTGCAAGACTTAGAGAGGAGAATGAGAAGCTGAGGAATAAAGTGAAAAATCAACAGCAACACAATGAGATGATGAAATTGGTTGAGGATAGTTCTAAGAAGATTAATGACTTTCTGACTAATCAAAGAAGATTTGGGAGTAGAGTTGGTATAGGCTACACCGGAAAAGGAGAATCATCACAACAAGCTGAACAAGTTAGCAACAATCAAAATCAAAAACCTAAAGCATTAGCATGTTATCACTGTGGAAAACTGGGACATACATCTAATGTGTATAGGAGAAAAGAACAAGGTAAACCTCCTGTCACTCCTAAGTTTAATGGATATTGTTATTACTGTGGTAAGTTTGGACATCCAACTTATGAGTGTAGAGCTAAATAGAATGATATTGCTAATAATACTACTATGGAGAAAATATGCTATACTTGTAATAAACATGGACACACTGCACGAGAGTGTAAGGATAAGATGAAGCAAGTATGGAATCCTAAGTAGAAAACATAGCGAAAGCCCTATCAACCAAAGAGACAAGGTAATTCTTATGTTTGAGATTATAACACTTGGGCTAACTGTACTGCTTGTGGTAGATATGGACACATTGCAGCAAATTGTTACAGAAAGAGTCGGATTGGACAATCAAGAAGCTGGACAAGCATTGGAATGGCATGTATGCACTGTCATAGGGTTAGTCATTTAAGAAAGAACTATAGAGACCAAGCACCAGATGAAAACCATGTATTTGAGAGTGGATATACTATTGCAGATATCATGAAGTTAAGGAACACTATGTGGAAGAAGGCATCTAATGAGAATGCTAGGTTAAGTAATGTTGTCGGTGAAACCTCATCCACTGGATTAGGTGACATTGGTACCTCCACTTAAGGTGATATAGGTATGTATGGAACTGACATTTCAAAATAATCATATCTTACGTAGAGTTCCTTATATATGATGTACAAATACCAAATCTGCATGAATAAAGATGCACTATGGTTTATGTGTTATGAGCTAACAATGTTATATAGTCGGTAAAAGAGAGACCGAGAGTTGGTTACCTATCGGTAATCACTATACAAGGTTAATCGGACAACAGTGCAAACTGATGAAGAAAATCATATGTTAATCGAGCGGATAAAATTTTTAGTTGTCACCGAGTTGACAGCTGTTTCTCACCGAAAGTTAGGTCAAGCATTTATTGCATGAAAGTTTGAGCGGGAATATCAAAAAGTCTATAAATACACGAGAAATAGAGTTCATATCTACATTGCAATTTTGAAGAGTGAAGATTTCATTGAGAAAGGTTTGAGCTAAAAGATTTTCAAAAGAATTCAAGGCTATTGTAGATTGAACCGACATCACTCTTTGGCAATTCTAAGTAATTTTATTTGCTATTGAGCACTTTATTTACCTGCTACTAGCCAAAACCCTAAATCGATCTATGGCATCTACATCATCCGCTAGCAAATCAAAAAGTGTTGAGGAAGAAGTTAATCTCATTTTAAGGGCAAATTTTGATGAACCTAAGTTCAAGCCACATCCCAAAATCGCAACACAAACATATTTAATGGGTGCTTTCTCAAGCATACCAAATAGGGTTTTATTGAAAGAAGACATAAGAGCTTATATTCATTGCAAAATTGGAGAAGTAGGAGACTTTGAAACTATTGCAACACATTCACTACACTGTGGCACAAATGGAAAATTGAAACCAAAATACAAGAAGATTACAAAATTAGGGTTATCATGTATCACATACTATTCGTAATCATTTAAGATTGTTTGGATCATAATCGTATTGAGTAGGTACCATGATGGAAAATTATGGTTGGATAAACCGATAGAGGTCACTAAGAAAATGATTAGTAGGGTTACTGGGCTCCCTACAACTGACAAGGCTAAAGCCTTCCGTCGTTTTTCATGACCTGATGTTGAGAAGAACACTGGAGCACAATGGGATGGTCAGGCACTAAAGATTTCAACAATCAAAGATCTAGTAGTTAAGTTTGCAGCACATGTAATTGGGTATAAGATATTTCAATCAAGCAGACTCAACAGCGTACCCTGTAGCATAGTAGACATGGCGTATAAAATTATGGAGAAAGGTCACTAGGTTGATCTTGCCGTGGTATTGTTACATAAACTACAGGAAAACATGAAGATAATAAGGTCAAAGAAGTCAAACACATGTAAGTTTGGTTCACTACTTGTGTGTATATTTTTCTTCATACAAAAGTTTGTACCTGGCGTCGGTAAAGTGAACTGGACAACAGATAAACCTATAACTGCACAGATTACCAAGATGATAAATAAGTTAGGAGATAAAATGAATATAGAACTTGATGCATACTTCAAAGAATTTCAGACCAAAAGGCATCAAAGGAGTAGAATTCCAAGGGAATTATTTGAAAAATTTGAGATGGACATTTGTTTTGTAGTCGACACAGATCATTGTATGATAAAAGCAGTTGAACCTAGATCAAAATGGTTGGCATTGATGGGTTATGAAATGAACCATGATTTCACACTAAAATCTATTAATGCACTACTTGCATTACCAAAAGACCCTATTGCCACTAGGTTTGAAACATATGAAGAGGCCAAATCTAGAATCACTACAGGCATAGAGATCGGTAAAATGTCTAGAAAGGCAAAGAAGATGAGGAAAGATCTCATTGCTAGATATGGAGATGTCTTTGAAATACCTGAGGAGACACTAGTTGAATAGGAAACCAAAGGTCAATTAATGTTAGCTGACAAGTCATATTATAGTGAGGAAACTAAGTTTGACGAAGAAAAAGATCCCACATCGGTTCCTCCACCTAAAGTTCCTATGAAGAAGTAGTTACCAGTACAAGAAGGTATGAGGACAAGATCATCAACTGCAGCTTCACCACCCAAGAAGAAAGAAGTAGAGAAGGTAATAAAATGAAGAGTAGCTACACCAACTAAGACTTATGCAAAGAAAGGATCCAAGGTTGCAGCTGAAGCACCGAAGAAAAGGAGAAGACTGATAAGAGGAAGAGAAGACCTTGAAGATACTAAAATTGAAGATGACTCAAATCAATTCAAGGTGGTCAAAAATAAGGTAAGGTCCATAAAAAAAGTCATTGAAGAGATAATTGAGAATGAAGACCTTACTGATCCGGAAATAGGCAGATTTGACAAGATGTCAAATGAGGATCAAACCAAGATGGAAGAGGCAGTCATCCAGATGATGATAAAATTCAAGTGAGTTCCATTGGAATTTGCATGTTCATTACCAAAGGAGTTGGATGACCAAATAAATCATAAATGGGCCTATGCACTTGAAACTAAGAAAAGAAAGAGATAAAGATCTCTAGTTCGGGCTGCTCCACATCTAAGCCTAGTAGAACTTGATGAACTCATGGCTAATCATCAATAGAGATTCGCTGTAAAGAACCGAGCCATGATGATACTGGATGAGAATGAGGCAGATGTAGAGGAGACTAGAAATGCCCTATGGAGAGCAATCATTAAAGAAAAATAACTATACGCACCCTAAAATGGTCGCCTAGACTTTGGGCCCCCATTTAGCAAGTTATCAATTCCCTGAATCAATATTTTCAAAAATCAATATTTTTCAATTATATCAATTTCCTTGATCAAATCCTATTTTTATCATTTATTTGATTATTCCATGGGCTAACCATTTTATCCTAAGTCTTTATTTATTTAAAAGGATTTTCCTCCCCTTTTATTAAATAAAAAGTCCCCACTTTTCCTCTTATCCTAAGTTGCACAAATAAAGCATTATTCTTATTTTATAAAAAGGAGAAAAGACCTTTTTGTCTCATATGGACACAAAAGTCAACTCTTATTTTCTCATTGGAGGATATTTGTGCACATGAATTGCTCCTCTTTCAAGCTCCACCCTTGATTAAATCTTTTGCCTCTTAATCTCCATGGTCCATTCCTTTTCAATTCCTTTAAAAGGAGAGCTCTTTTCTCATTCTAGGACCCCAAATTTGAATACTAATCTTATGCTGTAGGATTTCTTGGAGACTTTAGAGCTTTTGGAGATCTTCATGCATTTAGCTTTCATTCTTGCATTCTTAGCTTAAGCTTTCATGGCATCTGGCTTAGTTTCCTTTATGCTTTAGATTAGCTCACATAGATTAATTAGCAAGGCTTGTAATACTTTCCTTTCATAGCTTAACTTGCATATTCATTCTTAGCATAGTTTCATTGCATCTTCATTGTTGATTCTTGAGGATATTGGCTTTGAATCTCCCATTGTGTGGTTTACTAGCAAGGTTGCATGCTTCAATAGCTCTAGTTGAGAGCACCATCAACATCCTTGTGACTCCATGCCTAGGGAGCTCTAGATCGATTTCTCAAGGTTTCTCCTTCATGGATTCCCTTGGAAGTAATGACTTAGAGAAGTGCACAATTTAATGTGTACATTTTTTGGCACCCACCGTGGGGCAGAACACTCTTGTTTTGTCCTTCTTTTTATGAATTTTTGTCAATTTTTCATCATCATTTTTGCTTGTTGTTTTGGCTCTCTATTTTTTTGATAGAATTATCGTGCGATAGTCTTCTAGTATCGTACAACAATTTCTTGTATATCAGTGCGATACATTACCAGTTAAAGTATCACACACCCTTGCAGATTTTGTCACACTATCATATTATTCTTCATTGCATGCAAGTATCATGAACTATCCCACCAATACACAGAGAGGAAGTATCACACCAGTACACAGTGAAGTATCATACAATTCTTCAGGAAAATGAACTATCACACAGGCCTAGCAGTGAGTAATTTTGGACATTTCTTTGCAATATTTTATTTATTTGCTCCAGATTTTTGATTTGTTGTGGTAGAACAGAGGTTTGATTTGTAGATTTTACTTGATTTTGATGTGCTAACCTTTGTAGGGCTAACAAGTTGTGCTTGTAGGTGCTCTCATTGCTTGAAATATTTTCTTAAAAGAATGCATGTCAAAGCTCCAAATGCACAAGGGCTACTAATTGTTTTTGCAGGGCTGCCCAAAGCATAAAAACCAATCAAGTGCTTGTTTTATTGCTTTCATTTTAAGTGCGGCATATACTAGTTGTTTCTTTTCATAGGCACCTAATATCTTGTTGTAGGAATATTTTGGTGGTAGGAGAGTATGCTCTTCACCCTTGTGGTGAAACAAAAATCTTGAGCCATCTTTGGATTTTGAAAGCAAGAGGGTAATTGAACCTTTGCTTGGTGTGTTTGGTAGAAATTTTTGGGCTAGGAGAGTATGCTCTTCACCCTTGAGGTGAACCAAAAATCTTGACACTCAAAGTTTAATCCACTCTTTGTTTAGTTTTAGAATCCTTTAGCGGGCCTGCTCTTGAGTAATCAAGAGGAACGACCGAAGTGGGGACAAGATTTTTGCTGGCTATTCCGACCCACTATAAACTCAAGGCTATCAAGGACACAAAACCTTGGTAGCCATAGTACTTGTCTTCACTTGATGTGAGTACTTGTGGGATTGTGACCATGAGGAAAATGTTGAGCAAGAATGCTTAAGGTACTCTTGTGGTTGTGAGGTCTGTTACTTGCCACAAGGTAAGGAGTCCCTTTGGGGAGCAAGAGGGGTATTATGAATGAAAGCCCTTATTAAGAACCATAGATAGAAGCCACCCTATTTTGCCACTTAGCTTCTTGGTGCAAGGATTGATCCTAGTGGACTAACCTGGATCACCCCAAGATTACTCATCATTTGTGTTCCTTTGGTTGTGTCATTGACACTTCCACGACAAAGCCAATATCTATTGTGGGCAACCACTTTGTGTGAGGCAATGGAGCATCAAGTGTGGGCCAAGTTGTTAAGTATTGAGCCATTGTCTTTTTAGACTAGTAAGTGCTTGAAATGTTCTCGCTGTGATCTACCTATGTAAATGTTCTCAAACATCAAACATCATGGTAGCATTCATAGGATTTTCTTGCTTTGATATCACAATTGCTTGTCTTGGCAAGGTTGATTTTGCCCTTTTGCAAGTGTTTTATGACATGTTTGATCACCTAATGTTTGCAAACTTGTCTGATTACTGCTAGTACTGTGCTTGAAATCAAAAAATCCAACCATCAGATTGAAACATTGACCAAATTATCCTTGAAAACTAAAATTTAGATACTCACTGGTCAAGAGTCGTATGATCCTAAAACTTCATCGCACACTATTTTGAGTTTTATCATGCGATAGTTCGTTGCTGCACAACTGTCACACCGCTTGCCTAGAAAGTATCACACAAGCTACTTGGAAACTGTCGCACTGCTTAGTGCAAAATATCATTTTGAAAGATTGTATCATCTTATTAGCCTAGAAACTATCACATAGGGTAAATTTTCTATCTGTCTGGTTTATGCCATTTTCAGCCTTCCTTTGGTCGATTCAAATTTTAGTAGGTCTCCTACCTTGCAACTAGTAGCCTGTTTGTACCTTGGGTTCCTATGTTTTGACCCCTTGAGTTAGTACTCTTTGATTTTACAAAGTAATCTTGTCATTAATAAGTTAGGAATCATCCTTGTTGAAAAAGTAAACCTTTAGATTCTTTGGTAACGCACTTGGAGAGTCTTTGTAGTCTTTTGTCCAATTCACTTCCATATAAACTCAATTTCAATTTCAAAAATATATTTGGTTAAATCCATCCTCTTGATCCATATGTGTTAGGATACTCATCCTTTTATTATACACCTATGTGGCAGTGTTGGTTTACACCTATTACAATTTTCTATCTTACCATCTCTTTTTGGACAATTGAACACTTTTACTATCCTAGTTTGGTATTGACATTTTGTAAGGTCGTCTTATCACCAAGTGTCTTTTCTTTCATGTTGGTTACGACAAGGTACCAAGTTAGTCAAGGAAAATGACCTCAAGTTGTCTTTGAATAGTTACCCTTAGTCCAAACTTGTCAAAAGAGAAAGGGGAAAGAGCCCCTCTTTGATCAATCACCTAAGAGCGAGTCTAAAGCTTGGTTTGACCCAAAGAGAAATCCTAGTGAGTTGAGTACCTCTTTAGCACCTTCTCAATCAGATATGGACATGAGATACACCATGACTAGAAAGGAGAGAGAAGCGATAAATCAAAATCTTGATGACATTTTCCAAAGACATAGGGATAACATGCAATTTGGTGATGACAATCAACCCGAATCACCCCTTATCAACTCAAGATATTTAGATGCCCATCTAAGAGCTGGAAGACATTATGGGTGAGCTCACCAAGATGCATGGTCACAACATGAAGACCAAAAAAATGAATCTGGTGATGCTCATGTGAATGCAACATTTAATAACAAATTGTTCAAACATTCAAGGCCCAACTCTCTGCTTAAAACAACCTCAAGGTATGCGAATGAAAGGCTTAAAAGGATTGAGCATGAAAAGAAAGCCTTTTTAGATGAACAAGCTGCTAAAGAAGAAAGGTTTAGACTCCTAGAGGTGGAGCAACAAGCCTTGTTAGAATTGAAAAGAAAAGCATTCCAAGAAGAATAAGATAGGCTTTTAGCCCAGCAACTCAATGACCAATTCAACAATAGGGGTACCAACAGTGGAAACAACTCTCCACCATCTACTCCCTCAAGAACCCCAAGAAGTAGAAGGCGGTCAAGAACCCCTTCAAGATATCCTAGTCCTAGAGGAAGGATGATTTCACAACATAGGAGACAAACACCTCCTAGGAACTCGAGGCAACCCTCCCAACGAGCTCATCATGGCTCTCAACATGGAGGAAGTAGTGAAAGTTTTGATGATCAAGATTTTATGAGGATGCAACAAGAGCCACTATTCCAACAATATGTGGAGAAGAATCTTGATCAAAAAAAGGATAGGTTCCTAGAGAGCTTGATTAACAAGGGTGCCAGAGTCCCTTACAACTTTGATGTGGATAGGAAAATCAAGAAGCAAGGGCCCTCCCAAGAAGAGGAGATCAAAAAACTCAAGCATATGATGGAAAAGGTGTTGGCACCTAAAAGTTCCTTTTCATTGGACTCTATCTGTCCGAATCCTTTCGAAAGGAGTGTAACTATGAAGGACTTTCCTAGAAAAGTTGAAATCCCCCAATATGACAAGTACGATGGCAACGGTGACCCACATGATCATGTGCGTCAGTTCTACATCATGAGTTTTGAGTTTCACCAAGATTACTCTTATCTTATGAGATTAGTTCCAAGGAGTCTCAAAGGCCAAGCCATGGAGTGGTTTACCAACATAACGCCTTCTGTCAAAAATTTTAAAGAACTTGTCCACAGGTTTGTTCAATATTTTTCATACAACTTGTCAAGATCAATCACTATGTTAGACTTGTGCAATTTGAAACAAAACCAAGGGGAATCCTTTGTTACCTTCTTAGAAAGATGGAGACGATTGTGTTCTGGCTATTCTAGGACTATTCCTGAGCATTAAAGGATTGATATCATTGTTAGTAATTTGGTGCCTGAAATGCGATATGAGGTTCAGAAGATGGTCTTTGATTCCTTTGACACTATGGTCAAAACCACATGTCAAATTGAGGATGTTTTGAAAGAGCAAGACATTTTGACCAAACATAACAATAACAACAATGGTCAAAACAACCTCAATGTTAATAAGGACAAAGGCAAGAACTCGCATTGGAACAAGAACAAGAAAGTAGTCAACGATGGAGTTGTGGACTCTTCCCAACCCAAGGATCAAGGAGTCCTTCATTTGTCTAGTGTAGTCCAAGCTATGAAGCTCAACACATCCTCCAATCAACAAGAGCATAAACCAAAGTATCAGGATAAGCCTAAGAAAGAAAGGTGACAATTTTCTAAGCTTGGTGACTTGTATGAGGATGTTTTCAAGATGCTTATTGCCAATAACCTTGCACAACCACAAGATCCTATGAAGCACCATATTCCTGATGTCAAACCTCATTGGTGGGATGAGAAGGCTTTCTGTAAATTCCACAATGGTATTGGACATGACATTGAACATTGTTGGAAACTTAAGCACATTATTCAAGACCTTATTGAAAGTGGAAAGCTTAAGATTGATGGGTTGAACACCAATGCAAACCATAAGGCATTCAAGGATCCTTTGCCCAAATATGAAAAGGGGGAAACCTCTAAACCCAAGAATGGCAAGGCCGAAATCAACTATACCTACATAGGTGCAGAAAATGTGGTCAATATGCTTGAGATTATGGAGGAAAGTGTCAACATGATGAGAGACAAAGATCCTTATGGTTATGATGTGGGCTCTCCTCCTACATCTGATGAAGAACTTGTGATTGTGCTTAGAGGTCCTCACTCTCAAAGGTCATCCCAAGCTCTTAACGTTGTTACAAGAAATCAAAGCCAAGGTCTTATGGTTATTAGAGGTCCTAGTTCCAACTAGTCCAGCAAACCAAAACCAGTGGCATCCAAGAATGTCACTACCAAGTTAGCAGTCATCCCTGAAATGAGCTATAATCTTATTAATGAGTTACAAAGAACACCAGCTCAAATCTCAATCTTTGAACTCTTGAAATTGTCCCCAAGACATAAGTGTATCCTTGAGGATGCTTTGCATGCAGCAAATGTTCCTAACAACATAGATGTTGACCAATTCTAGAACATGGTTAACCACCTTGCCAGCCCTCATTACCTAACATTCTCAGAAGAAGATGACAAAGCTTTGAGCCATCCGCATAATCTTTCCCTTCATATCGAAGTCATGATTCACAAGACCCATGTCAGGCGTGTGTTGATTGATGGGGGTGCTGGGCTCAACATTTGTTCTTTGAGTCCATTGAAGATACTAGGTTATTCTGAGCAAGTTATTGATACCTGAAAGAAAATTACTATTAAAGCCTATGATGAGGCAGAGAGAAGTTCTAAAGGCTTGGCCGTCTTTCCTGTCAGGATTGGCCCTATTGAAAAGGACATTTTGTTCAAAATTGTTGATGCTGGTCCTCTAGCATATAATATCCTACTTGGTAGACCATGGATCCATGACATGCAAGTGGTGCCATCCACCTACCACCAATGTGTTAAGTTCCCCTATAATGGAGTAGAAGTCTATATACTCGGGGATAGCACATTATCTGTAAATGCAATTTCAGTAGGGACTCATGTTCCTCTCAACAAGGAAGTAGAGGATTTTGATGCAACTCTAGCACATTGCAAGAATTAGTTCAAGTCCATAGACCTTAGTATGGGGGGGTATCAACTTGACTCCTTTACAAAACTACTAGTCTCACCTAGGTCTTATGGAAAACCTTCACAAGAGATGCACCCTTCATCTTCAGCCATGACCTTGTTTGGTACATTTGTAGAATCCTCGGTCCTTATACAAGATGAAAAAGAAGTGGCTATTAGAGATTGGATTTACAAAGAGGAAAAATATAAGCATAATGAAAATTTCTCTCCATCTCCTAAGGATTATGGGAGAGGATACACTTTGGTAAAAAATATGGGTTACCCAAGACATGGTCCTCTTAGTCACAGATTAGATGCTAAGGCTGAACCACTCAATCATGCTCTTTTTGGACGCAAGTCTAAGAAGACGGTTGGCCTAGGATTTGAAAATCATGACAAGAAAATTTCTCCTATCCTTGCTACGATAGATAGTGATGATGAATCAAGCTACATACCCAATTTGAAAAATCAACAAGATAGGTGTGACAATTGGGTCCCTTCTACCAATCTCCTTTGGGGAGATTCAGACAATTCAGCTGCCCATACAATAATTTCAAGCCTAGAACAAGAGGAATCCGTTGACAAAGATCATGTTGAGGATCCTATTTAGGAACATTAATACATGAATGGCATTCAAGAAAGTGTTACCCTTAGTGACATTAAAGCTTCCACATCGAGATGTCATATATATGCTTGGTGTAAACATCCCAGTTGGGATTCAGATACTAAGTCACACGAATATGAATGGGAGTCTCTCTCTAATTATTCTACAATTGATCTAAATGTTGATGTTGTCCATACATATGGTTCCCAACCTGAGGTAGCTAACGAGTCTAGTGTAGGATTAGAGGATTGGAATCTGTGAGTCACTTTAATGGACGATGCTTCGCTTGGTAGGATAAATCCTGAGTTGGGTACCTTAGAGGGATACTTAATAGATCCTAACTCTATAATCACCAGAGATGACACCATTCATATCCACAACATTGAACCAGTCATTGACCTACCCCTTGCTAATCCTCACCTAATTGATTGGCCTCAACGCTATCAAGAGCCCCAGCTCTTAACCTTCCAGGATGACTATGAGATAGCATGTTACCTAAATGCCCTTGAGCCTGTAGTCTCTTCCACTAGTGAACCAACTACAAGCATGACAGAACCAAATATCAAGTACCTTAGTCACAAAATGAAAAGAAAAGAAAAAAAAGAATAAAAGTTCTGATGGCGAAAACCATTGTGTGGTGGTGTCAGAACCTAAAAAAGTAAAAATAAAGGATGTATCCAAGGGTGAAAACCTCTCTGAGGTGCCTAAGGATGAGGTACTTGATCATCTCCCAAGTGGCTTTTAGGATAGATCTTTAGTGCTTGTCGAGCCTACACAGCCAATTAATTTGAATATAGAAGAGGTTCCACAAATAGTGCATTTGGCTCAATCTCTATCAACATAGGAAAAAGAAGCATATACCAAGTTCTTACAGAGCAAGAAAATTAATTTTTCTTGGACTTACTCAGACATGCCAGGGTTGGACACTAATCTGATTATGCATCACTTTTCCATAGCTCCAGGTATAAAACCAGTGAAACAATAATTAAGGAAAATGCATCCTCACATAGCTCTTCTTGTCAAAGCTGAACTAGAAAAACTCCTCAGTGTAGGATTTAAGAGCCATTGATTATGCTGAATGGATATCCAATATTGTACTAGTTTCAAAACATGACAAGTCCATTCGTGTCTACACAGATTTTAGGGATCTTAATAAAGCATGCCCAAAGGGTGATTTTCCACTTCCAAACATAGACATGATAGTGGACATGACCATGGGTTATGAGATCTATTCCTTGATGGATGGTTTTTCTGGGTATAATCAAAACAAGATAGCTCCTGAAGACCAGGAAAAGATTGCATTCACTTGTGCATGGGGAACCTATTGCTGGAACGTCATGCCATTTGGCTTAAAAAATGTAGGAGCTACTTATCAAAGAGCTATGACAACTATCTTCCATGATGTGATGCATAAGAATATGAAAGATTATGTGGATGACACCTTGGCAAAATCTAAAAAAGGGATACACACCTAGGTGATTTGGAAGTCATTCTAGATCATATGGAGCAATTCCAACTAAGATTAAATCCAAAAAAGTGTGCATTTGGAGTCACTTATGGAAAACTTCTAGGGTTTATCATTTCAACCAAAGGAATAGAGGTGGACCCAGAGAAAGTTCAAGCAATCTTGGATATGCCGCCTCCCAAAAATATTAGCCAAATGAGGAGTCTCTAGGGATGCCTTCAATCAATAAGGAGGTTCATTTCACAACTAGCAGATAGATCTCAACCCTTCAATAAGACATTGCACAAAGGGGTTAAATGTGTCTAGAATGAGGATTGTCAGCAAAGCATGGACCAAATCAAGCAATACTTGGCCAATCCTCCAATCTTAATGCTTCCTATCCCAGGAAAACCACTCATATTGTATGTTTCAGCAACAAAATCTTCCTTGGGGGCATTATTAGCTCAACTTGATGATATTGGAAAAGAAAGAGCTATATATTACATCAGTCGTACTCTCGTGTCATATGAGGTTAATTACACTAGTATTGAAAAATCTTACCTTGCGGTAGTGTTTGGTTCCCAAAAGTTGTGACATTACATGCTTGCACATATAATACACCTCATTGCAAAGATTGATCCTCTCAAATATTTGCTTGGTAAGGCTACTCTCATAGGTAGACTTGCTAAGTGGATGATGGTCTTATCAGAATTTGACATAGAGTATGTTGAGCGTAAAGCTATAAAAGGACAAGCCATTGCAGACCAATTGGCTGAGTTCCCAATTTGAGATAAAGTGCTAAGTCAAGTTGACTTTCTAGATGAGCACATAATGTACATGACTGAGAGAACATGGAAGATGTTCTTTGATGGCTCTTTTATGAAAAATGGTTCAAGAGCTGGAGTGTTATTTGTTTCTCCTCATGGGTACACAATTCCTAAATCCTACAAACTATTGTTCCCATGTACAAATAACATTGCTGAATATGAGGCTTTGACAATTGGACTAAAAATGGCTGTAGAATGGAGAATCACAAAGTTGCATATCTATGGGGATTCACAATTAATAATCAACCAAGTTAATGAAGAATACCAAATAAAGGATGAAAAATTGGTACCCTACAAGAAAATGGTTGATTCATTGCAACAATATTTCACCTTTGTTACATTTCAACAAATCCCTAGAGTAGAGAATAAAGTAGCTGATGCTATGGCTACATTGGATTCACTTCTTCAGCTAGAAAAACATGAATCCAGATTTGAATTCCTAGTTGAAGAGCTATGCTATCCTATCTATGACTCCCAAGAAAGCCAAGTTGTTTGTACCCTTGTTGGCCATGAGTCATCTTGATATGGTGCCATTTACTCATACCTCCATGATGGAATTATTCCTGAAACCTTCAACCATTCTGAATGAAGAAACTTAACCCAAAATGCCTCTTGTCACACCCTTATCTCTGGTGATCTATATAGGAGGGGTTTAGATGGGACACTTCTTAGGTGCTTGGAAAAGGATGAGTCCAACCAAGCGTTAGCTGACATTCATGAGGGAATTTGTGGAGGACATTCTAATGGTCTTACCATGGCCCAAAGGTTGCTTAGGGATAGGTACTATTGGCCTACCATGCAGACAGATGCAGTAGCTTTTGCTAAATCATGTGAAAAGTGTCAGAAACATGGTAACCTAATACATGCTCTAGGCAAGGAGCTTATTCCTTCTATTTCTCATTGGCCATTTTAGTGCTGGGCCTTTGACCTTGTTGGGCATATTCATCCCAACTCATCAGGTGGACACAAATTTATCATCACTGCTACTGACTACTTTACCAAATGGGTAGAAGTTGTTCCACTTTCTGTTGCCTTGGGCAAGATAGTCTCTCTGTTTATTTTGAACCATATCATCTGTCGATATGGAGTGCCTTTTGAAATAATCATTGACAATGGGGGTCAGTTAAAAAATAAGGACCTTAAACATCTCTGCAAGAAATTCAAGATAAAATAGCATTGGTCCTCCATTTACTTCCCGCAAGGAAATGGACAGGCATAGGTTTTGAATAAAACCATTCTTAAAATTCTCCACAGAACAGTTCACAAGAATGGTAGAGACTGGCATCTATAGATAAATCTAGCCTTATGGGCTTATAGAATGAGTATCCATACTCCAACTGGGGCTACTCCTTTTTCCCTTACCTATGGTGCTGAAGTAGTGTTACCTTTAGAGGTGGAGATTCCTTCACTTACAGTTTCCCTCAAAGGTCTATTGATAGATGAAGACTACTGCGCCATGAGGCTCCAAGAATTAGAACTTCTAGATGAGAAGCGTAAAGCATCATTTGACCATACGAGGGTCTACCAAAAGCGTATGTCCAAAGCATTCAACAAGAAGGTTTTCCCTAGAGAATTTCAAGTGGGAGATCTTGTCTTACGAGAAAACCCTAAGAACCAACAACATAGAGAGCAAAAGGGAAAGTTCGAACCTAATTGGCTTGGACCATACATCATTATTGCTACTTTTGGGACATGTGCTTACTTATTATCTACTGAAGAGGGAGAGCAGCTCCCTGATCCTATAAATGTTTTGCACCTAAAAAAGTTCTATCCATGATGCCTATTCTATCTGGGGACATCCTTTGTACATATTTATTGATCCTTAAAAAAAATAAAAATTCAGATATGATGCTGAAAAAATCCTAAAAAGCATATAAAGCCTTGAAAAAATACAAAAAAATAAAAAAATGCAAAAAATTCAAAAAAATAGAAAAAGTGCCTTGGTGAAAACCTGGAAACAGGCGCCTTGGTAGCAAAAATACAAAAAAATTTAAAAAATAAAAAAAATCTGTCAAATGGTGAAAACTTGGAAACAGGCGCTACTTGAGGCCTTTGCACCCTTGTTTCTTAGCATGTGTCCTTGGCACTTAGCCTTTCTCCATCATGCCTTGACCTTGTTGCCTTGGTTTGGAATTGGTCTTTGTCTTTGTCTAGGGGGCATAACTGTGTTAGTTTTGGTCTCTTGGATGCGTTAGTCTTTAGGACATCTTGCAAATGGTATTTTTTTCAACACCACCCCAATTGTGTTTTTCAACACTACCCTAGCATCAAGTGTTTCTTAACACTTATCAGATATTCCACCCACAGTCTCAAATGATACAATATGTTTCACTAGTAGATGCGATACTCAAAGTTTGACTCTATGACCTACACACACACTTAAACACTCGACTTGTTGAGACTTGTTTGACTTTATTTTCTTTGTGTTCTGTCTATGATGATTTCTTTGATGAGTGTTCTCTCCCTAATAGTTTTCGATGATGCTAAGCTAGAAGATTGGGGGCATGAGGACATGTTTTATTTCTTTTTTTTCTTGTGGGTATATTTTGTTGGTCCTAACTATCATTAGCATTTATGCTTGTTCCACTTGACAATGGGATCTACAAGGTATTATCCTTGACTATTTTTCGCAAGTGCATACTTATAGTCATCTTGACTTTCCTTGTGTCTTGATGCGAGTATAATCTTGCCATACTAAACTTAGGCTATCTCACTGCACTAGTCATCTTGACCTACATGTCTTTGATGCTTAGGTGGGATTCCCACATACCTATCTAATACAGATCATATTCATATACCCATAGTTATACTAGTGCATATTGTATGATCTTGCGACAGTACCAATAAAGCTCGATGACAATTATTAGAGTCTAATGGCTTTGTGACCTTGCAAGTAAACCACTTTTCATGTAGCTTGCATTTTTAGACTTCATGTTAATTTGCATTTTTGGGCTGCATTATGAGTTTGAGAGGGTTTTCCTTCATCTTTCTTTTGGACTTTTAATCGACTGTGGTCATGTTTTGATCTTCATTTCCTTATCTTCTTTTCTGATCTCAATCAAAATTTTCTATCTTAAACAGTTGATTGATTTTGGGGCATTCTCTTTCTTGAGGCAAATTCTCTTTCTTCTATCCATTTCTTTTCACCTTTTCCAAACTTTGATCTTCCATTCACTTTCCCCCCACTTCTTTTCTTCTAATTCAACCTTGGGGCATAATCTTTCATGCTTAATGATCTACCTTGGTTTTGTGATCCTTATATCTTTCATCTTACATCAAGAACCTTATTTTTAGTTTGATTTGATCAAATTTATCAATTTACTATTTCTCCTCTACCTCATTTCGATTTCGATCACGAGGGGGAAGTACCTATCAAAATTCAATCCTTGATTCAACTTTATCAATCAAACCTTGCTTGAGATTTTTATCTCTTATCTCAGACTTGACAATTACCTATTTACAAGGGTGTTGGCCTTGTCTTTTTCAATCAGCTTACCATTCTCTTGATATGTTCCCATCCGTTGAACACATGTCTGGATTATTTTGTGATCCCAAATTGATCTCACATTTCAATTCCATTCTTTGACCACATGTGATCCCAAATCAATCTCACATTAGTCAAAGAGGGGAAAATGTACGCACCCTAAAATGGTCACCTAGACTTTGGGCCCCCATTCAACAATTTATCAATTTCTTGAATCAATATTTTTCAATTATATCAATTTCCTTGATCAAATCCTATTTTTTATCATTTATTCGATTATTCCATGGGCTAACCATTTTATCCCAAGTCTTTATTTATTTAAAAGGAATTTCCTCCCCTTTTATTAAATAAAAAGTCCCCACTTTTCCTCTTATCCTAAGTTGCACAAATAAAACATTATTCTTATTTTATAAAAAGAAGAAAATGCCTTTTTGTCTCATATGGACACAAAATTCAACTCTTATTTTCTCATTGGAGGATATTTTTGCACATGGATTGCTCCTCTTTCAATCTCCACCCTTGATTAAATCATTTTCCTCTTAATCTCCATTGTCCATTCCTTTTCAATTCCTTTAAAAGGAAAGCTTTTTTCTCATTCTAGGACCCCAACTTTGAATACTAATCTTATGCTATAGAATTTCTTGGAGAGTTTGGAGCTTTTGGAGATCTTCGTGCATGTAGCTTTCATTCTTGCATTCTTAGCTTAAGCTTTCATGGCATCTAGCTTAGTTTCCTTTATGCTTTAGATTAGCTCACATAGATTAATTAGCAAGGCTTGTAATACTTTCCTTTCATAGCTTAACTTGCACCTTCATTCTTAGCATAGTTGCATTGCATCTTCATTGTTGATTCTTGAGGATATTGGCTTTGAATCTCCCATTGTGTGGTTTACTAGCAAGGTTGCATGCTTCAATAACTCTAGCTGAGAGCACCATCAACATCCTTGTGACTCCATGCCTAGGGAGCTCTAGGTCACTTTCTCAAGGTTTCCCCTTCATGGATTCCCTTGGAAGTAATGACTTAGAGAAGTGCACAATTTAGTGTGTACAAGAACAAGCTAAGAAAAAAGCATAAGAGACAAAATTCCAAAGGTAAAGGTATTTATATTGATGATGGCACAACAAAGAAGTTAAAGGATTCTGGTATATCAATTACCAAGGTAATTGATATCACCGAGAAAAAGGAAGAAATAAGTATCTCATAGGATGCACCAAATAAAGTTGAAATCCAAATGAAGAAGAAAACTGATGATGATGTACTCATTGAGGACATCACAAATGGTGATCCTGATGACAAGGATGATGAGGATGTAAATATTACACTAGAAAGCACTCAAGATGAAGGACAAGTCACTGAATGTGCATTTACATCACTATCGGGTGAGCTTCCTGTACTTGTAGAAGCAGTAGAAATTATTTCACAGGAACAACCCGATGGCTCAGACCCTGAGCAACACAAAGACATCACAAGGGAACTAGACATTGAGAAACCTATAGAGACAGATGAGCCTAAAAAAATAGAGGCACCTTCCACCGAGACAAAGGTAATAGATGAAACAAAGGAAACTAAGGAAATCCCATCTGATACCAAACCCGAGGCTCCAACTCTATCAATTGAGACAATAGCTACTAAGGAGCAGAAGAAGGAAGAAAGTGTGTCAACCGAGAAAGATACTCTGAGGACTGGAGACAAGTCTCTTGTCGTTACTAAGAAGAAATCACCATTAATATTAGAGAAGAAGAAAAAGAAAGGAAAAGGGCCGGTCACCCTAGATGAAGTGATAATTATTCTTGAGTGTGACCCAAGGACCCTTAGCCCTAAGGAACTAAGTAAATATGGGGAATTATGTCAAAGAAAGGCAGCACAAGAGAAGTTGAAGCAAGAAACAAAATGAAAAGAAATCTTAACAGATATTCAGGATATCTTACAACAGGTAGTACCTGAGGTGAATATTGATGAAGATACTCCCATAATAGATCAACTTGATATATTGATAGAGAAGATCAATGCCCCAGATATTGATGCAGACAAACAGATTGAAGAAAGGGCAAAGTCAAGGATACAAAATAAACTAGCAGAGAAAATAAGCCAAGAAGTGGCAATAAACAAGGTCAAACTATCTGAGGTAATAATTGAGATAAAATATATCACCTAGTTAATTTGTCAATTTTTACTAAAGCTTTGTACTATAGACACCTTCACTGTTGTAGTCAGTGAAAAGATAAAATGATTGGAAGTAGAAATCAAAGTCAGTACAATTGCTGCTATAACCAAGCCAAATGCTTTCTCAAAGCACATTCAGCAAGTTCAGGAACTTTGGTGGTTAATAGCAGAATTAAAGAAACAAGAAGAGCACATAACAGATGAGGTCACTAAGTTACAGACAAAACTCCTACCATACCTAAAATTTTTTGAGGCACACATTGTCAAAGCAGAGCAACTTGTTGCAACACCCAAGATTTTGGTGTTGGAGAACATATTTGACATGCATGCACAAGTCGGTCTTGAGCATATTGCTCTCACCAACTTGAAAGAGGAATGGGAAAACCTCTTGGAGTCAGTAAAGAAAACCCACCAGCATATTTTTGACAAGATGTGAGTATAATAATTATTTTTTTTGTATTTGGCATTACTATCAAAAAGGGGGAAATCAATGTATATGTCATATGCCAAATAAGTACATAGATGCTACATATACTACATATTACTGGGAGCATATTGTAGAAATTTTGATAAGTATATGTATATGGCAGAGATATAAGGTATATATAGAAAATTTTGTCTATATACATTCGAGTTTTGATACTAATGCCAAAGGGGGAGATTGTTATCTCTATTAAGCATTCAAGGTTGTCATTAGTATCAAAGGTTATCAAAGATATCGGTCGGTCATTTACATTAAGCAAATCGGTAACTAGAAGCAAGATAGACTAGTCAATAAAGCTTACACACCGAGCATCAGACAGTTTACCGAGCACTAGTAGACACCGACACCGACAGACAGTAAACACCGAGTAGTTTATACAGTGTTTACCAAGGATCACAAAAAATGGCATAGTAATCTGAAATGGCACATTCTTCTATGCAAATGGTTACAACAGATCAAAAAACATTTTACCAAGATCGAGGAATATTTATTGTTATGATATTCATTAAATGCAATGTATATCTTATGTAATAGCCTGATCTAGGTCATTTTTGTACATCGTAGATCTTAGGGTTATGACTATGTTGTGTAACCTAATTTTGTTAAAGCAGCAAAAGTAGATCGCTATATAAATGTATGTTTACATCATTTTTGGTGTGAACTGATACAAGAATAGATAGATGAATCAAGGATAACTTGAAGCATTTTCCTAACTTCAAGTCTATCAGTTAATAGAGCAGATTGCAAAGGATATTAGATTAAGCAGAATCAGAAAAGGCTACCAAGTAGATTCAAAGCAGAGATTCATCAAAGTCAAGGTGATATTTTGTCAGAACTTATAGATTTGTATTAGACAATTGAGTTGTTAATTAGTAGATAATTTCCTATTGCTTTCTAACAATTGTAACAGAGTTTTTGGATAAATCTCTTAATAGAGTAGACTTAGTAGTCTTATGTAAATCTCTTAACCGAGTGCACACTTCATTAGTGTTGTTAAAATCCTATAACTAGGTAGTTCTAGCTAATCTAATATGTTACTCCTAACAGGGTAAGATCACCAGAAGTGATAAAAAATTGTAGCTGTAATAGGCAAACCTTTTTTATCTGAAGTAGTGAAGAACTTGTGGGTGTCATCCCCACCGCAGTTTTTACCTTCTAACAAGGGTTTCTGCGTTACCAAAATAATTGTGTTATGTGATTTCTATTTGATTTCATGTTGTTTACTTTCATAAGTTAAATGAATGATTGATACATGCAATTAGATACAAGTTATTTTGCAAAGGTTATCACTATTTACAGTCATAGATCTGAAAAGTTCACAAGTAAATTTTTTGAAGGTACTGATTCACCCCTCCCCTCTCAGTACCTATCTCTGCTAATTCCAACAGACTAGATGGTGCTCTCTGAATTGTTAGACATTCTTCAGGTGTCTATTCACCATTATGAGAAGGTTTTCATTACTAATGATGCCTCCCTTGAGACAAACATAGCTCTTTTGTATCACTTTAAGGTTTTCCTATGTTGGATTTTCGAGGTCTAATATACCTTCTCTAGGCAATTACATTTTATTGAGAACCTAAAGGAGGTAGTTTCTTCTTCCTTGAGGTTGTAGCTTTTTGTTGTAAGGGACAACCTTCTAATTATAGAACATGGTCCATAGGAAGGATTTGAGATCCACTCTTGGGTTTCTCTAACTACATTCCTTGTCCTAGCATCCATGCCTTCTACCTCCTCAATAAAAAAATTTGCATTGAAAATACTAGGAATGTCACAGATTTTTTGTAAACTACATGAAGGATGTTTTCATCATCTTTAGGTTTGGATTCCATATTAATACACACTCCAAAATCAAGGTTGGAAATATTTAATTTCATTATGCAATAATCTCTAATTCTTATATCATTGGCATTCATACAATTATGCTAGTAATCTTCTACCTCGAGCTCATGTTTGAAGTGAGCTCCAATAAGTGTCAAATTTATTCCTCTCCATTTTCAAAATCTTCATAGACTAATCCAACAAATTTGGTTCCGAATATTAATACTTTTCATGTTGAGTCATGTGTGTGCCCCAACTTTGATTATGAATTAAAAAAATTACTTTTTCTTGTTGATAATTAATCTGTGGGAATCACCTACCTATCTGCACAATTCAATTACAATCAATTTGTGAAAGGGATACCCTAGTAACTTATTTTGAATAATAGTAAAACCAACCAATTTGATGTAAGTGAAATTTTTGAATTGAATGAAACAAATCCTAAATATTTGTATTTCACCCGTTGAATCTAGGGATAGTCTATTTCAAAACCCACTCCAAGGATTTGATTATTGAAAACATAAATCTATCATTAGCCATCCTATTTTCCATTCTTATCCAGAGTTAGTTGAGGATAATTATTGTATATTATCATTTGAGGATAATTCAAGAACCCTCTTCTCCTTAGACCTAGGAAGGTTGCATGTGCATCAAGCAAATAAACCAAGCAAGAATTCACATAGAACTTTAGGTCATTTTGGAATCTAATTATTTGATTAGGTATCTTATCACATATAATCTTTCCCTATTCAATGTGTTCCTTTTAGGAAACAACGATCTTGATGAATATGAGCATCCATGGCTTGAACATTTCAACATGTGACATCCCTACTACTTTTATTAAGAGAGTGACTAGGTCCCTAGTGTAATACCCCAAAAATGGGCTATAAGTTCATTAATCTCCTACATCTTCAATTCGAATGAAATCGACATCAAAGTCCTAATCTAAGGCACATCTAAACATCATCGAATCATAATTGATTATCTTAAATTCTGCATCGGAGAATATTCCTAGTAATATTCCTAATCATCATAATTATCTTTAATTTTATAATTATTTGGCAATAAATCACATTTATCCTAAAGTTTGATTAATTGAATATTTTCATATTTAATTAATTAGATTTAATATTTGCCACTTAATTGTGTAATTAAATTTAATTCTATCTATTATTAATTGTATTATTTAATTTTGACAATAAATCTAATATCATATGAATAATTGATTAAATTCTTATTTAATTAATTAAAACAAGTTGTCATTATTTAATAATATAGTTTTTAATAAAAGTTTGATTAAATAATTGATTAACCCATAAATCAATTGTTTTATTTTTAAAAGCAATTAAGTTGGAAATAAATCACTTTATTATTAAATTAATTCATAAATAAAACATGCACAATCATAAAAGTAGACAACTATCAATTATCAATTAAAGCTAAACTCTATTTTGAGTTAAAACTTAGCTTTTGCATATTTTTGTGAGTTAATTATCCTTTATTTAAAAATAACTCAAAAATCAACTTGAGTTATTTGAGTGATTTATGGCTTTTTTTCCCATGCACCTCCAAAGCCCTGGGTTTCTATAAAATCAAGGCTTCAGCTCATCTCAAATCATCTCATAATTTTGCAAGCTTACTTTGCCAAAGTCATCTACGAATTGCACAACTATTTTGAAGAATTGGAATTTAGAGAATCAAAACTTATTGTGAATCAAGGCTATTGTGAGATCAATTTATTTTTTTTACATTCATTTAGATTCTTTTTCATATCATTGTTAGATCATTTTAGCATATCAATTTCCATATTAGCATAGATTCATATCAGTTTTTATCATTCTTATTGCATAGAAAATTCAAAAAAATAGCTTAATTGCATTCAATTCATATCTAGATCAATTGCATTCAAATCCTTCATTTAGGTGTCATCTAGGTCACTGATCTCGATAGCAATCTGAGAACATTAATCTCGCACCTACTAGAAGGCAGTAAATCGCTTGGTTAAATTAGATTTCAATTTTGCATGATTTTGATTATAGCTAACCTCTAATATTTTACTGAAGTGTTATGTCTACAGATCAGGTACAATTTTCACACACACATTTTTGGCATCCACCGTGGGGCAACCCACCTTTGCATGCTGGTTTTGATTTTTTTTGGGAGCTAAAACCCCAAAGTTTCAAAGATTTAATTTTATCTCCCAAACGGCTTGGATTTTTGCTTTGAAATTTGTTTTGCAAGTTGATGACATATCAGGGAAGCTACCGTAAAAAATTTAGAATTTTTTGAGATGTTTTGAATTTTTAATAAATTTTTCTTGAAATTCTAGAAAAAATTAATATCTAACACAAATCAGCATATTTTTTGAAAATTTTTATATTTTAGGAAAGCTCTTTAAATTCTATAGGGGGTCCATTCTTTTTGTTTTAAATTTGGACATGATATCATAGCTCAAATAGTCAATTTACAAAAACTGGTCTATTTTGATAAAACAAGGCTCTAGGGCACAAATGAAGAGATTTTTCTAAAATTTTTGCATTTTTGGAAAGCTCTCTATTTTTTAGTAGGGGTCTCTATTCTGAATTTCTATTTTTGTGGCCAAAATCATATCAAAAAAATTAGATCTTGTTGACTAGGTCAAATGTAGCAAAAAAAATAAAGTTTTGTGATGGGTATGCACTTATTTTTTTTACATGGTTCAATGAATGAAATGAGTTGTCGTTTGAGTTAATTTTTGGTTATTATTGCTGATAATAATTGATTTTTAGAGCTAACCCTATGGTTTTCATAAGTTGAATATATTTTGCATAGCTTGTTTGCTTGTTTGCTTGTTGGAGAGTTCGTCACTTGCTTGCATGGAAAAACTCAACAAAAATTGCTAGAAATCAGGTCAAATCTACTAAGCACATTGCAAGGATCCCAGGTATTCTCCTTCATCTAATGACATTTTGATTTGGGACTTAAAATAAATCTCTTGTGTGTCTAGCTTGGGTGATTCTTTTCATGCTTTTGTTTTACACACTTGCATAATTGATACTAGGTTGTGACCCCTTAAAGATTCATTAAGTAGTCTTAGATACTTGTGATTGATCTTGATTGCTATCTTAGGTTATTGGACTCGCTAATCCACTGACCTCTCATTTTTGCCCCGTGGTTGCAATCTCAGCACCATAAAGGGGAGGGGTCAACAGGACAGAAGCGTTAAGTGTTCCACTTGGCAACCCTTTTATGCTTTTAGGAACTCACTTGTTTTCTAAGTTGGGGACTCATTTTCAGCTTGTGTGAGGTGTTAAGTGTTCCACCTTGTGGACTCATCTCATATTCACTTTAAGCGTTAAGTGTTCCTCTTTCTGCTTTTTGGGTACTTTTGGTAGATTTGCTTTCGGGAATATATCTGTGCTCACATAGTAATTAGGCCCTATGAACACTATTCATGATTCTTGAGAGATTGGATTCCTAGTAAAATCCTCCTTGACAACAGAATCCTTGTAGGTAGGGAGGATACTTAGTGTGTTTCACATTCAACTTAGTTAGTGTGTTTTCTCTTATTGATCGATACATTCTCTCCCAGGAGAGGTTGATAGATCATGTGGGGTTGACATCATGAGCTTTGGTGAATCCAAATTGGTTAGTGCACCTTCTCTTATTGATTGATACATTCGCTCCCCGAAGAGGTTGATAGATCACGTGGAGTTGGCATCATAGACCTTGGTGAAGCAAAACTTTGTCTTAGCGTGTCGGATTAATCTGCTTGCTTTGTTTGGGTTAAAAGTGAAAAGGTGTCAAAAGCCTTGAATCTAGAGCCAAGTCCCCTTGTGGTATACTATTGTGAGTCATCTTTAGAGAGGGTTAACCGTAGCGGACAATCCCTTCACAGGGCAAAATGCGTTGATGAAACCTCAAGCGGTCATAGCCATTTTCACCGTGGTAGTGACAGCCGCTATATAAATGTCCTTGTGAAAGAAATCTCCATGGGTATGGTTCATTGTTGGGTTGTCAGATCTCCCTAGCAGCTCCTGAAGATTAAGTTCTTGGACTGTGTCAAAACTCTGGTGCGTCGGGATTGGAGTTCACCTCTTTGGATCATAAAAGTTGCAGAGTCAAACCATTACTAAAAACCCTAGCGAGGCTAAATTTTCATTTTATAGGGTATATGTGCGTTATTGCAAAACATTTTTGGAACATACACAATTAGCACTTTTGAGGATTAGAACAAATAAGTCACTTGATTGTTCATGCGCAAGGTTACTTTTGCCCTTGTTCATTGTTTTCAGACATGCTTGAAATCACGTGCTTGCTATTTTGCATGCTTGTTTATCTATCTGGTTACTGAAAATGGACAAATCTGTTACAATCCTCAAATCTGGACATTGAAATTTGCAAACAATTCAAATCTGAAAACTCAAAATTTGCAAAATCTGAAGTAAAATCCTTTTCTGGAGTCAAAAATCATTTTAGGAAGTCAGAAAGTCATATGAGTTTTTTTTTCAAGTGTTGTTTCATTACAACCCATTTGTCGTATGATTGAGTACCGAGTGTCGTACGAGTTTCCATGAAGCAAATTCTCAAAGTCAAAATCTTGCAACTATCGTATGAGATTTTCAATTGTCATTTCATTGCTACCCAATTGTCGTACGAGTTTTTCAACTATCGTTTCATTGCTACCCAACTGTCATACGAGTCTGCAGAGTGTCATTTGGGAAAATTTTTGAAGAGTTGTCAGAAAATTGTCAGAATTGCCAGATATTTAGCTTTTTCAGCCTATTTCTAGAATCTGTCATACAAATCACTGTGTCAAGAACAGAGCAGTAGCTATTGAAAATCAGTACACATGTCTCAAAGAATCAGTACACATGAGGAAGACATTCTAATCACAGCTATGATGAAACAATTGCAAGCTATGCAAGTTGAACTTCACAATCTTAAGAAAGAAAAGGAACCTAAAGAGTTCTCCATGGAATCTCTATACTCTTTTCCATTTGATAAAGATTTGTACATGTCACCATGCCCTCAGACAAAATGTGAGCAACGTGACAACCCTTATGATACCTCTTCCACGGAGACTGACACATCCAGCTTTGGAGACTATGATGACTATGATGACTGACAATATAATGATACCTATGACACCTCTGTTCCTAAGAGTCTTCCTCATCGTGTGTTCCTACTTACTAAAAATGGGCCGTCACATTGGATAGATCGTGATGGTGATCCATATGATTCTGATTTTGAAAGAGATTTTGATGGCTTTTGTGGACAATACCTTGATGATGATCCATCGACTACTGCTGAGGACTATAAAATGCATCGTGCTAGCTTGAAACATCAATACTATAACGATCTCTCCTCTAAGAACTCTCAGGCTGAAAATAAAGATTACACTCTCAAGCAAGATCATGTTAATGTTGGACCTTTGTCTTGTGATGGTTCCCTTCCATCCCCTACTTCCTCCAATACCAGTACATTTCCTAAAGCTTCTGAGTCTTTCAAATCTTTCACAGAACCTTCATCTGACACAAGCCTTGATACTTTTCATGCGGTTCCCTATAGTTATCCTCCAGGGCTACCTCTTAAAGAAACTCAAGCTAACCTTCACTTGGCTGCCAATACTTTCACTAATGCTAAACCTAAAGAGCCTAAGCCTTCATATGCTATAATTCCTACTTCATCTAGTCCTCCACCATCTCTTCCAAAGTCTTCCATACAATCCCAACATGCCTCCTTGTCCTTAGAAGTGGCTCCATGTCAAGAGGACTCCAAAAATGATAAAGAAAAGAACATAAAGAAAGATCAAGATCAAGAACCTTCCATGTCATCCACTCCTTTTCCCGATGTCTCTTATCCACTTCATGGTTCTTTTGATCCTACACACCCTTTTTCATGCATTCCATCATGTCTTAAGTCTTCTCCTAAGCAAGATCAAGCTACTACTTACACTGTTGAGCTTATTGACAATCAAAATAACCTTACTACACTTGTGCTTTCCAAAGATGATACTTCCATTAAGGTTGTTAAAAATGGTGTTGCTACTTCCAATGTTAATCCTATTGAAAATCAAAAGAAAAATTATGCGCTTGTGCTATCCAAAGATCCTTGTCAAGATCAAAGTCTTCCATCTTCTTATTCTACCACTCCATGTTCGCTTCCACTTTCTACTCTTCCTAAGTCTTTGCAAGCTTTGAACAATCCTATCAAAGAAGGTGCTCATATTCAAGATGTACTTGATTCTATTGAAAATCCTAATGCTCACTCTAAAGAGAGAATATCCTTGGTTGTCATATAGATGCTGATGAACTTATTGATTATCCTTTTGTATCTTCCATGTCCATCCTTGGACCTCCTCCACCACTACTAAGAGCTTCACGTCTACCTTCCATCTTGGGTCCTTATGTCCCTTCACTTTCCCCTCCTAACGTTCCTAATTCACCATCCATCTTGGGTCCTTACATCTCTCCATCTCCCATCTTTCCTCAAGATCAACATAGATGCATACCCTTGAATCCTTTTCATCCATCCACCCATCTAAACCAGACATATCCTTTTTCTTCCACAAGTCCCAAGTCTTTTGGAAGTAACTTGAATGTTCAATACAAGAAAAAGAAGCAATACAAGAATCCATAAAAAAAAGAAGATCACCATGTCTCCTCTAATAAACATGGAAATATAAAGTCAAAAGAGATATCTAAGATGAAAACTACAAGACAAGTATGGGTTCCAAAATCCATCATTGAAGATATTCTCTCTAAATTACCAAAAAAAAATGAAAAGCCTACGACTATATGGATTCCAAAGTCTCTCTTGAAAGAGTTTGGTGTTGAGCAAAAAGTGAAGTTGACATTCAAGCTTCCCAAGACTTCCACTTCATCTTCTTCCAAAAATATTCTTCCATTCCATGTGCCTAAACCACAACCTTTGCTATCCATTCGCCATATTCCTTCACGTATTCCTTCATTCACGATTCCTCCATCCTCTCACCACCCTTCAAGGTATGTGTTGACATTGATCTTTCCTTCCTTCCACCTACCCTTTTACAATCCTTCCATGTATTATCCTTCTACCTTCTATCATTTTTCCTCATTTGCCTATTCCTCCTATCTTCCAACCTCACTCGCTTTACATAAAACCTTATCTTCCATTTTTCTCTTCCATCTCCCTTTCCCTATCAGCATCTTTGAGCATATCATTTGAATCCTTGGTATATCATGGTTTATCTTTTCAAAGAGCACTATCTAAAAAGCTTGCCTTCTTCCAAAAATTCAAAAAGAAATGAAAAATAAAAATGAAAAAAATTAAAAATGTGCCTTGGTGAAAACCTGGAAACAGGTACCTTGGTAGCAAAAGTAAAGAGAAATAAATTCATCCTATGGTGAAAACTACTCCCTTGTGGCACCTTAGATAAGTACCATGATGAAAACCTGGCAATCAGGCATCATGCATAGTTCTACATATTTCATCCATTCCATCTTCTCTCTTTGATCTTGACAATGTTGATCTATACACGAACATTTGGCTATCTTGTGAGCTATCTTACGATGATCTTGCTTTCATTCCACTCCTTTTTAGCCTTCATATTTATTTTCCTCCATTCATTTTTGCCTATCGCTATCCTTTTCCCCTTTGGTCTTGATCTAAAAAAAAAAGAAAAGAGAAAGAGTAAAACACAATGCTTTGACACCTCTTGACATGTCTACTCCTTTGGACCGCATCTTTTTCTGCTCTTGCATTATACTTTTATGACTTATCCTATGCTGGCCTTTCATTGCTTGTCCAAATGTGCTTTACATGGCAATTTTTCCCTAGCTTGGGTATTCTTGAGGAGTTTTCCCTTGAGGATTTCTTCCCTTCATTCTCCTTTATTCTCTTATCTTCCATCTCATCGACCAGCTTGCCAATGCCTCTTATTCTCCACCTTGCTAGACATTGGGACTGCACGATATGATCTTTCTTGGGAGTTTGCAATGGAAAAAGATGCTATCAAATATACCAAGTATCAGAACACGTATCAGAACACGTATCAGAACAAGTATCAAAACCAATATCAGAACCAGTATCAGAAAAAGTATCAGAACAAGTATCAGAACCAGTATCAGAACAAGTATTAAAACCAGTATCAGAATAAGTATCAGAATCAATATCAAAACAAGTATCAGATCAAGTATCAGAACTCCCACTGGGGCTACACCTTTTTCTTTAGTTTATGGGTCCAAAGCAGTACTACCTATTGAGGTCGAAATCCCATCACTAAGAATCAAAATGCATGGTCTAGTAACTGATGACGACTACAGAGTGTCTAGGTTGCAAGAACTGGAACTACTAGATAAGCGCAGACAAGTAGCGTATGATCATCTCAGAGTATATCAAAAGAGAATGTCTAAAGGCTACAACAAGAAAGTCAGACACAGAGAATTTCAAGTTGGTGATCTAGTCTTGAGAGAGAATCCTAAAAATCAATCACATCAAGAACGCAAGGGGAAGTTCAAACCCAACTGGCTGGGTCCCTTTGTAATCACTGCTACTTTTGGCTCTGGCGCTTATCAACTCTCAATGACTGAAGGAGAACAACTCCGAGAACCAATCAATGTTCTCCATTTGAAGAAATTCTACGCCTAAGTCATTCAGTCTATGGTAAAATGTCTTGAAAAAATTATAAAAATCAGAAAATGTCCTGAAAAAATAAACATCTTGGTGAAAACCTAGCAATAGGCACCTTGATGATTCACAAAAAAAATAAAAAAATATCAAAAGTACAAAAAAAAAAAAATTGAAAAAATGAAAAATACAAAAAAAATTAAAAAAAGAGAAAAAGTGCCTTGGTGAAAACCTGGAAACAGGCGCCTTGGTAGCAAAAATAGAATCTCTACCAAGATGGTGAAAACCTGACAAATGGGTGCCACTTGTTTCAAAATGCTCCATCTATCAGCACAATCTTGGTCTTTCCCAACTTTCAGTCTTGCTTTAGTTTGTACATATCTCCCAGTTTGTTTTTGCATTTCCAGTTTTCAATAAGTCAGTTTGTCCACAAATCTGCTCAAGTGTCTGTATCCTATCAATGTTCAAACTTGGGGGAAATCAATGTCATATCCTATGGTCTCCCATGTATCTGAGATGTATCATATCCAGTCAGAGTCCTTTGAAGCTTCATTTGAGTTAGTCAAGTCTATCTCATCTCCAGAAAGGATTTTGCATCTACAACAACAATCAAACACAAACTGAAAACATTATGTGCTTTTCATGCTTTTATCTCCTTGTATGCTTACTGATTCGCATTGAGATTTTTGCATATTGTGTCCCTTTGAGCCCTTCGATGATGTCCTTTACAGGATTTAGAGAGTGATGACTGGGGGCATAATCTTTTTTTTGTCTTCTGCTTGTATGTGAAAATCTAACAACTTTGGAAATTTTGGATTGAAATGGTGTCTGACTATAAGAGCCTCTATCTTGAATTGGATGGCCATGCGTACCTCGACCATTGATACCCAGACAATTCAAGGAAGTTTGATCTAACTATTGTCTTTTTGAGTAAGTTCTTTCTCCTACTATGGAACGTGATCTTGCCTAAGGATGTGAACACTAAAGGGTCACTACGGGTAATTCACATTGGATTTAGAATGATCTCTTGACTGTTTGATGTGTTTGTCACGCAAGGCATATTCAGGTCATCACGACGTTTATATTTTGATGCTTCTACATATTGCTATATCAAAATGGACATGATATTCAGGTCATCTTGGCATTTGTGCCTTGTTGCTTATATCTACTCTGACATTCTAAAAATAAAATCAATATTCATATATCCATGGTTGTTGACCAGTGGGTGTTGTATTGATTCTTATGCATACAAATTGATATTCATATGTCTATGGTTTCATAGCTAGTGGGCATTGTATTGATTTATCCGGTTACCTAAAAGTTCAATGATGATAACAAATCGACATATAATTAGTGACTAGGTCCTAGGTCTTAGGTTGCATTTCATTTTGCATGTCTCATTGCATTTTGCATGTTGTATGATCTCACAAATTGCTTGAACACTTAAAAGATTCTTCAAATCACATCTTTAAGTCTAACAAGAGCTGAATCTCACACAAAGGTTCCTCCAACGAAACAACAAGTAGAATCCTTTTTCGGGATCAAAATTCAAATCTGAGATCATTCCTATTATTAACTACTAGCATATTCGACCTTCAATCATCACAGAAATCCAGAATTCAACTTAACTGATTATCTTACATCAAACTATTGAAATTTCAACTTGGTCAACCATGGTCAACTCATGGTCAAACCTAGTCAAACTTAGTCTTCAGGACCTCTAAATGATGCAGAATGCATTCACCGGACGTGTTTAACCACTTCTCAAATCAATTAACATGCTTCTGAACTTTTAGCGCTGACTTCTCTTGTCAGATTTCAATTTTAATCCTGAAGGGGGCATGGTATTGCACATCATTCAAAGTCTGTAAATCAAATTCTATCAATCTTTCCTCAGTAATCAAGATAACAACCATGTCTAGTTACTGATTCATCAAAAAGTCCCAAATCTATCATCACTCGGGGCATATCAGATTCATCTAGATCCATATCAATCTGGTATTCTCCTAATCTTGTAAACTGTATCAGTTTTTGCAACCATCAGATCATAGTGTTCTTTCCTTGGTTCTTTGGCAACTGAAGGGTTCGGATGTGATACCTACTAGTTCTGCTAAGACAATCGAATCTAGAACTGGTCACTCACTTCTTTGCAATCCTAAGGTTTGGAATCAGGCGTTTTGACACTTTTTCACAATCATAGGTTCATTTGCTCCTACAGTGAACATTATCTTTGGTCATTCAGGACCTATTATCTCCATATCAATTCAATATCAATCAGCTTCTGTCTCATATCAATTATCAATTTCAAACATCAGTTTCATATCTCTATCAAACACAGACTTTCTTTGAACCACTGCGCTTCACATAGTAATTCAAAGAGGGGCAAAATGTAATACCCCAAAAATGGGCTATAAGTTCATTAATCTCCTACATCTTCAATTCGAACGAAATCGACATCAAAGTCCTAATCTAAGGCACATCTAAACATCATCGAATCATAATTGATTATCTTAAATTCTGCATCGGGGAATATTCCTAGTAATATTCCTAATCATCATAATTATCTTTAATTTTATAATTATTTGGCAATAAATCACATTTATCCTAAAGTTTGATTAATTGAATATTTTCATATTTAATTAATTAGATTTAATATTTGCCACTTAATTGTGTAATTAAATTTAATTCTATCTATTATTAATTGTATTATTTAATTTTGACAATAAATCTAATATCATATGAATAATTGATTAAATTCTTATTTAATTAATTAAAGCAAGTTGTCATTATTTAATAATATAGTTTTTAATAAAAGTTTAATTAAATAATTGATTAACCCATAAATCAATTATTTTATTTTTAAAAGCAGTTAAGTTGGAAATAAATCACTATATTATTAAATTAATTCATAAATAAAACATGCACAATCATAAAAGCAGACAACTATCAATTATCAATTAAAGCTAAACTTTATTTTGAGTTAAAACTTAGCTTTTGCATGTTTTTGTGAGTTAATTATCCTTTATTTAAAAATAACTCAAAAATCAACCTGAGTTATTTGAGTGATTTATGGCTTTTTTTCCCATGCACCTCCAAAGCCCTGGATTTCTATAAAATCAAGGCTTCAGCTCATCTCAAATCATCTCATAATTTTGCAAGCTTACTTTGCCAAAGTCATCTACGAATTGCACAACTATTTTGAAGAATTGGAATTTAGAGAATCAAAGCTTATTGCGAATCAAGGCTATTGTGAGATCAATTTGTTTTTTTTACATTCATTTAGATTCTTTTTCATATCATTGTTAGATCATTTTAGCATATCAATTTCCATATTAGCATAGATTCATATCAGTTTTTATCATTCTTATTGCATAGAAAATTCAAAAAAATAGCTTAATTGCATTCAATTCATATCTAGATCAATTGCATTCAAATCCTTCATTTAGGTGTCGTCTAGGTCACTGATCTCGATAGCAATCTGAGAACATTAATCTCGCACCTACTAGAAGGCAGTAAATCACTTGGTTAAATTAGATTTCAATTTTGCATGATTTTGATTATAGCTAACCTCTAATGTTTTACTGAAGTGTTGTGTCTACAGATCAGGTACAATTTTCACACACACACACTTAGCATCCATATGAAACAAGTTGCAGTCTACTATCTTTAGCTTCTCTAGTTTCTTCCCTTTCCTTGGCTTATCTAATAAATGAGCATTGATGTATTCCATAGGCTATGCATAGTTATTGTTAAATTTCTCCCTAGAAAGAACATACATTTTGGAATAATCATAATGAGGGGGAATACTAAATACCCTCTGAATTGAATCTAGTGTCATGTATAGCACCATCTCTCCTAGAGGCCCAGAGACCTTACTTTCATCTTCATTTTAGTGTTTGGAACATGGAAACACTAAATATATAAAGATTTAAGTGAGATTATGAATGTGACTATTTGTATTAATATGAACCTTACCAAATATTTGGCTTAATTGCTCCTACCATTTGCATTGGAATTTATCTTGAGGAATTCATTTAGGTCTATATGAGCAAGATTTATATATGTAATTTCTCTATCAACACACAACAAATTTCAGGGACCAAAGCAATGGAGAAATTTGTACTTCATTGGAGCTACCCTCTCTTCATACATTACCTCCTCTGCATAAAACATACCAGGTTAGTAAAATGTGTGTTATTAGATTAAAACATTAAAGCTATCAACATTGCTAATAAATAATTCATAACACACATCAACACTGACAAAAAAGTGACATAGCATGATTTAGAAACCAATGTTGTTTAGTTTAGGTTTGGATTAGGGATTAGATATATTTCAACTTGATAACCTTTGGAACTAAAGATAAGGGACCCCAAAGCTCAATGTTGAATAGTTGACACCTTGTAGACTAAGGGTCGAGGATCAAGGGTCATCATCACCTTTTGGCATTTGAGACATATATAACCTAAAGCCCAATTTGTAAAGGGTTGAGAGGCAAATTTATAGAACATATTTGGGGTTAGGGAATCAAGGATTGAGATTCCTTAAAGGTAAACGAAACCTTTCATCCTCGGTGCCGAATGCATGATTGAACAAGGTTGATTAGGGACCATGGATCGAGGTGAAGTGATAATTTTTCAACTTTAGGCATTGGTTAAGCCCAATCAATGAAGGCTAACAAAATATGTTTTCCTACATGGTGACAATTGAGGTTATGCATTTTTTATAATAGTAGTTTAACTTGCCCATTTCTTTTAAATTGCGGATTATGGTTTAGTATTTTTTACATGATTCAAGGATCAAGGATTGAGGATGAAGGTGTAATGCCCCTCTAGGGAACCTAGCAGAGATTAACCTAAAACTGTTACTAAGTTTACAAAATATTTTTTTTAAAAAAAGAGTTTACAATAATATTAAGTAACAAAGAAGAAGCAAAATGTAAAGTCCATATATACTAATATGTACACAATCTCAATTACAGATTACAAATCTCAAGTGTTCCTTGACATAGAATTACACAAATACATTTTAATCTATTAAGTACATTAACCATATAAATCTCCCACATAATTAAAGTACATCATCTCATAAAAGAATAAATAGATACATCTGAACCGTAAGGTATACATGATAACCCACATCCACTGTACAAGTCACAAGGTATGTAAATACAACTAAGTACATAATATAAATAAAGAAAGAATAGGAACAAATATACAAGGATGAAAGGATAAGAAGCAACTACAACAAGGATCATCCAACACTGGTACATGAATGCAAGAGTCTCCAGTGGTAAGAGAATCACTACCTCCCGACCTCGTGGAAACTTGTGGTTCCAATCCCATCATTCTGAGGAGATAGCATCAAACCCCACTCGGATAACAATACAAAAATCACTCATTAGGTAATACTAAGCAAGGGATCCTATAAGTTTCTTATCTCAAAGGTACAACTCAAAACTCAAAGGTACACATACTAACCCAGAGTCAACCAACACACATAGGAAACCTAAGATGGAATTAGGGAAGTGTCATCACATATATCAACCCCTTGGAATGATCTCACTAGACTTCAACTACCAAGTGTGAACATATGTGGAACCTGAAATCCTCTTGTATAGAAAAGGATAACCGATCATGCTAGAACTCAATGTCACTACTAGATGGGCAATTGTCTTCTCCTGCTCACATCCTTAGCCTATACTAGCACTCAAGGCATGGATAAGGAATTTATTGTCTTATTAATTAATTTTAAAACCCCATTTAATGTATTATATTATCACTTTTTTGTTACCTACTAAGGATACCCAAGTAGCCACTTTTGGGCTCCGACGCCTCCAAAGAAAGCCACTTCCCCTTTAACACCTAGATGACCTACCCAAAGTTCATAAATCTGAAAAAATCTCATAGATCATCATGAATCATAAAAGTCAAAACTTGGTTCCAAAGTATCGCAGGAACACACATAACCAACTTCCATCATAACAAAATCAAAAGCTTTCATAAGGTTGGGTTATGACAAAATTGAATTTCATACAAGTATACAAGATAAACAAATATGACACATTAAGCCTAACCTCGCCTCTAGTAACAATCCTAAAAGGATGACGTAAAAGGATTCCCTCCTAACTCACAATTGTAGTAGGAAAAATATTCATAAGAATTTAATAATAATAAATTAATTTGTAACACACAATTACACAAATTAATTTATTGAAATAATCACTTAATACAACTATAATTATATTCCTAAATTAAATTCCATTAAATAAGAAAATCAATTGATAATGTTATTTAAAATAAATTGATTTCAAAATTAATAATTACTTAAAACAATATAATTTACATGCATATATACTAAGTATATAAACAACCACATAAGTATTTCCAAATAAAAGCATCTCGTGCACATATAAGAATATTCACCCCTTTAAAGAAATATTAAAAAAATAAAAAACATCAAGAAAATTCAACTATACCTTTAACCCTTAATAAATATTAATTTTTATATTAATCTCTATTAATTAACAACCAAATATAAATATTCATAAGTATTAAAATTTATATTATATTATAAAAAGAAAAATTAATTTTAAAATTTATTAAATAAATTACAAAAAATTTATCTTATTTAATTTTAAAAGAAATAAAATAGTCCTTCCCATGGCTGCCTACGACAACAATTGTCATGGCATCCCCTGCTGCTATTGACAACAACTGTCGTAGCAACCTAGGTTGCTTACGACAGTGACTGCCATAGCAACCCTCGACTGCAACTAAGGTTACTACGGTAGCCATAGTTGGTAAGGCTAGATGCCACGGGGTGGGGGTAAATAAAATCCCCGCACCCAAATATTATTGTGTGTGTGTGTGTGTGTGTGTATAATGTCCTATAAAATTTACCTACGATAAAACTTATATTTGGTTATTACTAGGAAGCAAAATTATTTAGATAATTTGATTTAATTTAAACCCTAAGGTTTTCTACCACAAAATTTATCAAATAAAACAAGATTTATCTATGGTATTTCCTAATATACAAGGTATTAATAAAACAAGATCTCAAAAGCTTAATAACTAGAAATCTAAGCATGATAAAGAAATCAAATATATATCAACCAGATCTAACAAGCACAAAGAAAATAAACATTCTTAAATAAAAGAATTTAGTCTACAAGGGTTTTCAAACCCTACCTCAAACCACCAATTGACAAAATCCATGAAGAAGACCAAAAACCCTGAAAATTCCAAAACTTTCACAAAATCCTTCAATTCAATCCTTCCAGCCAAAACCTGCAAATCTATGTGTAGAATAACAATGGCCAAATCCTCCTAATGAAGGAAAATAATCTGGAACTCGAATTCAACCATGTGAACCCGAAACTGAACTCAACTCCACAAACTTTTTTCACATCAATCTCTCTTTTGCAAAATTTAATCAATTTTCTAATTAATAACTCAATGCACCTTTTGTATTTTTTGTTTATATCAATTCACTTAATTCCTAATATTTACTTTATTCTTTTATTTATTTTAATTGATTGTGCAACTTAATTGCATATCAATTTTAACTAAAAGAATATTATTTTAATCATATTATTATTTATCCAATTTATCTTTAATTTGAATTTAATAATTAATTAAATCTTTCATTTCCACAATTAGACTTTTAATTAAGTCTTATAATTAATAAATGTATTTAATTAATTTTTATCAATTAAATATCCTCTCATTTAATTTTCTATATTCAAGAAGATTTAATTATTTAAATCACATAATTAATCTCAGTAAACATTTAACCATTTCACAACATTCACACCAACCAACCAAAGATCAAAAAAACCAACTGAACCTAATAAAACAACAATCATGCTCAAGGGAAAGGCTTATGAACTCACGTCACCTAGATGAATTCAGAAAGGTAATAATAAAAACTTGTCCACTATTTCAGGAAAATAAAATGGCTTAGGTTGGGATTGAAACATGAATGTTATCTCCCCTCTCTTACCATTGAGACATTGCGATAGGGCACACTCATCTTGACAATTAAGGGAATTCGATGTCCAAAACCTGCAAACCTACATAAAAGACAAGCATTTATATCAATATATAAATATAACAAGCAATGGTAGGATCGAGACATCATGTGGATTTTGCAAGCATGTAACTATGACTTCGTCCCTCAACCATATCAAACACGCAAACAAAAAGGTAACACTACAACATTTGAGTCCTTTTTTCGACGGCTATCTGTCCCAATTCTAACATGCCACCATCAACCTAGCGACTCTAACCACCGTTGCAGTTTTGGTGTCAATAGCATCGATGGTTGCGATGTCCGTTGTAATTGTAACGGTAAGCACTGTCATAATATATAGGGTAGAAGGGTTTGGCAACATGCTTAGAGATGGTCAACAAGTCGTCGATCGTAATTTGACTTTCGTCAGGACTTGTGTTTGTCGTAATTATGATGTTAGCATGACAGGAATGTTGTGCAAGAGACAGATGCCCGTCGGAGAGTTCTGACTAGTATCCATCGTATCTAGTGCTTTGTTGTTGGTCGTTCTCTGATGACCGTCGTAATTGTGACAATATGCTATATATATATATATATATATATATATATATATATATATATATATATATATATATATATATATATATATATATATATATATATATATATATATATATATATATATATATATATATATATATATATATATATATATATATATATATAAAATTCATGGAGACCTTAAAATATTGAGCTTCTCTTTGTTTTGAGAATATATTAACATTCTCTACTTAACAGGGCCAACCATGTGAAGGTGGAAGCTCATCTGGCCCCTCCAAGGAGCATCTTATGACCCCTTATGAAACTTTAAGATCTCTAAGATGTATTCTTAGGGATCGTAAAGGGTCATAAGGGGTTATAAGGGGTCTTGGGACACAACAACTAAGAAACATAAATGTAGGCATCACACATGGTCACAATTATTTGGAGATACAACATAATTGATTGTATACCCAGATGATGCAACACAATCACTACTCCTACGGTTCTAAGTTGACAATGTAAGGTCCAAAAAAAAATCAAGATAGGGTCCAAAAGCCATCGTTATCTATGGTTTTTGAATCATACATTGTCAACTTAGAACCATAGGAGTAGTATTATTTGTGTTGCATCGTCTGGGTATACTACTCAATTATGTTGTATCTCTGAAGAATTGTGACCATGATGCCTACATTTATGTTTCTTAGTTGTTGTGAGATTAAAAGTCTTCTAAGGAACATTTGACAAACATGTAGATTTGACCAAGCATTACTAGGAGCTAGACCCTGCAACAAATGGACTTGTGATGATTTTCACAATAGTACATGTGTGACAGGAAAGCTCGTAGTACTGCTTAGGAAAATCTGAATGTTCATCAACACATCAAAGACCCTTACCATTATATTCCATCATAAGACTAATCAAGTATAATCTCAAAGAAACCAAACATAAACACATATATATACACACAAACATTTGTATCTCAACAAAGCCATGGCATAGAAACCATACAAACAAAAATATAAATCTTCTCGTATGGCAATATTTTCAAATCTTCTTCATAATCATCATCAACATGGCCAATTTTGCAAAATGAATTTTGCATACACTGAATTCTGCATACTCCTTATTTTACTCTAGGTTGATATTGTTAGACATGGTCTTTCTTGAATGTAATGACTCGTACGTTACTTGTATATTGACTAGAATGTTGGTGGAAGAAGGATGATTTGTTTGCAACCTACAGATATAGATACTGAACAACCATTTTCTCAACTCTAATTTTCTCAACACAAAGGGACATTTATCATAGCCATAGAAACATGATTATTTTAAAATGGAATACACCAAGGAGTACCATCAAAAATATTAACCATTTACAATCATGAACAATAAGCCTAAATCAAATAGATCATTTTTTATCAGCATGTGTACTCTCTGTGTATATGAAAAATGAATGAAATATCAAGCTGAAATAAAATAGTGAACAAAAATTCAAATTCAAGGCCTAATTTATCAAAACATGATTGGGACAATGGAATTTACAAAGTAAGGAAAGATGAGAGGATCAATCAAATAATCAAGTTCTAGAAATGGATGGTTTTGATGTTTTTCCATTACAACAATTGAGCATTCATCATTTAGTACTTCTTGGTGTATTCTATTTAAGTATAATGAATCAATGGCATAATGAATATGTTTGGTTAGAATGTAAGTCCAAATGAGATAATGAAGTGAAGTGTTTCCCAAATGCCAAAGGATGCCAAACTTTTAGTTTTGGCGATATAAGAATAAGAACTTTTCCACTCCATTGGACATCAACCATCATACAATCATATTTATATAATCATTGGAAATAGACAACAAATGACATAACAAGAAAAAAGGAAATAGAGAATTAATTCTAATCCTAAATAAAAACTATGGTAGAATCAATTACATTAGGTAATCGAAACACACTAATTATGGAGGTGGTGTCAAGAGTCCTATGACAATAAAATTTCTCCATTCTCTATTTCCCCATTTTTTTAATAAGGTTAATTTTTAATTTTGTTTAATTTTATATTAAAAATCATAACGAAGTCATAAACAACAAAAAAGTTCACGAGTTTATCAAAATATGTCCAACGTATCTACTTGAAATTCTAAAAAAGTTTTAGTATCTACAATATCCCTCTATTAACCACATTTACGCATATGGTCCCAACAAAGTAGTGCACAAACTACACAAAGAAGGCATCACATAAACATGATTTCTGCTTTCACCATTGAAGCAATCTTGGCGGTACTAGCTGCCTCTCTAGCCTTGCACAAGTTGCACTCATTTCCTACACCAGGTATAAATGTAGATGGGGTAGATGTAAATGTGGTTTCATTGACCCACCAAAAGTATTGACATCCAATATTTCCCTACAATACCAAATCTACATCAGGTCTTCCTAAAATGATTAGTTGTCACATTATTTTTAAACATAAAATATAATTACATATCCAGACCTTTTTCCTATTTGGTCAACCCATAAATTGATGCCCAAGATTACTTGTTATGTGTGATGTGTTCAACATGCATGGGCCAACACCACATTGACACATAGGCACATTGACCAAAGTCATCAATGCTATATCGACAAATATTGCATTGTCACAAATATTGCATTGTCATTATTTTGTTCATTCATACTAATTATGATTGCAATAAAAAGCAACATACTAATGTAGACTTGCACATTTTTTGGCTAATTCAAAGTCTTTGGTTTAAATAAACTCAAAACAAAATGACAAACCAAAGACAACCATGATCATTTTACACCATTACAAGGACCAAAAACACTGGAGTTGAACACAAAGGATGAAGTAGTATATACATGTTGGCCAAATAAACACAAAAAGTGGCACAAACATGTAAGATCTTTTTGGAATCATAACATAGCATCACCTAACACAATAATCTCTATATCAATGACCCATAATGTTGGATCACATGATGGTGGAGGAATGCAAAGCATTCTTACAATATCACACTATCTTTGTCATGCCAAAACATAGGACATAACATATTTTGTTTTGAGTTGAATTATACCATGAGATTTGAGAAGTGGCAACCTTAGATATCAACCAACATAGAACATCAATTGTAGGAAAGAAGAATGAAGAGATGATGGAAGGATGACCAGGGTGTGAATCCAGTGTACTCTTACTTGATCCAGAACCTGCAAGAAGGAAAGAAGTGGGGTTAGATCCAAGGGATCTAAGTAATGTGAACAACCCCATAATAGGTAATAATAATCATGCCAAAGATTTTCCTAGGAATAGTGTATTCAGACTAGGTATTATTTCCCTATCACATAGTGCATTTGAATTGTCAACCTAGGGACATATACTTGAAATGGTACAACACAATTTGTGCACTAAGCCTCTCATAAAGTCATCTTACTTAAGTTGCAAGAAAGGAAAATGCATATAAAGAACTAGACTATTGCTACAGGAAAGTAAAACACACAACTGAATAGATAAAACTGATGTAACAACTATAAATTTAACTCCAACCTATCCTATCATTCCAACACATGTACTATGGCTATCCCTGCATATGCTACAAGAACAAACATAGATATAATGTTGCAGGAGGTAGTAGTGGATGCTACTTCAAATACTAAAAAATAATTAAACTACTTCTTCTACTCTAATCTACTCCACCTCCCAAGTGGGCCCCCTTGGTTGGTTGAGGTTAACTATGAACACATAAGATAATTCAAATTACTCCTTCATTTCATATATTTAGAAAAATGGATTACATCAAAATAGAACACAAGTTCAATGAGTAACTTTCTTCTCAATACAATAGTAATACCATTATTTGTCTAACTAGATTTCCATCAATCATATCCCTATATATAGAGAATTGACATTTGAACATTCAGATAAATCTTGACTGATTCATCCATGAAGGAAGGAGAACACATCAATAAAAAATAGAAGATCATAAAGACCAAATAACCATCTCAATAGAATATTGATTGTAGAGGAGATTTAGCATGTGCATGCCCCTATATTCCATAAGGCATTCGTTCCTTCAATTCTGTAGACATGTCCTGTAGTTGTCTTAATGATTCTTCTTATCATGACCAAAACATCATTAATCCTTCATTAATGCAACTGATTTATTCTCTAGCCGCTCCTTCAATCTTGGTAGATTAGTAGTGTAAGCATGCATATTCAAGTACTCAACTCAATCAATTTCATCCAAATATTAAGACACACATTAAAACAGTTATATAAAATACAACTGTATATATATAGTATTAGCAAGGTGTTTCCACTATTTTCTACCTACAAGTTTGAGGATCTAATTGTACTTATAGCATATATACAAACTTAAGCACTTAAAAAGTCACACAAATATTTTAGGAATGTCTAGGAATAGAGCATAAAATATCATAAATAAAGACAAACTTTAGTCTCATCATTTTCCCCCCAACAAGTATAATGCTTGTCCTCAAGCATTACACTTCTTGTTAACTGTTTTGAATTCTCCAACCTCTGTCTTTCCACTCCGTTTACTCTTGAAAGTATAGTAAAACCCTCTGGTTCACTCCCAATAGTCCATTCGATGGTCTTCCTACAATAGGTCCAAATTTGTAGTGTTGATGTCATATAATGGCCACAGGAGCATCAGTGGCTAAAAGGTTAGAGGACACCAAAGTTATCTCCTGTTTTGTCTCCTTAGTTGCATGTACTTTGTTTCTTTGTTTACAGTTGCCTCAAAATTAATTGGACTGTGTGGTTCAGACTTGAAAATCTTAGGCAATCTATTCCATCTACTCCTTACTCCAGTTAAGGCTCTTCATAATGTGAAATAAGGTAATCCCTGATATTCTCTATAGACTTTATCTCTGATAGCAAAGATCTTGTCTCCGGTTTCAGGTTTTATCTTTCCATAAGTGTTAACCAATCTCTTAAGAGAACATCTGGCTTACTGGATTAAGCTCTTAAAGGAAAATACTCTGATTTTTCTTGGTCTCTATAATTATCCAGTTGTCTATCATAGTTGGCTTAATTTTGCATCAAGACATTAATTCTTTCAAATGTACATCTCATATGTAAAGAAAGGGATTCCAATTAGTTTCATTTGGAATAATGAAATTATGAAGATACAATTCACAAAGAAAATTTTGCTGCCAAACAGGAAGTGTCTGATATAAACCATAAAAATCTTCAGCTATTTTGAACTCATAATCCTTATTTTGGATAGTCATCATTAACCAAAATAGAAGGAATTTCTCTTTTAAGAAAATAGCATAAACCCTTGGGGGCGGCCTACAAGCTATGATCTGGTTAGCCAATTTTAGGGTGTGATCCATTTTCTATTTTTGAATCTCTATTTGTGCCTTTAGGTGCTCAATTTCTTCTTTATGTTCATCAATTTCCTTTTTCATCTTTTTATTTTCCTCTCCCCACATAGTTTTCTTGAATACAAATTGGTTGTATAAGCTAAAGATAATAGATTGCAAGGTAGGTAGGCCAGACTCTTTTGATTGAGTTCTATGTCTTCTCTTTGCAATTTGGGCCCATTCTAGATAATGTGTGTACCAAGTCCTTCTGAAAGGCACTATGGCATTGTGGGTATAGGAATAGACTGGCGACTGAGGCAACTGAAGGTCCTCATGATGACCCTCTTGAATTGTTTGTGTGCTTTCCTCAGGCCTACTTTATTGTGTGGGAGACTCATTAGGAGATGTATCACTTACATTCTGTGGAGGATCTGGGCAAGTTGGTTGAATTGGAGAATCAATTATGACATAATCAACTTGAGAATCTGTAATAGGCCTTTATGATGGAACATCTTGACTCATTGGGAAAACCTGAGGAACTTGTCCCCTCATCTTAGAACTTCTTCTCAAAAGGGTTTCTTTTACTTCCACCATTTTCTTTTTGCCAACTTTCTTTGGTCTCTTTGCTGTAGGAGCTGCTATTGCAAGAGCCAATTTCCTTTTTCTACTTTTTAAGACCATAGGGTTTTGAGGTTTTGTTTCAGGAACTGGAGTTCCTTCATCAACCTTTCATTTCCCTTTTCTTTGAGATGAGGTAGGTACATTATCATTCAGGATAGGAGAAGGTTCCTTTTCTTTGATATTCTCAAATTCTCTTTCTTGGGGTATTTCAACTTGTTTAGGGGCTATTTCATTCTCAAGAATTGACTGCTCAATAGGTTCATTCTGGAGCTATAAGGTTTTGACCCTAACAAATTCTTTCCATTCTAGAGGAGAGACATCTCTAAGAGATCTTTCAACTAGAAGTTTGACTAGGGCATGATGTGAAATAGAATTTGTTTTACCCTTTTGAGTTTCCTCAACACTTATACTTAGCATGTTATACAAAAAATTTGGAACATTCACTTGAATATTATTTATGCTGCAGCTAAGTAATTTGAAATGATGCGCATGTAAATGGGAAAATTTCCCCTGCATGTGAAATACCTTATAATGTGTGTAGCCAGCTCGTTGTATGGAGAAAGTAGTGACATTCTCTTGCATCTTGGTTTGTTTACTATTGTGAGATTAAATTCCTGTAACAAAAGTAGTCATCTTGCTAATATGCCTAAAATGATAGGTTTGTTAATAAGATATTTTATTGCAGCATGGTTAGTATGAACAAATATGGGGTATCCTGTTACATAGTGTCAGAATTTGTGTAGAGCATAGACTACTGATAATACTTCTTTTTCTGTGACTGTGTAGTTTAACTCTGGAGCATGTAGACTTTTACTAATGTAGTAAATAGAATTTTCAAGTTTTTTAGAATTCTGGCCTAGGACAACTCCTATTGCATAGTCAGATGTGTTAGTATGTATATGAAATAGAAAAGTCCAATTAGGGTCTTTTAGTACTGGTGCTTTTGTAAGAAGGTTCTTAAGCTGTAGGAGTGACTCTTCACAAGCTAGGGTCCATGTGAATTTGGCCTCTTTTGTAACCAAAGTGTATAGTGGACTGGCTATTTGACTAAAGTTTTGAATAAAATGTCTATAATATCCAGCATGTCCTAAAAAGGATCTAACCTCTTTTTTCTTAGTAGGTGTGGGAAATGTCCTAAAAAGGATCTAACCTATTTTTTCTTTTTTCTTTTTTGCATATTAAATAGAATTTTCAAGTTTTTTAGACTTCTAGCCTAGGACAACTCCTATTGCATAGTCAGATGTGTCAATATGTATATGAAATGGAAAAGTCCAATCAGGGCCTTTTAGTACTGGTGCTTTTGTAAGAAGGTTCTTAAGCTGTAGGAATGACTCTTCACAAGCTGGGGTCCATGTGAATTTGGCCTCTTTTGTAACCAAAGTGTATAGTGGAATGGCTATTTGACTAAAGTTTTGAATAAAATGTCTATAATATCCAGCATGTCCTAAAAAGGATCTAACCTCTTTTTTCTTAGTAGGTGTGGGAAATGTAAGAATTACCTCTATTTTTGTAGGATCCACTTGTATTCAAGCTTCTGAGATGAATTATCCCAAAAGAACTCCTATTTGAATCATCATGAAACATTTCTCATTGTTAAGAGACAAGTTGTGCTCTTTGCATCTGATTAGAACTTTCTCCAAATTCTCCAAGGCTTCTTCAAATGTGACTTCGAATGTAGTGAAGTCATCCATATAAATCTCCATGCAGTCATGTGAGATGTCAGCAAAGATGTTGATCACAACCCTCTGAAATGTTGTAGGTGCATTACATAACCCAAATGGAAAAATAGAGTAGGCGTACATTCCCCAAGGACATGTGAATATTGTCTTTTCTTGGTCCTCAGGTACAATGCTAATATGATTGTATCCACTATAGCCATCAAGAAATGAGAAGTAATTTTTACCTAATAATGTGTCTAGTAATTGATAAATAAATGATAATGGAAAATGGTCTTTCTTTGTGGTATTATTACGCTCTCTATAATCTACACATATTCTCCATTTACCCCCTTTTTTTGGTACTATCACAAGAGGTGAAACCCATTTACTATTTGAGATTGGATATATGAAACCAAAATTTAGCAGTTTCTGTAGTTCAATTTTCACAATTTCTCTAAGGGCTGGGTTGATCTTTATCTGTGGCTGATGTAGAGGTAGACTGCCTTCATTGATGTAAATCCTATGTGTATAGAGTTTTGGGCTTAATCCTTTCATGTACTTGTATTCCCAAGAAAAAGCCTTTTCATGTTTACATAGGAGTTGTGTTAACAATTTTAATTGCTACTGTGATAATTTATTGTTAACATGAAGGTTATGGCTAGGTGAGTGTTCTACAGTAGTGGTTAGCTCTAGCATTGGGGCTTTTGATATAAGGGTGGTTGATATCTCACAAGGTAATAATTGCTGCATGATTTCAGGCTCTATTGGTAGGACACAGTTTTCATAGGTAGTCAATTGCAGAATTGAACTTTGAGATATATCTCTTGTTGTAACATAATCATTTGTAAGGATACTTTGGAGGATATCATCATCTTCTTACATTTTCAAAAAATATTTTTGATGTAGCATCATCAATTGATCAACAAGGTTTATTTATTCTTCCTCATCTCCCAAGTTTGGCCAAATAGGATTGTTTAAATCTGCTTGTGGTTGGGCTGGACGATATAGTGCTAACTTCTTGATGGTTTGGCCATCAGAGATGGTCATATTTCCCAATCTGCAAATGATATTAGCATCTTCTGTTGCTAACCATGGCCTTCCAAGGATTACTAGATAACCAACAAGGGTTACTTTGGGTGACAGTACCATAAAATCAATAGGGTATTCCCAAGAGTCCAATGTGACTACAACTATATCTTCAATTATACCATCTGGAGTAACAATAGAACTATCTGCAAGTTCTAAAACTGTTGGCTTTATCCTTAATCCCTCTATACTCAACCTATGCATAGTATCCTTGGTCATGACATTTATAATAGCACCTAGGTCTATCAAAGCATTCTTCACTGATTGGCCATTAATTATTACATCAACAACTAGGCTTCCTAGGTCAGAGTATTTAAGAATCACAATCTTTCACAACATTATATCAACCAATTGACCTATGACATGCACTTTTTGGGTATCCTTTTTCTTTCTTCTAGGTTTCTTAAGACATGCTTCTTTGATGGCTTTTCCATAGAGTGGAGCATCTTTAATGGCCTGAAATAGTGGAATTTGGATATGCTTGTTCTTTAACTAGTCAAGGATATCAAATGGTGCTTCTTCTTGGAGCGTAGGTTTATCCATTCTAAGCCTCTAAGGAAATGGACAACTAGTTTGAATTTGAGTGTCATTTTGGTCTGGTATCTTAGTTGGTAAGACTGTATTTGGCAAAGTAGCTTCTCGTTGCTATGTTGATGTTGCAGGAGTGTTTGGTACTTTCATTATAATAGGAGGTTTTGGTGTTGGTAGAGTAGTACCAAATCTCAAGTGGATATTAGTTATGTCCAATGCATAAGTAGGGTACCGTTGGGCTTCAATACTGTAGACTGGTTTTTGTTGCTTATTATTAGGATTTGGCTATGGCTGAGCTGGTAATTGTGTTGGCCGTGGAGGAGAACTTGTGGATGTAGGAGGTGGCATGAGTGCTGGTTGAGGAACTGGAGGTGGTAATGGCTGATAGCTAGGATTTTAATTAGGCCATTGTTGAGGTCCCCTCCATTGATTATAAGGTTGCCAATTTCCCTGTGGTGGTTTCCATTGATTTTGAGATTATGGTTGTGGCCATTGGGGTTGTTGGGAGTTATACCACTAGTTCAACTGAGTGTTTGGCTAGGCATTATTCCACATAAGTTGGAAGGATTGTAAAGGATATTGGGAATTTTGGGTTTTCCATTGGCTATTATAATTATTGAAAGATTACAATGGGTCTTGAGGCATACCTTGTCGTAGAGGCCATGGGTGATGTTGAGTAACGAAGAAGACTTTCTTGTCCTCTCCCTCTATTTGCCTGAACTCAGTTGGAATATGTTGTGTTTCCAAATTTGCTACCAGCTTTCATCGACAATCCTTCTTTTGTTGTCTACAATGTGGGCAGTACTCAACTAACTTTAACTCAGCTTCTTCATGCTTCTTCATACTTCTTTTTGGCTTGCATTGCATCTAGGTGGGTGGAAACATCATTGATAATGTCTTGCTTAAAATATGACAACAAATTTGAGATTTCCATCTTTGATATATCGTAACTACTTCCTTTTGCAAGTGTTGGATGGAATCTGCTGCCCTTCTTTACTGTTGATCTTGAATAGTTCAAGGAGATTTTCTTGAGGTCATCCCAAGAATATTGAGATATATCTCCTCCAACCATAAGGTCCAATGCTTCAAGGCAGTTTTCGTTTACTCTCAAAAAGATGAGTTTTTTTTAATCCTCCTGCAATGTATGTTGAGGGTTTTTCTGCAGATTGTACAAGAAGCGTGAAATGTAGTCTTCTAGAGTCTTATCTTCTTTTTCTGACATTCAGAAAATGTCATCTCCTCTCAAATCACCCCCCTTGTAGTATTCTTTATATTTTTGTAGAAACAAGTTTCTCATCCCATCCCAATATGTTGCTGCATTAGCCCCTAGTCCCATAAACCATCTTAGGGCTAACTCCTTTAATGTGGCTTGGAACAATTTGAGTTTATGACTATCAGTGTTATAGTCAAAAATTTGACAAAGAATATCAAACTCAAATAAGAAAGTGTTCGGATCCTCAGTTATTAGGCCATAAAACTTTGGTAATGCAGTGGTGGGTATGTTTTTAAGATTGACATTATTGATAAGGCTAGGAAGTGGAAATGGAAATGTAGGCTAGGCCATTACTGCGGGTATTTGGAATTGAAATTAATGTTGGGAAATTTTTATACTTAGAGGTTTATTATTAACAACTAGTGCACTTGGGGTGGAGTGTGCAAGAAAATTGGCCAAAATCTTAGGAAAAGGCCGAAGGTCAAATGGATCGAATGGGTCCTCTATTGATGAAGTAGATGGAGGAAATTCTATACTCACATCAACAAAAGGTAATTCAATTTCTACAAACTCTTCATTTAAATTGAGTGTTTCTCTTGGGAGAAATATTCCATGGACATCTCTTCTTCTTCCCCTTCGATGCACACAAGTGGTTAAATGAACTTGTGAAGCAAGTCCAGACCTACAAAATATTTCTAGAAAAATAGGAAACTATCTAAAATGACTCAATAGAATTCTCAGCTTGACACCATCCTTGAAAACAATGCCAAAAATGAACAACCCCATAATAGGTAATAATAATCATGCCAAAGCTTTTCCTAGGAATACTGTATTCAAACTAGGTATTATTCCCTATCACGGAGTGCATTTGAATTTTCAACCTAGGGATGTATACTTGAAATGGTACAACACAATTTGTGCACTAAGCCTCTCATAAAGTCATCTTACTTAAGCTGTAGGAAAGGAAAATGCATATAAAGAACTAGACTATTGCTGCAGGAAAGTAAAACACACAACTGAATAGATAAAACTGATGTAACAACTATAAATTTAACTCCAACCTATCCTATCATTCCAACACATGTACTATGGATATCCCTGCATATGCTGTAAGAACAAACACATATATAATGTTGTAGGAGGTAGTAGTGGATGCTACTTCAAATACTAAAAAACAATTAAACTACTACTTCTACTCTAATCTAATCCACCTCCCAAGTGGGCCCCCTTGGTTGGTTGAGGTTAACTATGAACATAAAAGATAATTCAAATTACTCCTTCATTTCATATATTTAGAAAAAATGGATTACATCAAAATAGAACACAAGTTCAAGGAGTAACTTACTTCTCAATACAATAGTAATACCATTATTTGTCTAACTAGATTTCCATCAATCATATCCCTATATATAGAGAATTGACATTTGAACATTTAGATAAATCTTGACTGATTCATCCATGAAGGAAGGAGAACACATCAATTAACAATAGAAGATCATAAAGACCAAACAACTATCTCAACAAAATATTGATTGTAGAGGAGATTTAGCATGGTCGTGCCCCTATATTTCTTGAGACATTCATTCCTTCAATTCTGTAGGAATGTCTCGCAGTTGTCTTAATGATTCTTCTTATCATGGCCGAAACATCATTACTCCTTCATCAATGCAACTGATTTGTTCTCCATCCGCTCCTTCAATCCTGGTAGATTAGTAGTGTATGTATTCATATTCAAGTACTCAACTTAATTAATTTCATCCAAATATTAAGACACATTAAAAAAATTATATGAAATACTACAGTGTGTATATATATATATAGTATTAGCAAGGTGTGTCCACTATTTTCTACCCACAAGTTTGAGGATGTAACTGTACTTATAGCATATACACAAACTTAAGCACTTAAAAAGTCACACAAATGTTTTAGGAATGTCTAGGAACAGAGCACACAATATCATAAACAAAGAAAAACTTTAGTCTCATCACAATGCATGATATCCTATTACATATTGTCATCTACAATCATGCATGTACATAATCAATCCACATTGTGGATGCATCATCTAAAAAATGCAACAACAATATCAAATGTTGGTGTTTCATTTGATGTTGCTATGACATCATTTCCAAATGAGGCATCCACAACAATAACTCATAACATGTCATAAGGTGATGGTGTTCCAATACAAGGTGATGCAGTCATAATCAAACATGCATTTTTATTATAGATGCTTGCTATGATGACCTAGGGTCAATGATTAACTATGATTAACCAAATCAAATCAAGAAATGAAATATACAGAAGGAAGAAACAATCACAGGCCCATGGCCTTGAGTAATCAAGTAAATTATATAATCATCAATGGAAGCAAATAATGATTCCCTAGCCCGATAGTCAATCATGCGATAAATTGAAAAAAAGTAATAGTTTAGATTGTTGGTTATGGGTACAGTCAGTTTTTAGGAGTTTTAAAAGTCTATTTCAAGGTTGATCCATGTGAGAGGAGGGGGCATGGAGAGTTTTGTGTGTAACGATTCAATGAAATAAGTTTCAATCAATAAAAGAACAAACATTTTCCTTGTAAAAGTCACAGGCCCGTGGCCTTGAGCAATCAAGTACAATATATAATCATCAATGGAAGAAAATAATGATTCCCTAGCCTGATAGTCAATCATGCAATAAATTTAAAACAAGAAATAGTTAATCATTGATGCCCTAGGTCATCACAGTGCATAAGAAAATAATAAAAATGCAAGGATCCAGCAATAATGCCCTAGTGTTAAACATTGAAATAAATGTTTGGACATGTAAATAACACCAAAGCCAATGATATTAAATCATGATCCAATCACTAATACACCACAAAACACGTTTGAAGGCACTGCATGGGCTAACTATACCATGCGGAAAGATTCACAATTTGCAGAGAATGTTTTTGTTTATTGAATGAATACCATTTGAAAATGGTTCTATACACACACCAACTCCACATCCCCCCTCCACTCACATGGATCAACACTAATAAAGACTTCTAACCAACTAAAGACCAACTGTAACCATTAACTAACTGTCTAAATGTCCTCCAAATAGTAAGCATTCCATCAAATGATCATGCAATTAGTAAATCCATAATGCCCTAGCTTCATGAGATCCAACAGTAAATAAAAATGCAAGGATCCAACAATAATGCCCTAGTGTTAAACATGAGTCCTCAAAGATCCAAACAAGTAAAATACAAAAGTGAGCATTATAATGTTGTGTCAATAACCAAATCAAATCAGGCAATTATATATACAAAAGGAAGAAACAGTCACAGGCCCGCGGCCTTGAGAAATCAAGTACAATAAATAATCATCAATGGAAGCAAATAATGATGTTCTAGCCCGATAGTCAATCATGTGATGAATTGAAAACAAGTAATAGTTAATCATTGATGCCCTAGGTCATCACAACAAGCAGATAATAAAAATTCAAGGATCCAACAATAATGCCCTAGCGTTAAACATGAGTCCTCAAAGATCCAAACAAGTAAAATACAACAGTGAGAATTATAATGTTGTGCAAATCAAGAAACATGATATATACAAAAATAAGAAACAGTCACAGGCCCGCGACCTTGAGAAATCAAGTACAATATATAATCATCAATGGAAGAAAATAATGATGCCCTAGCCTAATAGTCAATCATGTGATAAATTGAAAAAAATTAATAGTTAATCATTGATGCCCCAGGTCATCACAACACACAAGAAGATAATAAAAATGAAAGGATCCAACAATAATGCCCTAGTGTTAAACACTAAAATAAATGTATGGACGTGTAAATAACACCCAAGCCAATGATCTTACATCATGATCCAATCACCAATACACCACAAAACACGTTTGAAGGCACTGCATGGGTTGACTGTACCCTGCGGGAAGATTCACAATTTGCAGAGAATGTTTTTATTTATTGAATGAATACCATTTGAAAATGGTTCTATACACACACCAACTCCACATTCCCCTCCACTCACATGGATCAATACTAATAAATACTTCTAACCAACTAAAGACCGACTACAACCATTAACTAATTGTCTAACTGTCCCCCAAATAGTAAGCATGCCATAAAATGATCACACAATTAGTAAATCTATAATACCCTAGCTTCATGAGATCCAACAGTAAATAAAAATGCAAGGATCCAACAATAATAACCAAGTGTTAAACACGGGTCCTCAAAGATCCAAACAAGTAAAATACAACAGTGACCATTATAATGTTGTGTCAATAACCAAATCAAATCAAGCAATGATATATACAGAAGGAAGAAATAGTCACAGGCCCGCGACGTTGAGCAAGTAAATAATCATCTATGGAAGTAGGGTATATACCAAGTAGGGTATACACCAAAACATGATGGGTTAGCAAGGTTGTTCCAAATTATAATCATAATCAAATAAATTGATCTTTAACCAGAGGAAAGTAAACATGTACATTAAATGATAAAAATGTTTTCCTTTAAACAACATAAAGGTACTATCTAAATATATATGTAGTTGATATTCATGATAGTCAAAACAAAATTAATAGTATATACCATTGTCAAGATAGATCACATAACATAACAAATAGAACCAAGAAACTCAAACAAATTGCACATTCGTTAGCTAATTAACCCCAGAGTTCAAATTGCATCTCCTAGTTCTTCAAAATACTTTTCAAGGTTAGAGGGGCATTACATCCTCCCCCCTAGAACTTGACTTACTCCTGTAATTCACCATTTTATTCATTTCTAACTCAAGAAATTTCCCTATCACAATAGGACATAGTTTTCTCTTATGGATTGAGCGTCATAATTTTACAAAAGAGATTATGATATGTGAAGCAATTCTCATAATGTGTTAATCACCAAGACATTTAATAATCTAACATGGTTGCTTTTACTCCATATTCATTTCTCTAAAACATGATCTAATAAAATCCCTCTTTTCCTTAACATTCATGGTCTAATTAAGCAATTGATTAATGTCTAAGGATAAAATTTAAGTTCATATCCCTAAATGACCCACAAGACTATATATCCTTGAGATAAATTAAGATTTCTATACAACCATTATTATCACAAATTAACATCTAGCTATCTTTTAAACAAGAAAAGATGCATAGTACTCATGTATAGATTTATGGTTCATGGTTCTTAGAAGCTAAAATGAAAATTATGTAGAACATTAGTAAACCTTTTGCACTAAGAAACTAAAACATAATAGACACGTACTTTTGAAAACAATCTTTTTGAAAATACAATCCAACTTGTTATAGATAATTACTTAATGCAAACATGGTCATTTGTCTTTCATAAATTACATATACACTCTTTTACAAGAAGAGTAACCTAAGACATCTTTTGTAAGAGTTGTTCGTATAATATTCCTACTAAGGGAGAACAATTATACTATTACCTCTAATATCAAGATACCATCCCAAGATTTTGTCCCAACACATTTCTTATTTTACTCAAGGTTTCAAATTGAATAAGAAGAGTTCATTCAAACTTGTTGTTTACCAAAATAAATTTGTTAGGAAAAAGAGTGTCCTACTTATTCCATCTAATCCTTTCATGGAAATTGGAATGTAATTATTTCTTCTAGTTGTCTCAAGTAGATCAAATTGAAACACCTTAACTTACCACATTATCTCTTTGTGGCACACTAGAAAATCAGAATTCATTTTTTAATACATGTTCCTAATATTGTTTAATAAAATTGCATACATTTTCTTCACTATTAGTAAGATTTATTCTCTTACACGCTATTATAGTAAACCATCTGCAAGACATAGTTAGTTTTGTACAACTCAAGTGATAGTTACATTTCCCATTAAGCATCAACTCTTTTTTCTACAATCTTTATTTGATCTATTCCATGTTTTAATTAAAAGACATATTTGATCAAATTTCTTAGGAAACATAGCCTAATTATACTCTAAACAATCTTGCACACACGCTTCCTTATGAGCTACCCATATTTGAACTTGCTCATGTATAAAACATTTCTTTCTTTAACAAGACGCAAGATGAAATCCTTTTTAGGAGAAGACTTTAACCCTTTTACGAGCTTACTCAAAATATACCGACTTAATAAACAATCTAGTATTTTCTAAAGTTTAAAAGGGAAGAGAGAGAATATCCTTAATCTATTTATTTTTGCACTGATTATTTTATCAAGTACCCACTTCAAAAGACAATAAGGATAAGGTTTTCTTTTAGTTAGATACAATTTTCCAAAGTCCTTTCCAATGCTAAAACAAGTTAAGTCACTATTGCATACAAGTTTCTTAGACTTCCCTCTACACCATGTTTTCTAAATCATGTATTGTACGATAAGGTATCCTAATCCTAGAGTTTTTCCAAAAATAAGAATGCATACAACTATGAAGCATGATTAAGGTCATTATCTCTTTAGCCCTATAAAGTGTGCATTACCATAGTCATAACTTGCCTCTTGTTAGAGGTACAAACACTTATCTTTGCAGGATCATGTTAGCATTAATAATCAAAGAAATAAAAATCATGCAATTAACTTAGGAAAGTAGAGTGTCCAACAATTCAAGTTTAAGTTAGCCCTATTCAAGAAAACATGACAAGAACATAAGATAGGGTTTAGCAGCCTTTGAGTTTCTTTAATAATAGAAAATGAAGCACAATTACTAAGAAGATCTCAAATTGAGTCATTTTGATTCAAAATACAAAACATAAGTATTTGACACAAGATAAGTCCATTTCTGAAGAATACATGCAGTTTCCAAGAAAACATGAGATCGAAAGATTATAGGTTTTTTTCCTTGGATTCAAGTTTTACTAATCATTTAGGAAACATCAAAGGGTCAACACAAAAAATTATAGATTATACATGGGCCATCTATGAGTCCTAGAGTTCCCAGTGTGGAAACCTAGGGTTTTGATACCAAATTTAACACCCCGCCAAGGAACCCAAAAGGCTAAGGTTAATATCCTGACTAATTTTGTTTTTTCAAAATTTAGTTACTTAAATATGTATATCATATTTTAAAATTAGGTTAAGATCATACATCCCTCTAGATTCCCTAATATTGATACCAACATTATTTTCATAATTTATCCAATGCTTTACTATTTGATTAGATACATGCATGAAGCCATATGTATAGACTTCTAATAAAGACTAATAAAGAACCAACTAAAGATCGATTGCAACCATTAACTAACTATCTAATTGTCCCCCAAATAGTAAGCATGCCATCAAATGATCATGCAATTAGTAAATCCATAATGCCCTAGCTTCATGAGATCCAACAATAAATAAAAAGGCAAGGATCCAACAATAATGCTCTAGTGTTAAACACGGGTCCTCAAAGATCCAAACAAGTAAAATACAACAGTGAGCATTATAATGTTGTGTCAATAACCAAATCAAAGATATATATAGAAGGAAGAAACAATCATAGGCTCGTGGCTTTGAGCAAGTAAAAAATCATAAATGGAAGTAAAGCATGATGCTTTGAGCTCACATGAAGCAAATGGAATGATCAAAGATCCAAATAATTACCTAACTTTTCTTTCCTAGCTCGACTTCATTCTCTTTGCGTGTGCAACTTACATTTACAAAAAAATAGTAAAATACAATAGTGAGCATTATAATGTTGTGTCAATAACCAAATCAAATCAAGCAATGATATATATAGAAAGAAGAAACAGTCACAAGCCCGCGACCTTGAGAAATCAAGTACAATATATAATCATCAATGGAAGCAAATAATGATTCCTTAGCTCAATAGTGAATCATGCAATGAATTGAAAACAGGTAATAGTTAATCATTGTTGCCCTAGGTGGAGGTAATGATATTGATGCTTCGAGATCACATAAAGAAAATGGAATGACCAAAGTTCCAAATAAACACCTACATCTGCACAAAGAAAGGAGTGAAAAATAAAACATTTGGGCTCACACAGGCCGTGAGCATAGCCAACTCTTAGAAAGATAAGGTTGAATACATACGTACATGGGTAAATGAGCATAAACAATAGGGTACCAGATATTTCTTGAAGAGATGATGGAAGGATGACCAGGGTGTGAATCCAATGTGCTCCTACTTGATCTAGAACCTGCAAGAAGGAAAGAAATGGGGTTAGATCCAAGGGATATAAGAAATGCATGATATCCTATTACATATCCTCATCTATAATCATGCACATGCATCATCAAGCCATATTGTGGATGCATCATCCAAACAATGCAATAACAACATCAAATGTTGGTGTTTCATTTGATGTTGCTATGGCATCATTTCCAAATGAGGCATCTACAACAATAACTCAGAACATGTCATAAGGTCATGGTGTTCCAATACAAGGTGATGCAGTCATAATCAAACATGCATTTTTATTATTTGCTTGTTGTGATGACCTAGGGAATTAATGATTAACTATTACTTATTTTCAATTCATCACATGATTGACTATCAGGCTAGGGCATCATTATTTGCTTCCATTGATGATTATATACTGTACTTGATGGCTCGAGGCCAAGGGCCTGTGACTCTTTCTTCCTTATGTATATATCATTGCTTGATTTGATTTGGTTATTGACACAACATTATAATGCTCACTACTATATTTTACTTGTTTGGATCTTTAAGGACCCGTGTTTAATACTAGGGCATTATTGTTGGATCCTTTCATTTTTATTTACTGTTGGATCTCATGAAGCTAGAGCATTATGGATTTACTAATTGCATGACCATTTGATGACATGCTTACTATTTGGGGGACAGTTAGATAGTTAGTTAATGGTTGGAGTCGGTCTTTAGTTGGTTATAAGTCTTTATTAGTGTTGATCCATGTGAGTGGAGGGGGTATGTGGAGTTGGTGTATGTATAGAATGATTTTCAAATGGTATTCATTCAATAAACAAAAACATTCTCTGCAAATTGTGAATCTGCCTGTAGGGTATAGTCAGCCCATGCAGTACCTTCAAACATGTTTTGTGGTGTATTAGTGATTGGATCATGATGTAAGATCACTCGCTTGGATGTTATTTACATGTCCAAACATTTATTTTAGTGTTTAACACTAGAGCATTATTGTTGGATCCTTGCAATTTTATTATCTGCTTGCACGTTGTGACCACCTAGGACATCAATGATTAACTATTACTTGTTTTCAATTTATCGCATGATTGGCATTTTTTTTTGGGAACATACATTATGATACTTAAAGATAATTTTGTTGTATGCATGGGAGCATACTTTATATGGATATATGTTATCCTTTATATATGCTTTTCTATTGATCATATATATGTGCGAATACATTTCTTTATAGAGGGAACTATATTGCATCTTGTTGTGATCACATTGCACCTAGTTATATGTTGGACAAATTTGGTTACTCCTATGTGGTGAGACTTATGTGATTACTCTTATGCTTATGACACTTACTTTAGTGGCTTATTGTGTATGTATGGATCATCCTTTCTTTTATAGCTGAGTCTATATTTATTGACTATAGATGAGACTATATTACATGTGATTCTATGTGTGAACACATTTTCTTTACATTGAACTTGATTCTTATGATTATAGGATCATATTGGTTACTCTTATGCTTATGTAGATTCATCAGATAAGATTTTGAGTATTACTGGAAAGGTAAAGGAGTTAAGAAGTTTGATAGCACTAAGATTTGTGGATGGATCTTTGATGATGGAAAGTGTACAAAAGTAGAGGTAGGTGTTTATTTGGCTCTTTGATCATTCCATTTTCTTCATGTGCTTCTAGTTATGATCATGCAATTAGTAAATCTATAAAGCCCTAGCTTCATGAGATATGAAGATCATAAGCATGGGTGCATTGAAATGGGCATAATGAAGCAATAGTGACAATGATACAACAACAAATCTGGGCTCACACAGGCTGTGAGCATAGCCAACTCCTAGAAAGATAAGGTTGAATACAGACATACATTAGTAAATGAGCATAAACAATAGGGTACCAGACATTGCCTGAAGAGATGATGGAATGATGACCAAGGTGTGAATCCAATGTGATCCTAGTTGATCCATCACCTACAAGAAGGAAAGAAATGGGGTTAGATCCAAGGGATGTAAGAAATGCATGATATCCTATTACATATCCTCATCTATAGTCATGCATGTGCATAATCAAGCCATACATAGTCAGTCATGCGATGAATTGAAAATAAGTAATAGTTAATCATTGATGCCCTAGGTCATCACAACAAATAGATAATAAAAATGAAAGGATCTAGTAATAATGCCCTAGTGTTAAACACGGGTCCTCAAAGATCCAAACAAGTAAAATAAAATAGTGAGTATTATAATGTTGTGTCAATAACCAAATCAAATTGAGCAATGGTATATACAGAAGGAAGAAACAGTCACATGCCTGCGGCCTTGAGAAATCAAGTATAATATATAATCATCAATGGAAGCAAATAATGATTCCCTAGCCCGATAGTCAATCATGCGATGAATTGAAAAAAAGTAATAGTTAATCATTGATGCCCTAGGTCATCACAAAAAGCAGATAATAAAAACGCAAGGATCCAACAATAATGCCCTAGTGTTAAACATGGGTTCTCAAAGATCCAAACAAGTAAAATATAGTAGTGAGCATTATAATGTTGTGTCAATAACCAAATAAAATTGAGCAATGATATATACAGAAGGAAGAAATAGTCACAGGACTATGACCTTGAGCAATCAAGTACAATATCTAATCATCAATGGAAGCAAATAATGATTCCCTACCTCGATAGTCAATCATGCGATAAATTTAAAATAAGTAATAGTTAATCATTGATGCCCTAGGTCACCATAATGCACAAGCAGATAATAAAAATTCAAGGATCTAGCAATAAAGCCCTAGTGGTAAACATGGCTCCTCAAAGATCCAAACAAGTAAAATACATCAGTGAGCATTATAATGTTGTGTCAATAACCAAATCAAAGATATATACAAAAGGGAGAAATAGTCACAGGCCCGTGACCTTGAGCAAGTAAATAATAATCAATGGAAGTAAAAAATGATTCTTCGAGCTCACATGAAGCAAATGGAATGATCAAAGATCCAAATAAACACCTACCTCTTCTTTCCTAGCTTGACTTCACCGTCTTCATGCACGCAGTTCAGATTTACAAAAATTAGAAATTAGCCTTTTTTTTTGTTTATAATCACGCGGGTGTCAAAATTACGATGGAACCATCACTATTACGACAACGTCAGGGGCACTTGCAAAAAAAAAACACAAAAAACACACACAAATGGTAGTGTCATTGCTACCCACCATTGGAATTTGACCCCAAATGTTGTAATGTAAAATATACATGATAACCATACACATGCAAGTATGGGGTAAGTAAAATCATGAACATAAACAACATTTTAAACATATAAATAATCATCATCAAAGTAACTAACATCATCTAACTAAAAACATATGATATCTCATAGCTATCTAATATCAAATCACCATGTAATGTCATACATTCAAAAATCTCATAATAAGCTAAAATAATCAATGCATGCACAAAAGTGGCCTAAAAGAGGTTGGCAATATAAAACTGAAAAATAAAACTATGGGTGGGTACTACAAAAGGACCCCTAGTCACATTCAATGTGATATTGGTAGATATAGAGGAGCATTTCAAAGCTCGATCCTTAATCTAGCTAAGTAGAATTTGATGTTTTTGATTAAGGATAAAACAAGTTTTGAAGGGACTCAAAATCCTTTAGAAATGGAATGCTAAAGATATACCGTTAAAGCCCAACAAAACAAGAAAGAAAGGAACCAAGAAAATAAAATGGGTTTTACCAATAGGCTCCCACAATCTGAAGCAAAAGCTGCTCAAAAAGCCAACAATCAACCCAAACCCACAAAAGGACCAGAGAAACTCCAATCCATAAACCCACAACAAGGAACCATTAAGATTTTCCTTTACCACCTCCCTTGTGGGAACACAGATTCATATCAAACAAGGGATTAGATGTATTAGATTTATTTCCTTTCACAGTAATCCATCCCTCTTCAACCTTAGCAGAAGCATCCTTCCAAACCAACAAACCCAATGCTAGAACATCACCATCCAGAAAAATACCATCTCCCAAGAAAACACCAGGAATAGTAACCTTAGTAGAATAAGAGGCCATAGACACTAGGGGGAGATCCCCACATTGATCCAAAGGAACAAACTATGAACCATCTTCCATAGCCACTCCACAAGTAGTATGAACAACTTGAGAGGAGATAGCAGCCTAAGGCATAGGGGCCTCAACAAGTCCACCAACATAATCCACAAGTGGGACTTGAGACTACATCCCAGCCTCAACATCCACACCATCAGACACTAGATCAACATGAGAAGAAACCGCCATCTTCTGCACCACCTCATGAAAACCCATATGAATTTTAGATTTCTTCTCAACCGGGCAATGTTGATTAGAATCACCTTTCCATCACGAGGCCAATGAGATCTTTTTCTAAAACTCAAAATTTTGGGTCGCATGACTAGTTTTGAAACATCTTCTGATGAACTACAACTGATTGAATACCTGAATGACTTGAAGATCAATGATTAGATATCATCGAGTACTGAAATGATATGTAAGCTAATTAAATCAATCATTATGTTGTCATTGATGTCAACTAGTTTGACAGTACTTATCATGTTAGTTACAAATATCTAAACATCTGTAAAGAGGAGAGAAGCGATGAAGAACTGAGATATCTACATAGAGGAAGATGGATATAATAGATGAGGATAAGGAATACTTTGGGTAACTTATTGATGAGTCTATGACTTCATGTTGTTGACTTGATTATGTTGCATTAATCTATTATGGAGGAGGAAGCAAAATGTACAAGGCAATGTGGTTAGTAAATGAAGCACTTCAATATACACTGAGACAATGTAGTGTATACCGAGTGACAGTATTAACTGAGCTTGTGTTCACCGACGCATTTCTTTGTTAACTAACTATGGATGAAAGTATTAAATGCTTAAGTTTAGCTGACAGAAATTGATGAATTGGAAATTGTTATGATTTCAAGATTGAGGATAAAATTTGTTATAAGATCCATGACTGAAAAAATATGGAGAAGATCTAAAGGATGGAATTGAAGCATGTTACTGACACAACCGCCGAGGAAGGTTTAAGATGAAAAATCTATGAAGGAGATTAAGCGGCAAAATATGATGGTTGATATGAAAATGGTTTATCTGTCTATATAAGAGATAAAAGTTTCTTTATTGAAACATGCCAGAAGAAAGAAGACTGTAGAGATTTTGCGTGAATATAGTTTCATGCATGCCTGATCATATTGGTTGAAGGAGAACCAAACTGTAGAATAGTACCGAGCGTTAGAGAACTATTACCGAGTGAAAGTAAGTTAAGGAAGTGAATTGATATATTGATCAAAGGATTTGTATGGGCTTAGAATATATCTGAACATCTGCAAGATAATTTGTATTGTAATCAGATCAATTACTGTTTCTGTTTAACCATTGATATAGAAAAATCTCTTAACCAAGTGGACTTAACTGTCTTCTGTTATGCCCCTATGTCATTCAATGAATGTACATTGTTATCCTATTGACCCCATAGTGAATGTTGGTTGAACGATAACTGTTAGTCTTAAATCCTCTAACAAGGTCACACCTAACGGTGTGTTTATAACCTTTAACAGGGTTGTCTCTTCACCGAGCTCACTTTAGAAAAGTGAAAATTATTTTGGGTTACCAGTCCCAAGTGGTTTTTCCCTTAATAGGGTTTCCATGTTAAATCATTATGTTATGTGTTTTTGTGATGATTTCTTTATTGTCATACTTTACATAATGCATATTTGATTTGATCAATAGTTACTATGAGTTAATTAACTGGTAATCGATAAAGGCACATACAGTTTAAGAGTTTTTGTTACCGAGCTGCAGAATTTGTTGAAATTGTTTTTAAAGTTACATCTTAAGATTTGTGACTGTAGGATAACTGATCTAACAGATTCACCCCCCCTCTCAGTTATTCTAACAATTGGTATCAGAGCATTGGTTTCTTGGAACAGAGTTTTAAGGACTTCAACATAAAGATCACAAGATGTATGAGAGGGAGGTGCCGAAGCTGAACAAGGACAACTTTACTATATGGCAAAGTCGAATGAAACTTCATATATCCAGAATCAAAGATTTTGCCTTACATCTACTTGAAAATGGATGCTTACAACCAATGACTGGACCATTGAATCTTGATCAACTGAAAGATCGACATGAACACAACATTACTATGATAGAGATTGCTACTGCTCTATCTAATGCTGAATTCGAGGATGTCAAAGATTGCACTACTACAAAGGAGATGTGGGATAAACTTTCTCGAGTCTATGGTGGTGATGTTAATGTCAAGAGAGCCAGAGCTGAAAGCCTAAGAGGTAGGTTTGATGATATGAAAATGAAGGAAGGAGAAAACATAGTACAATAGACAAACCAAATAAAGGAGGTATTCAATGCTATCAGAGGATCTGGTAGTGTCATTGATGAAGATATAGTGGTGAGTGAAATTCTAAGAACCTTGTTGCCTGCTTATGCAATCAGAATATCTGCTATACATGAAATGAGGTCTATACCTGGCAATAATCTTACTCTTGATAGTCTGATTGGTAAGCTAATAACTTTTGAGTTGAATAATTTTGATAATAGTGTTGTACCATCTATTGAGTCTGCTTTCATGTCTTCTCTAAAGATAAGTAAGTCTAGTAGTAGACATAATATAAATAATGACAATGATAGCAATATTGATGATGAGCTTGATGAACTTGAAGCTCTTATGGCCTGGAGATTACCTAAAGGTAAAGGTAGATATAAGGGTAAATTACCTTTAGCATGTTTTAACTATAGAGAAGTTGGCCATATTGCTGCTAGATGCCCGAATAGGAAAGATGAAGATAGAAACAAAGATCGATCTGGTGAAGGAAGCTATGGAAGGAGAAACAACAAAAGTTACCGACACTACAACAGAGACAACCAAGATCACAGAGATAAGGGAAAAAATGTATGTTACATTGCTGAAGAGAATGATACTGATACTGACATAGATGATGATGTTGAAGTAGTATTTTTTGCGATGAAGGATGATTCTGAGGAAGAAGAAAGGTATGTAGAGACAAAACTCATTTCTAAAGTTAGTAAAAATGATACTTGGATCATAGATAGTGGTTGTACACATCACATGACTAGTGATAAAGAAAAGTTTGATCATCTTGAGCATTATAATGGAGGATTAGTAAGAATGGGTAATGATACACCATGTATGGTTAGAGGAAAAGGATATTTATTGATAAATGATAAAATCAAATGTGATAATTCTTATTGGGTAAATGGACTAAATTAAAATTTTCTAAGTGTGGCACAACTTAACAACTCAGGTCACCGAGTAGCTTTTGAAAGCAAGAAGGTAAAAATATTTGATGAAAGTAGAAAGCTTGTCAGAAATGGAGGACAATCTAAAGGTAACTTATTTTATCTTGACAATGCTAAGACTTCTTGTTTACTAATGAAAAATGAGGATGCATGGTTATGGCATAAAAGGTTATGTCATGCAAACTTTGATAAAATGATTAAGATTAGTAGAAAGAAAAAGGTTAGAGGTCTACGTAGCCTACAAAGCTTGATCATGTTATGTGTCATGAATGTCAAAAGGGGAAAATGACAAAATCTAGTTTTAATAGTAAAGACTATTCAACAAAAAGAATCTTGGAGTTAGTTCACACCAATCTATGTGGTCCCATGAGAACTCAGAGCTACTATGGAGATAGATATTTTATTCTGTTTGTTGATGATTACACTAGATTGATGACTGTCATGTTTTTAAAAGAGAAATCCTGAGGCATTTAAAATGTTTAAATGGTACAAAGAAAAAGTAGAAAAAGAAACCAGGAAAGAACTAAAATGCTTGAGGTCTGATAGAGGTGGTGAGTTTATTTATGATGAATTCACTAACTATTGTAATGAGCATGGCATAAAAAGACAAGTTTCTGCTCCTAGAACACCGCAGCAGAATGGGATTGCTAAATGGAGAAACAAATCAATTATTGATTGTGCAAGGACACTGATGTTAGAAAAGAATGTTGCACAAGTATACTGGAGAGAGGTAGTTAGCATAGTTGTGTATGTTTTGAATTGAGTACAATTGAAGAAAGACATAAACAAAACACCATACGAGTTATGGTTTGGTTACACACTGAGTGTAAGTTACTTTAGAATTTTTGGTAGAAAATGTTTTATTCTGAAAGATGATAGGAACGGGAAATTTGACTCTAAAGGGGATGTGGGAATATTTTTTGGATATTCTACTAAAAGAAAAGCTTACAAGTATCTGAATAAGGTCACTAATAAGATGATTGAAAGTGCTAATGTCAGAATTGATGAATTTGATGATAAAAATGAGGAAGAAAGAAATAAGGAGCCGAAAGACTATGGTAGATTCACTTATGTTGAGCATCCAGAGTACCTACCGAAGCCACAAGTTGAGTTGACCCAGCATTGGGAAAATAACACTGAGGAACAACAAAGGGAAACTGAGGAACAAGAAGAAGCTACCAAGCAAGGAATTGAACCTAAACAGAATGAAGAACAAAGGAGAGATCAAGTGCTGGCAAGATTTGTCAGAAGGCATCATCTTGATAACTAAATCATTGGAGACAAGTAAGCTAGCACGTTGACAAGAAGTAAGTTAAGACAAAATACATGCTTAGTTTGTGAGTTTGAACCAAAGAATGTTAAGGTTGCACTTGAGAATGATGAATGGATAAATGCAACGAATGAAGAAATAGAACAAATAGAGAAAAACAAGACATGGAATTGAGTACCTAGACCAAAAGATAAGAATGTTATCGATACTAAATGGATTTTTAGAAATAAGTTGAATGAGAATGGAGAGGTTATAAGAAACAAAGCTAGACCAGTTTGCAAGGGATATGCACATGAAGAAGGCATTGATTATGGTGAAAATTTTGCACCTGTTGCTAGATTGGAAGGAGTCTGCATGTTACTTTCATATGATGCACATAAGCAATTTAAAGTCTATCAAATAGATGTTAAGTCCACTTTTCTGAATGGAATACTAGAAGAGGAGGTCTACATAGGTCTACATAGAACAACCAGAAGGGTTTGTTGATCCAAATCAGAAAGACATGGTATGTAGACTACATAAAGCTTTATATGGTTTAAAGCAAGCACCAAGAGCCTAGTATGAATGGTTGCATACTTATCTTTTATGTATTGGTTTTGTAAGAACTAGTGAAAACAACAATTTGTATATGAAAGGAGGATCTGATGATACTATTTTGATTGCTGAAATATTTGTGGATGATATAATATTTGGAGGACAAGATCATATTTGTAAATCATTTTCTAATGAGATGAGAAAAGAATTTGAAATGTCTATGTTCGGAGAGATTAAATTCTTTCTAGGCTTGCAGGTTATTCAATAGAATGATGGAATTTTCATCACACAATCAAAGTACATAAAGGAAGTATTGAGAACATATGGCATGGAAGATGCTAAACCAATTGGAACACCGATGGTCATAGGCTGCAAACTAACTAGAGATGATGAATCTATAGAGGTAAACCAGACATTATACCGATCTATGATTGGTAAATTGATGTATGTAGTACACAGTAGACTAGATATTGCACATGAAGTGGGGATTGTTGCTAGATTTTTTGCCAATCCAAAGGATTCACACATGGTTGCAATAAAAAGAATCTTGAGATACCTGAAGAAAATAGAGGAATATGGATTATGGTATCCTAAGGAAGGAAAATTTTAACTAAGATTCTACACTGACGCAGATTGGGCTAGAAATATAGATGATAGAAAGAGCACAACCAGAGGAGCATTTTTCTTTGGTGAAAGACTTGTTACTTGGACAAGTAAGAAACAACCTTGTATTTATCAGTCTACTGCTGAAGAAGAGTATGTTGCTGCTACTAAAAACTATTCAAACATTGCTTATATCAAACAAGTGTTGGAAGGGATGAATGAGGTAATCACAGAGCCAGTGATTATATATTGTGACAATACTAGTGCGATAAATATTTCTAAGAATCTTGTAATGCACTCAAAGACAAAGTATATTTATATTAAGTATCACTACTTAAGAGAACAAGTACAAGAGAAGCAAGTCAAACTGGAATATGTTACATCAAAGGAGCAACTTGCTGATATTTTTACCAAGCCTCTACCAAAGGAAACTTTTGAATACTTGAGGACTAGACTTGGGGTCCATCCCTTGTCTACCAGCCACTAATGTGATCTGGAGGTTGCATCAGCCTAATCTTATCCGAAGATCATTCATGTTGATGCAACATAGCTCATACTTTGGATTATGTCTAAGGTTGTGAAAGATTTGAGGAACTAGAACAAAGAATTGGCATATCAGTATACCAAGATACATTGTCTGAACCGAACAATAGAGAGTCACTTGGCTATTGCAGAGCTGTATGTTTTATGTTTTTCTCTGGCATTTTTGTCAAAGGGAGAGATAAACAATATGATGAACAAATCAAGATCACATCTATCTAAGGGAGAGATAATCTGAGAAAGTTAGGGAGAGTTTTGAATATTTGTTGCTAAGAATAGAAGGAATTTGAAAGCTGAAAAGATCAAATTCGCAGAGGAAAGTCTGCACTTGTAACGCTATCATGTAACGTAGTGATTAAACATATTAAAATATCAAGCTAGGGAGAGCTTACTGAGCTACAACATTTACTTACATAGTTTTAGAATACATGTTTGGTGTGTGTATGACATATTTCATATTGCTTGTGTCGCCATCAATGCCAAAGGGAGAGATTGATGAACTACAATTGATTGAATACCTGAATGACTTGAAGATCAGTAATTAGAGATCACCAAGTACTAAAATGATATGTAAGATAATTAAATCAGTCATTATGTCTTCATTGATTTCAACTAGTTTGACAGTACTTATCATGTTAGTTACAAATATCTAAACATCTATAAAGAGGAGATAAGAGATGAAGAACTGAGATATCTACATAGAGGAAGATGGATATAACAGATGAGGATAAGGAATACTTTGGGTAACTTATTGATGAGTCTATGACTTCATGTTGTTGACTTGATTATGTTGCATTAATCTATTATGGAGGAGGAAGAAAAATGTACAAGGCAATGTGGTCAGTAAATGAAGCACTTCAGTATACACCGAGACAATGTAGTGTATACCAAGTGATAGTATTAACCGAGACAATGTAGTGTATACCAAGTGATAGTATTAACCGAGCTTGTGTTTGCCGATGCATTTCTTTGTTAACTGACTATGGATGAAAGTATTAAATGCTTAAGTTTAGCTGACATAAATTAATGAGCTGGAAATTGTTATGATTTCAAGATTGAGGATAAAGTTTATTATAAGATCCACAGCTAACAAAATTTAGAGAAGATCTAAAGGATGGAATTGAAACATTTTACTAACACAACTGCCGAGAAAGGTTTAAGAGGAAAAATCTATGAAGGAGATTAAGCGAAAAATCTGATGGTTGATATGAAAATGGTTTATCTGTCTATATAAGAGATATGAGTTTCTTTATTGAAACATGCTGAAAGAAAGAAGACTACAGATATTTTGCATGAATATAGTTTCATGCATGCCTGATTAGACTAGTTGAAGGAGAACTGAACTGCAGAATAGTACTGAGTGTCAAAGAACTATTACCGAGTGAAAGTAAGTTAAGGAAGTGAATTGATATATTGGTCAGAGGATCTGTATGGGCTTAGAATAGATTTGAACATCTACAAGATAAGTTGTATTGTAATCAGATCAACTACTATTTCAGTTTAACCATTGATACAGAAAAATCTCTTAACTGAGTGGACTTAACCATCTTATGTTATGCCCCTATATCATTCAATGAATGCACATTGTTATCCTATCGACCCCATAGTGAATGCTGGTTGAATGATAACTATTAGTCTTAAATCCTCTAAAAATGTCACACCTAACAGTGTGTTTGTAACCTTTAACAAGGTTGGCTCTTCACCGAGCTCACTTTAGAAGAGTGAAAATTGTTTTGGGTTATCGGTCTCAGGTGGTTTTTTCCTCAACAGGGTTTCCACATTAATCATTATGTTATGTGTTTATGTGATGATTGCTTTATTGTCAAACTTTACATATTGCATATTTGATTTGATCAGTAGTTATTGTGAGTTAATTAACTGGTAATCGGTAAAGGCACAAATAATTTAAGATTTTTTGTTACCAAGCTGCAAAATTTATTGAAATTGTTTTTAAAGTTACATCTTAAGATTTCGGACTATAGGATAATTGATCTAACTAATGCACCCCCCCTTAGTTATTCTAACATCTTCTACATTTGAAAGGAATCCCTTCATAGTCTAAAGATTGAACCCAACTACTCTTAGAAGATTTGACTAAAATCTCAATAGGAAACCCTTTAGAAACTTTTATCTTGACTAGAATATAGAGAAAGGTGGAGTGAAGAATGTCAAATGATTCATCATACACTAACAAAAAATCCCTAAGAGCATTACCCACATCCTCAAAAAGAGAATCAATCCATAGATGAAGGGGGAGATAAGGAAACCAAACTCAAATCAAAATCTTATCAATTTTTTTAGAAGAGGGATTGAAATTAGCATGCTAGCGTTTAACCATTAATGGGAAACTGCTCTTCCAACTAAAATAATTACTGCACAAGATTTTATTTCTACCCTCAACATTCTAAAATTTTGCAATAAAAAACCCTTTATCCATAGGTTGAATATGAATAATACTAGAAAGAAGAGGCTCCCAAAAATAGGAGATCCAATCATGCAGCTCAGGGAGGTTGGGCCAAAAACCCCTGAATTGATAGATAATACCATGAGAGGAAAAAACAAAAACATTATATTCTATTTCCTCGTCAGTAACCTCGACCAACTTCACTAAGATAGCATGAGAAACATGGATAAATCCTTTGTCACTAGATCATTTCTTGTACACCCGATTAAGTAGAATTTGATGTTTCAAAGGTCTAGTTTAGTGGGTTTTTCAAAGTGCCACCCTCAATTTTGCATTTCTATTCAATACTAAACCTTAAATTTAGTTTCTAAGAAGTATTTGGTATGTAATTGCTTGGTTTTATGCCATGAAGACTTGGTAGCACATGTAAGGGTTGGGGCACAAGCACAAAGACCCCAAAAAACCCATACTTGATACTTGAGGAAGAAAGGGGAGGGATAAAAAATAAATCTATGCACATGAAGCCCTAAGAGACACTCCTAAACATGAAAAACTAAAAAATTAGTCATACTTCCAATTTGTAAGCCATTTCACATATTTTCTTGGTAACCTTGAAAGGTCCATAAACTCTTTGTTTGAGATTTTATTTCCCTTTTTTCTTTATCTAAGATTGTTTATATGGTTGCAAGCTCAACTATATCATTTCTCCCACTTAAAATATTCTCTATTTCCCTAATATTTGCATATAACATATTCTATTGATTCTAAGCTTGTTGCATGTTTATGTTTTCCTATGTTGCTCGGTTCCTGCTTTGACCGAGTTGGCTCGGTAGTTGCTCAGTTTCCTTTGTTTACCGGGTTGGTCGGTTATCTCTCTGGCACTCAGTTAATGCCCTGGTGCTCAGTGATGCTTGTCTCATGCTCGGTTATCCTTGCCTACCGAGTTGTTTGTTTTAGTTTCTTGTTGAGGTTGAATCTTGCAATTAATTATGGTCACAGATTTAATGCTGGAATCTATCATTGGGAAGCGTGTGGACCTAGATTTGGTTGTTCCTTCTGTTGATGATGGATTTGAAGGTTGACTTGTTTGGTAGCCTCTTGTATATAATGTAATCTTTGGTTGTAGTTTAGAGAGTCAGTTTTGGTTAGAGATAGAAGATCGAAGTTTGAAGATTACTTTAGATCCTTGCATGTTGGAGGACTTCTATACTTAAATTGTAATATCTGGCCTAAACTGGGAAGGCCTTATAGCTCGACATGTATGAATCAATTAGAATAAATATATGAAAGTGTTTGTATTTTCTCTCTCACTTGTGTGTTGTTGCTTCCGCATGTGACTTATGCAATGGGGATCTAGTTAGGGTGTGCCTTTGGCCCCTCCCTGTACCCTCTCTTGCATCATGTAGTATCAAAGCGAGGTGAGATCTAGATCTAGGCTTGCGAATCTAGGTTTGAGGGTTCCTTCTTGTCAAACCCTAGTTGATTTTTTGTGGGGTAGCAGATTGCGATCTAGCCTGCAATTGTAGAGGGTTTCAAGATGGTTTGTGGGAGGCAAGATGTGGATCCAGGATTGACAGACATGTTGAGACAACTTGCTTCTAGATTAGAAGCTGTCGAAACAACCCATAGAAGAGGAATACATCTTGAAGATGTTAGTGATGATGAAGTTGAGGAAGAACAAGTTGATGTAGAACCTGCATCGATGATGGATCAAGGTGAGGAAATATTGTTGAAGGCTTTGACAAATCTAAAATCTACACCACACTTTAATCCTCCTGAGTATAGTGGAAAATTGGATTCTGATGAATTGGTGGATTCGATCACCGAGATGGAAAAGTAATTTGAGTATGAAAATGTACCTGAGGAAAAGAAGGTGAAAATTGCAAGCACAAAGTTGAAAAGTCATGCATCCTTGTGGTGGGAACATCTACAGTTGGACAGAAAGAGGAAAGGCAAAGACAAAATCAAGGTATGGAATAAAATGGTGAATAAATTGAAAGGAAATTTCTTACCTTGTGATTATCATATTAACCTAGTTAGGAGAATGCAAAGTTTGAGGCAGAAAGATAGCTCGGTAAAAGAATATACTGAGGAATTCTATAGATTAGATATCAGATCTAGACATGATGAAGATGATGTGGAAAGAATTTCTAGGTACTCGAATGGATAAAGAGTTTCCATCCAAGAAGAAATCAGTTTGGTTAAATTGGAGAATATTGAAGAGGTTTATCAATTTGTATTGAAAGGTGAGGAGAAATTGAATAAGAGACATTAGAAAAGACAAAGAGGTAGAGGTGGAAGATTCCCTAGAGGAAGAGGTAGATCTTATGGTGAAAATAGTAGGATCTGAACCTGAAAAGACAAATTTGGATAAAGGCACGACCGAGTGGAAAGGTGAAAGTTCATCTAGAGGAAGAGGCAATAACTATCGAGGTGGTTATAATAGAGGTGGTTTCCGAGGAACTTGTTACAATTGCGGAGAAGAAGGACATAGATCATTTGAGTGTACACATGCAAGTAAGAAGGTCAGTAGTAGTAGAAATCCTTTGGTGCAAGAAGAGTCACCAAATGAACCTGAGAAGGAAAATAACTTGATGGTAAGGAGAGCACTTTGGAGTGAAAGTAATAAGGAATATCTAGTAAGGAAAATTTTGTTCAAGACCAGATGTAGATTTTCTGATGAAGATTGGAAGGTAATCATTGATAGTGGTAGCTCAGAGAACTTGGCATCTAAGGAGATGGTTACAAAGTTGCAGTTGAAAAGGTTGGAACATCCGAAGCTATATCAAATTTCATGGATCAAAGATGAGCATACACTCTTGGTAAGTGAACAATGTTATGTGAATTTGAAAATTGGAAAGTACTATGATAAGGTATTATGTGATATCGTGCCTATGGATTGTTGTCATATTTTGTTGGGTAGACCTTGGCAATATGATAGACATGCTATATTTGATGGGAGATTGCATAAATATACTATTTGGGTTGATGGGAGAAGAAAAATCTTGTTACCTTTGATTAAAGAACCTGTTAGTAATGTTTGCACATCTGTGAAAGTTTTCTTGATGGAAGGAAGAAAGTTTGTTAAGGATTTGAAGAAGAATGATGTATGTTTTGTTGTGATTCCTAACAAACCGAATAAGAAAACAAAGGATAGTATAATTGAGGAGATTGATGAGTTACTCACCAAGTATAGTGAAATCATTTTTGATAATGTACCTAATGGTTTGCCACTGAAGAGAAGCATTGATCATTGCATGGATCTAATCCCTAGAGCTAGTTTACTGAATAAGGAACCACATCGGTTGACACCTACTGAGAATCAAGAATTGAACCAACATATTCAAGAATTGCTGTAGAAAGGTTTGATCTAAGAAAGTTTGAGTCCTTGTGCAATACCTGTTGTATTGGCACCTAAGAAGAATGGAGAATGGTGAATGTGTATTGATTCCAAAGCAATCAACAAGATAACAATGAATCTAGGTTTCCTATACCAAGAATGGATGATATAATGGATAGTTTGACCAGAGCAAAGTATTTTACCAAAATTGATTTAAAAAGTGGATATCATCAGATAAGAATCAGAGAAGGTGATGAATGGAAGACTACTTTTAAGACAAAAGAAAGTTTGTATGAGTGGTTGGTTATGCCTTTTGGTTTAACTAATGCACCGAGTACTTTTATGAGGTTGATGAATGAAGTTTTGAAGAAATTATTAGGTAAATTTGTGATTGTATACCTAGATGATATTCTAATATTCAGTAAGACCAGAGAAGAACATTTGTTGCATGTTAAACAAGTATTACAGAGGTTGAATGAAGAAAAGTTGCTGATAAATCTGAAAAAGTGTTCTTTCATGAAAGAGGAGATTGTGTATTTGGGATTTGTGATTTCAGCTGATGGTTTGAAGATGGATCCTGAAAAGGTTGAATTGGCCTACACCTAAGAATGCTAGTGAGGTAAGATCATTTCATGGTTTGGCAAGTTTTTATTGAAAGTTCATTAGGGATTTCAGTTCAATATGTAATGCTATGACTAAGACTATGAGAGGAGATAAAAGAGAATTTAAGTGGACACATGGAGATGATAAAGGTTTTGAGACTCTGAAGCAGAAGGTTGTTGAATTGCCTATGTTGGCATTGCCTGATTTCAATAAGTTATTTCAAGTAGAATGTGATGCAAGTGGAAGTGCAATAGGAGCTGTGTTGAGTCAAGAAGGTAAACCTGTTGCTTTCTTTAGTGAAAAGTTGAATGATGCAAAAAGGAAATACTCTGTGTATGATCAAGAATTATATGCTATTGTTCAAGCACTGAAGAAATGGAGACATTATTTGATACCAAGTGAATTTGTGTTGTATATAAATCATAAAGCTTTACAATATTTGGGTAGTCAAAATAAGTTGAATCAGAGACATATGAAATGGGTTGAATATTTGCAGAGTTATACATTTGTGATAAAGCATAAGAGTGAAGTCACTAACCAAGTTGAATATGCACCGAGTAGAAGAAGATCTTTGATAACCAAGATGAAAATTGAAGTTCTTGGTTTTGATGACATGAGTGATTCTTATGAATTTGATCCTGATTTTTCTGAGCCGTGGAGATAGTGCTTAGCACCTATTCAAGATCAACCGAGTACTAAATGGGAAGAATATTTCATTCAAGAAGGTATGTTGTTTAAAGGTATTCAGTTGTGTATATCGAGAGGATCAATGAGAACTAATTTGATAAAGGAGAAACATAGTAGTGGCTTGGCTGGACACTTTGGTGTTGATAAGACATTGAATTTGCTTAAGGAGAAATAATTTTGGCCACAGTTGTATAAGGATGTTTAGAAATTTGTGAAAAGTTGTGGAATTTGTCAAGTTGCAAAAGGAGTAAGTCAGAATATTGGATTGTATACACTAATTTTTGTTCCTGAGAAACCTTGGATTGATATCAATATGGATTTTGTTCTTGGCTTACCGAAGACAGTAAGAGGTAATGATTCTATATTTGTTGTTGTTGAGGTCAGATTACATGGATTACCGAGGAGTATCATCTCTGAACAAGATAGTAAATTTGTTGGATAATTTTGGAAGACCCTCTAGAGAAAGTTTGGCACTGAGTTGAAATATAGTTCTACATTTCACCCATAGACCGATGGATAGACAAAAGTTGTGAATAGAAGCTTGTGTAATCTTTTGAGATGTTTAGTTGGAGACACATCGAGTAATTGAGATTCTGTGTTGGCATAAGCAGAGTTTGCATACAATAATTCAATGAATAGGAGTATTGGAAAAATACCTTTTGAGATCATAAATGGCATACAACCGAGAGGTATATCAGATTTGAGAGATATTGCTGATGAAAGAAAGAGAAGTGCTGAAGGAGTAAAGTTTTTTGAGTACATGAAGATGTGAAACATAAGTTGGAGAAAAGTAATTAGAAATATAGAGACAGAGCTGATAGATCAAGAAGACATAAGAATTTTGCAGTCGCTGATGAAGTAATGGTTCATTTGAAGAAAGGCAGATTTCTTGTTGGAACATATGGGAAGTTGAAAATGAAGAAGTTTGGTCCTTGTAAGATTTTGAAGAGATTTGACAGTAGAAATGCTTATGAGATGAAGTTACCTGATGACATGGATATATGACCTATATTCAACATTAATGATTTGTATGAGTACCATGAGTTAGATGAAGAAATGACAATACCAAATAATTATCATATAGAAGAAGTTGAGCAAATTTTGCAACAAATAATTTGCAAAAGTACAAGAGGAAAATAGTATATGGAATATTTGGTAAAGTGGAAGAATAGACCGATTGAAGATAGTTCATGAATTTCACAATCTGAGTTGGATTAAGCTTGGATTGCACCAACTTCATGATTCAGAGAATTATTTCAAATAACCCCAGGTGTCTAATGCAGGAGCATCTCGGGCCCTTGGAAATCCTATGTCACCAAAAACATGTTTGTGTTTTCCTATGTTGCTCTCTTTGACCGAGTTGGCTCAGTAGTTGCTTGGTTTCCTTTGTTTATTGGGTTGGTCAGTTATCTCTTTGGTGCTTAGTTAATTCCCTAGCGCTTGGTGATGCTTGTCTGGCGCTCGGTTATCCTTTCCTACTGAGTTGTTTGTTTTAGTTTCCTGTTGAGGCTAACTCTTGCAATTAATTATGGTCACAGATTTAATGCTGGAATCTATCATTGGGAAGCATATGGACCTAGATCTGGTCGTTCCTTCTGTTGATGGTGGATTTGAAGGCTGACTTGTTCAATAGCCTCTTGTATATAATGTAATCTTTCGTTTTAGTTTAGAGAGTCAATTTTGGTTAGAGATAGAAGCTAGAAGTTTGAAGATTGTTTCAGATCCTCGCATGTTGGAGGACTTCTGTACTTAAATTGTAATATCTGGCCTAAACCGGGAAGGCCTTACAGCCTGGCATGTATGAATCAATTGGAATAAATATATGATAGTATCTACATTCTCTCTCTCACTTGTGTGTCGTTGCTACCACGTGTGATCTCTACATGGGGGATTTGGTTAGGGTGTGCCTTTGGCCCCTCCCTATATCCTCTCTTGCATCACAATGAGAATGTTAAATATATTGTACAAGAACACTTGTGTAAGTCCCCTAATGATTACCAACATTATAAAATTATATCAATTGAGTCAATACTTGATATAGATAACCTTGAAGTCATCTCACTTGATCAAGTTTATTAACATTTGAGATTTAATTTTAACAAGAGAGGATAGAATATACTCTGTATTTTTTATTTTGTGTTAGTGGCATACACACACCCTCATCAATAGGTTGGACCTTGTATGGTGGTGGAGGTAGTTGAAAATACTCCTTTAAGTAGCTCCCTCAAATGATTCTATAAATTTCATCACTAACGAATGAAGACAAAGAAAAGGAAGAGGGAAAATTTAAAACTAACAAGGGGTGGTTTGTTCTTGATGTCATCTCGAACCCTAATAATATACGGGACAAATTGGATGATTGAGACTCCCCCCCACCTTCCATTGGTGTTTCTCTTGTCACTTAGTGGCTTTATTTTTGTTTATGTTATCCTACTTTTCAAGCACTACCCATGTGACTCTAAGGAGTGACCTTATGTCCTCCTACCTTTTTTGTGGATATGTGTATATATTTTTAAGTTAATAGAAACTTATGCATGTATTCCTAAAAAAATAATAAGTATGTGGGAAATCAAAGGAAAAAAAGAAGAAAATAAATGTTAAGATAGTGGTTGGGTGTGGGAGAATTGCTAAGATCTAGATGTTATTAGTCATCTAGGATTTATTTCAACATTGGAGATCAACTATGAAATATCTAATTCATGCATGGGCTGGTAATATCTTGGAAAGGGTTTAAGAGAGAGATATTATATACACTAGACACATTTAACTTCAAAGTTTCTAAGGCCTTTTCATCAACCCAAAATATGTGTTTAGTAATTTCATCCTATGAAACCACATTATTTTAGTGCATCTTATCAAACAATGTGCACATCTTATTGTTGGTTCTACTTATTTGGCACAGAACCATATTTCCTAGAGGCATCCTTTTTTATTTGAGTTTCTACTAGGACACTTGCAACAAAATTTGACAGACTTCATAGAGTCTCTATGCATGGTGGATGTACATACTCTATTTAAAGCTCGCACTTTGGCACACGTATCTTTTAGAATTAGCACAAGCATTTGTTGAAGCTTTGTGTAGCTTCTAGTCAACTTGTTGAATCAAGGCTTTACAAACTATGGTTGAGAGAATCTTAATTCATATCTATTTGATATATGAATGAGACCATGTGGAATTAAACTTAAATATAATTCTAGTGGAGATATCCTTTATCTAGTTTTCTATTAGAGAAAACTTCATTTTTATCTTAGACTCTTGATTCCACCTAGATGGTCAATTTTTACAATAGTTTTAGTTTGGTAGTTTGTTTTGGAGCAATTTTGAACTTATTGGTTAGTCAAAATTTCAATTATTATTTTTCATGGATAATGAGTTATTATTATTTTAATAATCTTAGATATAGTTTTTCATAGTGTGAAGTTGTTTTTAATTAAAATAAGTTCTTGTGATTTCTAAAAAATATATAATGTTAATAGGATTTTTTTTTTTCTTGTGTAGCATTTTAAATTGTATCCTTATAAAATATCTTTCTCATTTAGGGATTATTTTGGTGTTATCCTTCCATGCCCTCAAATTTGATTAATTCTTCTCAAACTAGTTTTTGATTTTGGAAGCTCTGAATATTTTCTGGCTCCTTGACCTATTTCTAAACACTAGGAATGGACTAGGTTGTCTAACATCCTAGTCTTAGAGGACTAGGTTTCCTAGCCCCTTAACCCCCTTAGACTATGGTGCTGGTGCCATAGTCCAACCAAAAGGGGCTCAAATTTGAACCCTCTAACAATTGAAAAATGATGAGTGGGAAAATGTTCCCTATGTTATCCTTCTTAAAATTTATCAACCCATGTTGTGAGGTTGAGTATATAAGAAAGCCTCACCCCCTCATTTGAGCATCTCATTATCACAATTTACTTCTCTCATCAAGAAATTGAGAAAGCATCTCAATAATTTTCAAGGTAGAGAGGAAACGAGGTTTAGCATTCAAAGATTCAAGCATTGAATATGGAATCCACGATTAAGTTCATATGTATCCTCCATGAAGGAAGACATGCATAAAATCCCTCCCAACATCATCAACCTTTCTTTGAGGATTCAAGACAAGGAAAAATCATAGAAAAGGTATAAAATTGCTTATTCGTCATTCTACTTTATATTCAATCTCTCTTTTATACATCATTCATTTTAGGGAAGGTTAAATTCTCTCAGGGCTTGGTCTAAGGAAGCCCCTATACAACCCAACACCATTTTTCTCTTTTCTTGTGTGTATAAATTTAGATCTAAGAGAGAAGAATTGAAGATCTAGAAAGAGCAAGTTGAGACAAAGAGATTTAGACTTTGAAGGAGAAGAAAACCTTGGACATTGTGGATAAACCAAAAATACCCACACTTTTTTGATGAAATTTTAGGGATATGATAAAATTGACATTCAAAGTCAAAATCCATTCTTGATATTTGCATTAGACATCTCTAGGACTAGGTTGAATAGCCACATAGTCTCACATTTTCAAGTCAAAATTTCAGTGAAAGGTTCCTTTTTTATTCCCTTTTCCATGTTTGTACTTAGAGTTTGCACATATGATATATAGCATATTGTTTATGCTCATTACATATTTATACCTAGTTCTTGCTTTATCTTATCCAATCACATTAACAAAAAAAAAATATTTTAACCACATCCCATCGGTGCCCATAACCAACCTTGGTTGGTCATGTGAAGTTGGGCCAATTGGATTATTCTTTAATGAGTGTTGACAAGAATGAGTTTGATTTCAAGTTTGCATATTTGTATTAGTGATCCCTATTCTACAACTCTTCATTTTAGTGAACCCGACATCCCTTTTGCTTACACACCTTTTGATTTTCAAATATGATCTATATGTTGTTCGATTATCATAACTCGTGTTTCTTAAATCAATGATTAATTAATGATTTCATTGCTATATTACTTTTTTTAATCACTTGTTTCATCATTATAATTGCTTAGATTATTATTTACAATTATTTAAAAGGCATTAAGAGTATAAATAAATGTTATTAAACTAGTCTTTCTTGTTTATGATTTTATTACATGTTGTTATGAATCCAATATCCCGGTGAGAATAATTTATAGACTTATAGCTTCCCAAGGTTTAAACACTAAGGGTATTCAGTTTAAGTTGACTAATATATTCTCTAGGACCTTGGGTGAATCATCTTATTTTAATCCAACACTTACCATGCATAAAATTGTTGGTTGACCTTCTTTAAATAAATCTCATGATGAGGATATCCCTTCAACATGATAGTGTGATGAACAATTAGGGAAGATTGACTAGCAATTGAAAAATTTTCAACAATTTTTGAGTTAAAAACACTTAGGAAAAGAGACAATCTCCTTTATTGAAGGTTTAAGGAGGTTGATTCAAAATTATGAACATTGTTTGGAAGTTTTATATGGTATTTGTCACACAGTCTATGAAAACACTATGAAGATGGTGAGTTGTGAGTCTGATGTCCTGGGATACTCCAATCCTCCAAATCAAGTTGATATGCCCATGCCTATTCTTAAATGTCTTCCTAATGTGCCTATATATACATTTTCCATCATAGATACTTTTCACAAAATGTTAATGCTACATATGTTAGTAGTGGGGGAGGATCATATCAATCAATATGCTTAAATTCCACCTTCAACAAGCTTTCCATGTGTTTCTCAACCATCTCCTTTGGTAAGCCTTCAAATCATCCACCACAGTCAAAATTTTCTCAATCCAATACATTCGTTGGAGCCGTCATAAAAAAATTGTTGCAAAATGTCTCATCTTTATAGAAATAATGGGCTATCATGTTCCAATACAAATCCACTATTCCTACATATTCCAACTATAATAGGATTTCCATTAATATTATTCATACACCTCTCCCACAACACATCAAAGTTACCCATTTCGAGAAGTATAATAGACAAGGTGTCCTCCATACTCACGTTAAAACACTTCAAAATTTTTGTACAAACTCTAATTATGACCCAAGACTTATTTCAAAAATTTTCCCTTGTTCCTTGAAAGATAAAGATTTGGAATGGTTTTTAATCTTTTCCAAGTCATTCAATTTAATTCTTTTCAACAATTTGATAATGCATTCATTTATTGGTCAACAAGTTACATTTACTAATATGAATCACTATAAATAAGATGTTGGAGATGTAATTGATTTCATCAAGGTAGATATAAAAAAGTGTATGTAAAATTTCTTATCATATCTCTAATTGTGATGTTCAAAGAATTTTCATTAACAATTTTTAAAAATACATCAATACTCAGGTTTTATAAATGGGGTTGCAAGAAAAGTGGGCTTAACCTTGGAGGAAACTCTGTTGTTAAGTGCTCTTGAGCAAGAGTAGTATTGGTATGAGTGACCTCCTGAGAAGTCCTAGGGCTTCACATTTTTTATAATCACCTATATGCAATGAGTTCCAAGTGTTCTATTCATTATCATGAGGGATGGGTTCTTGTGACCCACTACTTAGAAAACTTGGGTCAATAAGTTTAACTTAAAAACTACATAGTTGAATCCTGATAGCATTAGAATAATTTGACTTGTTGTGGAAAATATCTCCTACTTATCAATTGATGAAATTAAGGGGTTTTATAATTAATTATTCATAAGGCACAACACTTGCTAAAGTTTTTTCAAATGGGGCTGCAAACAAAGTGGGCTTAACCTTGGAGTAAACTCTGTGGTTAACTGAGCTTGAGCTGGAGTAATACTGGGATGGGTCACCTCATGAGAAGTCTTGGTGCTTCACCTTTGTGAGAACCAACTAGATGAAATGAGTGTTAATTTTTTAATTCATTCTCATGAGAGATGGATTCTTATGAACCAATAATCATGAAACATGGGTCATTGAGTTTGACTCAAAAAATACACTGCTAAATCCTGATAGAAATATTATAATTTGAGCTACTATGGAAAATATCTCCTACTTATCAATCAATGAGCTAAAGAAGATTTATAATAAATGGTTCATAAGACACACCACTTTCTAAAGGTCTAGCAAATGGGATTTCAAGAAAAGCGAGTTTAAACTTGGAGGAAACTTCATGGTCAAGTATGCTTGAGTTGGAGTAGTACTAGGATGGTTGACTTTCCAGAAAGTATTTGTGCTTCACCTCTGTGAGAATAACCTAGATGAAATGAGTGCTAAGTCTTCCATTCATTCTCATGAAATATGGATTTTTTTGAACCACTACTCATAAAACATGGGTCAATGAATTTGACTCAAAAACTACATAATTGAATCCTAATAGCAATATCACAATTTGATTTGTTGTGGAAAATATCTCCTAATTATTAATTCATGAGATCAAGAGTATTTATAATGAATGGTTAATAAGGAACAACACTTTTTTATGGTTTTACAAATGAGGTTGCAAGACAAGTGAGCTTAACCTTGGAGAAAACTCCATGGTTAATCATGCTTGAGCTAAAGTAGTACTGAGATAGGTGATCTCCTAGGAAGTTCTTGTGCTTCACCTCTATGAGCATCACCTCTATGCATGAGTTCTAAGGGTTCCATTAATTCTCAAGAGAGATGGGTTCTTACGAACCAATACTCAATGAAACTTGGGTCAATGAGTTTGACTCAAAAACTACACAGTTGAATCCTTATAGCAATTAATAATATCAGATTTCCACAATCCATTTTTAACTACATGTGCGCTTTTGGATTTGATTGTGTGTGTTTTTTAGTTCAACATTTCGGATCACACTCCGTGATCCATCTTCATTTTTACCATTCTTGCACTCTCTCTTCTTGATGATGGATCGCTGAGTGTGATCTAAAACATTGATGCTAAAAAACACACACAATCGAATCCAGAAATGCACATGTCCTTATAGCAATATCATAATTTGACTTGTTGTGGAAAATATCTCCTACTTATCAAAAGACATTTGTGATAAGCTTTTATTTTCTGATTTTACATAATTAATAAACAATGCACAACACTTCATAATTATCAGCTTCAACTGAGTCAATTTGAACCCTCTTCATGATTGGCTCTGGTTGATAGGAACGAAGATGCTCATCAAAAAATTAAAAACATTAGGAAAATAAAACCAATAACTTCATCAAGATCAATACTTGAACAATTCTTCTAATCATATTGATTCTCAAGTGGCAACCACAACAAAAGCTATTGTATCTCCCTTTACTTTTACATTCAAATACCTCTACTTCATATATCTTTTTGAGTCATTGCATAACATCATGCTTCATTTGAAAAATAATAAAATGATAAAGCTTCTTCCTCTCCGCTCTATAGACTGTTCCAAACATTTTCCACATTTGAATTTAAAAAAAGAGGTTGATTTAGCACATGATTTCTACTTTCTATAACATGTTGGATTATTTTGCCAACTAGCCTGGTTTTTTCCTCCAACCATGAAGTAGGTTATGGAGGGGTTGTTACCCTTCTTGCATCTTAATGACATTCTTGAATAATTGATCATGAGTCAAATCCTACTCAATGACTTGTTTGTACCCTCATGGAAATCAATAATCATTCCTTTTTTATTATTAATGTTATGCTCCTAATAATGTTGTTGAGAGATTTTCTCTCTAACAGTGTATTGTGGATTTAATGCCTCCTTCTACTTGGGTTTTGTACGATGTTTTTAATATGTTTGAGATGGATTTTGACAAAGAGTGGTCCTTGTTATTGGACAACTGGACAATGAGAGGCTTGGTTCTATATGCAAAATAATTTGGGTCTTTATGACCCCAATAAAATGTTTCTACCACCCTCAAGTTGTTTGGCATACATAAACTAATTTATTGGAAATAAATGATAGAGACCTTAAATGTCTTGATCATGCCATGATATCAACACAATATTTTTTCTCATTTGCCTACTTCAAATATCTTCTAGGAATGGATATTCTCGAGGTTATACAGTCAAACCACTCTCCCATTAATTGGAAAGTGGTCCCTAAATGGCCTTCAAAAACCTATTTTTTTATAAATATATATTTGTTGAGTCGCAAGCCCATGTTGACCCATATTAAAAAGGTTTGCAATCATGAGCGATGTCCTGCTAAAAAGTCTAGGTGGAAAGGCTAGTGGAACTATTTTATTCAATGCATATCCCACTTCCTCCACATTTATAGCCACAAAATTGCTATGTTTCATCAATGATCTTATGAGTCCACCACCTTGGATCTCCATCATGCCACGAAAGAGCTTGGCATCAACCTTTTTCTCCTAGTTTTCAATTTTTGATGGCTCAACTGTACCACGTGAAGTAGATTGTTCATAATCATGTGGCTAAGGGTCTCCAATTAATACTATATATTAATGATTAGAAATGGGTGATAGAGCTTTGAAATAGTGTTTCTTGGCTCTTCATGCTCATCACTCGTCCCCATGAATAAAAATAATCAAGGAAGGCCAAATGGTGCTCTCTAAGTTGTCCAACATTTTTTAGGTGTCTTGTTACCATTAGGAGAAGGTGTTCATTGTTGAGGATGCATTGCTTAAGCCAAAAAAAGTTCTTCAATATCACTTTAGGGTTTTTTTGCATTGGCTTTTTGAGGCCCAATATGCATTCTTTGAGAAATTGCTCCTTATTGAGGACTAGAAGGAGGTGGTTTCTTTTTCCTTGAGGTTGTAGCTTGTTTTTGTAAGGGTTGACCTTCTTCTTGTGGAATAGGGTCCATATGAAGTACTTAAGACCTATTATTGGGTCTTCATAACCATATTACTTGTCCTATAATCCATGTCTTCTACCTCCTCAATATAAATATTTGCATTGAAAATACTAGGAATGTCATACATCTTTTGTGAGATATATGAGGATGTAACATGTTTTCATCATCTTTGTTGGTGTAATTAAATATTCCTCATTACACTTTACTTAACTTACTTAGGATAATGCATTGCATAATAGTTTTTCATTGAGACTCCTAGGATTTGCACCTATATTGAGCACATGGTGTAGGAGAATTCCACTTTATTTGGTGATACTTTTTATCTCATTCCACTTTGTGTGAGATCCACCTTTGGTGCATATATCACATTATCATCCTCATCGTATGACACATACTTCATTACATAATGGAGGATGATCCATCTTTGGTGGACATGTGATTCCACCTTGTGTTGGTGATAGCTTATCTTCTTCTTATCATTGTCTCTTATTGCCTTGCCTATACAAGAAGGCCTATTATGTACATTTTAATTATGCACATTATCAATAATATCATTCTTGTATCTTAATATAATTGTCTTTCCATTCTCTTGTGGAAGTTACCTTGGTCTTTCATTTGATCATGGGGGTGTTGTAGAATCATCTAAAACTCTAACACAGTATCAAAATTCTCAAGGTACCCATCTAGCATGGGGGTAACTTGATCTACAAATTGGTAGTATGATTTTGGATTTTTTCAATTAAAAAATAAATTGTTTTCTATTTCGAATCTAAATTTTTGAGATTTTATTTGTAAGATATATTCTACAAAAAAAGTGGGCAAATCAATCTCTATATTATGCTAGTTTTGTAGTTTGCAGGCATACAGGGTCGTACAAACTAGACAGAGCTGTTAAAATCAGCAGTCAAATCACCAGGCATCAATTACCCATCATAATACAACCCTTTCTTTTCCACCACCCATACACCCTGCCACACTGCGGCTAGACACTTGCATTGAGCTTACTAATTTTCATATTAGGTGTGGGCAGTTTGTTAAAAAACAAACAGTTTAGAAGTCTTCCCATGAATGTGGGATAATTATCCCACCCACAACAAGTGTTGAGCTCACGACTCACTATGACAAGCAACAAACTCAACACTCATTGTGACGAGCTAGGAACTGGCCACTCTTGTGGTGACTTGGCGGTGCTCCATCTACTAGCCACCGCCATAGAACAAAACCTCCACCACCATGTGGCATAGTAGTAGTGACCTACCAACATATCTGAGTTCCACACAAGCAAGACTTGTTCCACAGTTCTATTGGCTGAGATCTACATCAGTAGTCCACTCAGGAGGCCTAGTAATTTTTTTTCTCTTACATCACTTTCTATGGGTATAAATTTGATGACCTTTTGGCCATCATATGTGGCATTATTTATTTTTCTTTGATGATTTTTTAGCCATAAATCTTAAACTAGTGCATGCATCATCTTTTTGCTTTGATAAATTTGACAATCGTTTAACCATCATAATTGGGTCAATCTGATTTGCTATGACAACCTTTTGAAGGTCAAATTTAATAAGGTGGTTTTGCTGATATCATCAAATTTTGAAAATTTGGAACCCTCACCATATGTAGTTTTGATTTTTCTATCCAAATTTGAGAGGCCATAACTTGCTCATATATACTCCTTTCTTAGTGCATTTATTTATTTATTTTGGGTAGAATCTCCTAAATTGTTTTAGTGGTGGTGTTAATTTCTAGCTTAAGTACATAATTTTTTTAGAAATTTCAGATTTTGGTGACCATACCTATCCAATCCTTGATTTTGCAACTTCAAAGGCTTTGTTTGGGCTCATACAAAAAATTTTAAGGTGCTATTTTTTAAGTGCATAATTTTTTGAGAACTTTCTAGATTTTCTATCAAATTATAGGCTTATTTGGGCAAAAATATCACTTTCAACATTTGGCCTATTTTGGCACTTGTAAAAAATTGGATCATTAAGTGATATTGTGTCCTAATAGTTTGAGTCTGTTATAGCTTCATATTTTCAATTGCAATCATCAAAATCAAAAGTCCACTTTGGCTAATTTTAGCAAGTGGCAATTATACACGCACTACATATAAAGTGCCAAAATCATCTATTTCAAGGGGGGGGGATTCTTTGATTCATTGCATTTTGGGGGGGTGCATTGATTTGTTGATCTCATATTTTCATGTGAGAAGTGCATCATGGCTAAAATCATGGAATATACAATCCATCTTGCAGTTGTATTTTTTACTGGGGATAACTATGCATCGTGGGCAAAAGGTATCATCACATATTGTATATGGTTGAAGATTTTGCCCAATCTTTATGGACTTGTTCCTATGCCAAATTATAAGTGGAAAAAATAGCTTGGATAGAAAAGAATTCATATATCATGGGATTGATTTCTTTCAACATGGACACTTCCTTTCCTAAAGTCAAATCCAAGCTTCATGATATTAAGTGTCCACATACATATTGGACCATTGTTTGGGATCATTTTGGAGATCCTCATGTTCCTCCATTCCAAAAGATCCAGTTGCAGATTGTCTCGACATTCCACATGATGATGTAGATGATATTCCTTGTGATAAGCCTACCTTATGGTAGATTGAACATATTGTAAGACTAAGGCATCGTGAAGATTTGAAGGCTCAATGTAAAGTTGTTTCTACTTCTCTAGTTGATATTGTTACTATAACTGATGGTGATGATGATGGAGACTAACCAAGATGAAAGGAATACAAGATAGTAGAAAGGTTAGATCAGTTATTATCTTGTCATTGATGTCAAACAATTGATTTCTGGTTTATATTATGTTGCCATATCATTCGGAGTATGATATAAGTTGAATGAGTTAAGGAGAAGAAGAAATGAGATGTTGTGAAGTTGAAGAAAATAAATGGGCAACTGATACAATTTAGACAATTCTAAGATTATGTTGATATAATTATTTTCTACCTAACATATGACTATATAAAATCGGTAAAGAATGGTAATGAGGATTTGACAAGTTGGTAAATAAAATAGTTTTGGCTTTTGAGAAGAAAAAGTCACTCGGTAAAGAGAGAAAGTAATTCATTAAGAGTAGAGTAAGTTTTGGTAAATGCAAATGAACTCAAGACACTGAGAAAAGAAGTTTTAGGCACCGATCAAAATTAACCAAAATTCAGAGTTATCCACCAAGAAAGGAACACAAATTAAATACAACAATCAAAATAACATTTAATGATTAGCTATGATGAGCTGGAAGGTTATGATGATAAGGAAAGTTAGTTAGAGAGATCTATGATTAGGAAAATTCATGATGATGATCCACAACTTAGATCTAAATGGTTAAAATAGAAGAAATAAGTTTCAAGAAAGTTCAAGTTCCAAGGTGAAGGTAAAACGCGTTGCCATGATCCAGATACATAGTATAAGTTTATGAAATGGATTGAATGACTGAGATTGATCAAAGGAAAATGTAATAGAGGAGATTAAGTGACAAAATGAAGTCTATATAGATGATGGATTTGTATGAACAAATGGTTGGAAAATTGAAGATTTGATAAGTCACTAACTGATGCTGTGAAGAAGGAAAAGATAGATTCTAAGTCAGAAAGAAGAATTTGATGAAGTTTTGAAGCCAGTGGAAAGTGAAGGATTGAAGTGAAGATAGAAGAGCGTACAAAAGATTTGGTTATGAAAAGGATAGTTGCAAATTAATAGGTCAAACTATTTACTATTTCTTATTAGCATTTGTAACAAAGAAATCTCCTAACCAAGTAGAATTAACAACCTTATTGTAAAATCCTTACAAAAGGTAACATTCTAAAGAGTGTTCAAAGTCCTTTTACCAGGCCACTCCTAACATGGTGAAGATCCTAACAGATTCGAGGTAAATCCCTTGACCGGGTCACACCTAATAGTGTGTATTGTAATCTTTAACCAGATTGGCTCTTAACCGAGCATACTTCAGAAGAGTATTTTCTTAGTGGGTGACAATTCCCACAATGGTTTTTCCCAAATCTTGGTTTCTACATTAAATAATGGTGTTACATGTGATGAATGGTTTATGTGATTGATTTGTTGATTGTTAAAGTTTATTTATGGTTGTCGATAAATAGTGAATTGTGTTTAATTGAGTTAATCAGAATTTTTTTTTGAAGGTACAGAGAATCAAGGATTACTGATTCAACCCCCCTCTATGTAATTCAATAACTGGTATCAAAGCTAAGTACTCTAGAGGGATAAGTTTGAAAGACTTGAGTAAAAGATCTGAAGATGTATAGGAGAGAAGTACCTAAGTTGAACAAGGAAAATTTCTCCACATGGCAAAGTAGGATGAGATTATACCTATCTGGATTTGGAGAATCTACATTGAATCTTCTAGATAATGACTACACTCCACCGCCTCATGGACCCATGACAATTGATCAGATGAGAGAAAAGTAGGAACACAACTTGGTAATGATTGAAATTTCTTCTTCCCTGACCAATGTTGAATTCAATGATGTTAAGGACTATGTTAATTCAAAATATATGTGGGATAGGCTTACACTTATCTATGGAGGAGATCAACATATAAAAAAAGTTAAGGTTGATAGTCTAAGAGGAAAACATGATGAAATAAGAATGAAATATGAAGAGAACATTAATCAATATAGTTGCAGAATCAAGGAAGTTGTAAGTGTCATCAGAGGTGCTAGTGGAACTTTGACTAATGAAGAAGTGGTAAGTAAAATTGTGAGAACTCTTTCTTCTAAGTATTCTATTAGAGTATCTTCTATTTAGGAATTGAGATCCATACCAAATAATCTTGTTACTCTTGAAGCCTTAATCAGTAAGCTGACTGCATTTGAGCTTAGAACTTATGATAATAGTTTACCGACCTTTGAAACTACATTTAAATCATCTGTGAGTATTGGAACTTCAAGAAGAGCAAGAGAGAATCACAATAGTTCATATGGAAATGAATATGACAATATCCTAACCGAAGAGAAAGAACAAGAAGAATTGGAAGCACTACTGGCTAAGAGACTACCTAGAGGTAAAGGAAAGTATAAAGGCAAATTACCTTTGAAATGTTTTAATTGCAATACGATTCGTCATATTTCATCTAGATGTCCTGACAATGACATGAATGATAAAAGTGATAAAAGGGACAATCAACACCAAAGATTTAGCGATTACAAGGACAAAGGTAATAAGTATTTCTATCTAGTTGAGGAAGGTGTAACTGATGATGAATCTGATGATACAGAAGAAGGATATGAAGTTGTTTATGTTGTTGTAAAGGAAGACTTAGATGAAGAAAAATATGAAGATGAAAAAGCACTTATTTCTCATTTAAGTAAAACTGACCCATGGATTATTGATAGTGGATGTTCACATCATATGACTGGTGATATTGGTAAGTTTAGAACCTAGAAGAGTATGATGGAGGATTTGTAAGATTTGGAAATGATGCTCCATGTCTTGTTAAAGGTAACAGATCCATTGTATTGAATGTGAAGATGAGATGTAGTGATGCATAATTGGTAAAAGTCTAAACTATAATATGTTGAGTGTTGTACAATTGAACAATACTGGCCACTGACTCGAATTTAAGAATAGAAAGGTGAAGATTTATGGTACTGATGGAGATCTAATTGGAACTGGTGAACAATCAAAAGGTAACCTATTTTATCTTGATACTACTACAAAGAGTTGCTTGTTTGTTAAAATTGAAGAGGTGTGGTTATGGCATAAAAGAATGTCATGCAAATTTTGATAACATGATTAAAGTGAGCAAAAGGAATAGAGTCAGAGGTCTACTAAAATTAAGCAAACCTAATAAAGTGATGTGTAAGAAATGTCAGATTGGTAAGATGACCAAATCAAGTTTCTCAAGCAAGTATTACTCATCCAATGATATTTTGGAATTATTTCATATTGATCTTTGTGGTCCTATGAAGATACAAAGCTATTATGGAGATCAGTATTTCATTTTGTTTGTTGATGATTATTCAAGAATTATGTCTGTTATGTTTCTAAAAGAGAAGTCTGATGCATTCCAAATGTTCAAGTGGTATAAAGCTAGAGTTGAAAAGGAAACATAAAAACAAATGAAATGTTTAAGATTAGACAAAGGAGGTGAATTTATCTCTGATGAATTTATTGTCTTCTACAATGAAAATGGAATCAAAAGATAAGTATCTCGGTGAGTATCTACACCGAGGACTCCACAACAAAATGGTATAGCTGAAAGAAGGAATAGATCTATAGTTGATTGTGCTAGAACATTGTTAATTGACAAAAAGGTTGCACAAATATTCTAGAGAGAAGCCATAAGTACTGCTTTCTACACACACAATCGAGTATAATTAAAGAAAAGCACAGACAAGACACCTTATGAACTCTGGTATGGGAATACATCGAAACACTGAATGTAAGTTACTTTAAATTTTTTGGAAGTAGGTGTTACTTACTGAAAGATGCTAGAAATGGAAAGTCTGACTCAAAATGAGATGAAGGTATATTCCTAAGATATTCATCAAAGAGAAAAGCATATAAATATTTGATTAAGGCTACTAATTAAATTGTTGAAAGTGAAAAACTGAGGATTGATGAATTTGCAGAATGGAATGAAGAAGATAGCAAAAAGGAACTCAAGGATTATAAAAGATTTGTTTATGTATAGGAAGGTAATTTAGTTGATGCAACCAAACTACAACAAGAAGGAATTGAGGAGAAAGATGAACCTCCACTGAGACATAAAAACACTGATGAACAGTCTACCGAGCCTATATTAGCAAAATATGTGAGAAGACACCACTCACCGAGAAGAATTATTGGAGACAAGAACGCAAGAGTCATGATAAGAAGTAAGTTGAAAGATAACACATGTTTAATCTTTGAGTTTGAGCCAAGATTAGTCAAGGATGTACTAGGAAATGAAGATTGATTTAATGCAATGAAAGAAGAAATTGATCAGATTGAAAATAATAAAACTTGGTCATTGGTACCGAGACCTAAGGATAAGAATGTGATTGGAAGAAAGTGGATTTTCAAAAATAAACTCAATGAGAAAGGAGATGTGATCAGAAAAAAAAGAAAGATTAGTCTATAAAGGGTATGCACAAGAAGAAGGTATTGACTATAGTGAGATATTTGCCCCTGTTGCTAGATTAGAGGGTGTAAGAATATTACTTGCATATGTTTCCTATAAAGGAATTAAATTTTAGCAGATGAATGTTAAGTCTGAATTTTAAAATGGAATTCTTGAAGAAGTGTACATTGAACAACCTGAAGGATTTGTTCAAAATTCTAACAAGGATATGGTCTGCAAACTACACAAGGCACTCTATGGATTGAAGCAAGCACCACGAGCATGGTATGAAAGACTACAATCTTATTTAGTTAAGATTGGATTTAAAAGGACAAGTGATAACAATAATTTTTATTTGAAATGTGATAGTACTGATAAAATTTTGATTGCTGAGATATTTGTTGATGACATTATATTTGGAGGAAATGAGATAATGTCTAAATCATTTGCTGAAAATATGAGAAAGGAATTTGAGATGTCTATGATTGGAGACATTAAGTTTTTTATTGGACTATAAATTCAATAAGTAAAGGATGGGATCTACATAACACAATCAAAGTATATCAAGGAGATCCTAAAGACATGCAATATGGAAGAATCAAAACTGGTTGGAACACCAATGGCTATTAATTGTAAATTATCAAAGGAAGATGACACAAAGGAAGTAAATGAGACACTTTACCAATTCATGATTGGTAAGCTACAATATGTTGTACACGGTAGGCCTGATATTGCACATTATATTAGAATAACTAAGAGGGGGGTGAATCAGTTATCTAGTGTCCCAAATCAAAATGTATAATCCAAAACAATTTCTTCAATTTCTGCTACTCGGTAAACATAAAATACTTTCACTGTCTATGTTTTTACTGATTGTCAGTCTAAACTTTATAATAGTTATTGATTAAGTCTAACATGTAATATGAAAAGTATGATAACAAAGAAATATCACAATCAACACAACATAAGAGATTTAACATGGAAACCCCGTGAAGGGAAAAATCACCTAGGACCGGCAACCCAAAATTGTTCACTCTTTTGAAGTGAGGTCAGTGAAGACCCAACCTTGTTAAAGGTTACAAACACATTGTTGGGTGTGACCTTGTTAGAGGATTTTAGACCAGAAGTTATCGTCCAACCAAAAGTCACTCTGGGGTTGATAGGATAACAATGTTCACTCTATGAATGAAACATCAAAAGACTTTCATAGTCCACTCGGTTAAGAGATTTGACTGTGTACAATGGTTAAATATGTAACAGTAGATGATCTACCTTGAAACAACTTCAATTTAAGTTTACAGATCAATGTTCAGCTCATTCAAATCTTTCTGATCAATATACCACTTTAGATTCAATACTATATCAATTTACTGTCCGTTGGTAATTACTCTCTGTAGCTCAGTAATTGTTCTGTAGCTCGGTTCTCATTAACCAGTATGATCAGAATGCATAAAAACTCCTTCACGTGATAATTCTGCAGTATCTTCTTCTTTCGGCTATATTTCAACAATGAAACCAATGTCTCTTATATAGACGAGTCAATCATTTTCTTTTCCTCCATCAGATTTTGCTGCTTAATCATATTCATAGATTTTGCCACTTTAAGCTTCCTCGACTGATGTGTTAGTAACACATTTCAATCTACTCCATTAGATCTTCCTTGAATTATGTTAGCCGTCGATCTTCATAACAAACCTTATCTGTTACCTTGATTTCATACACTTTACAGCTCATCACTTTATCGGCTAAACTGATCATTTAATTCCTTTCTGTTATGCTTGATTAACAAAGAAATCCATCAGTGAACACAAGCTCGGTTAACACTGTACTTGGTATACACTACACTTCGTTGGTGTATAATGAAATGCTTCATTTACCGACAAAACTACTTTGTGTCTTTTAGCTCTATTCTTCATCATTGATGAATGCAACATAATAAAGTCAATATCATTAAGTCATAGACTCATCAACAAGTTACTCAGTGTATTCCTTATCCTCATATGACATATACATATTCCTCGTGTAGATATTTCTTTTCTTCATCTCTTTCTCCTTTCTTTAGATGTGTCGGTATAGTAACTTACAAGATAAGTACTGTCAAGCTAGTTGACATCAATGACAACATAATACTGATTTAATAATCTTGCATATCTAATCATCAACTCCTCAGTAATCTTAAATTACAGATTCTTCATTTAGGTTCTAAATCAGTTGTAGTTCATCAATCTCTCCCTTTGGCATTGATGGCAACTCATGTAATATGAAATGTACCATACACATACCAAACATGTATTCTACAACTCTGTGCTCAAATGTTGTACAAGCTCTCCCTAGCTTAATATGTTTAATCACTATGTTACTCAACAACATTATAAAATACAACTTTGTCATTCTGTAGATATAACCTTTTCAGTTCTCAGGTTCCTTTCAGATTATCTCACCCTTAGATAGTTCTCATCCATCTATATTTCTCCCTTTCCTTTTCATCTTTCCTTTTCATATTATTTATCTCTCCCTTTGACAACAATGCCAAAGAAACAAATAAACAATTAGCTCTGTAGTAGCTAAGTAACTCTCTATTGTCCAATACATTCTTTGTATCTTAATTTACTGATATCCCAATCTGTTTCAATTCTTCAAACTCAATCAAAACCTTGAACAATATCCAAGGTGTGAACTATGCTACATCAACATGTGTGATCATATGATAAGATTAGGCTGATGCAACATCCAGATCACATTAGTGACTGATAGACAGGGGACAGACCCCAAGTCTAGTCCTCAAATATTCAAATGTGTCCTTCGGTAGAGGCTTTGTAAAAATGTCTGCAAGTTGTTCTTTAGATGTAACAAATTCTAACTTCACTTGCTTCTCTTGCACTTGTTCTCTTAAGTAGTGATACTTAATTGGTATATGCTTTGTCTTAGAGTGCATCACTGGATTCTTTGAAATATTAATAGCACTTGTGTTGTCATAGTATATAATCACCGGGTCAGTGATTACCTCATTCATTCCTTCCAACACTTGCTTGATATATGCAATGTTTGAGCAATTAGTAGCAACATCACCATACTCTGCTTCAACTATAGACTGATAAATACAAGCCTGCTTTTTACTTGTCCAGGTTACAAGTCTTTCACCAAAGAAAAATGCTCCTCTGGTGGTACTTTTTCTATCATCCACATTTCAAGCCCAATCAACATTGGTATAAACCTTCAATTCAAACTTACCTTCCTTAGGATACCATAATCCATAATCCTCTATCTTTTTTAGATATCTTAAGATCATTTTAGTAGAAATCATGTGTGATTCTCTAGGGTAAGCAGAATATCCAACAACAATTCCCATAGCATGTGCTATATCTGGTCTACTGTGAACTACATACATTAGCTTACCAATCATGGATAGGTAAAGTGTCTGGTTTACCTCTGTAGTTTCATCTTCCTTTGTCAATTTACTTCCAATAGCCATCGATGTTCCAACAAGTTTAGCATCTTCCATGCCAAATATCTTCAAGACTTCCTTTATGTACTTGGACTGTGTGATGAATATCCCATCACTTTGTTGAATCACTTGTAATCCGAGAAAGAATTTAATCTCTCCGAACATAGACATTTCAAAATCATTCCTCATGTCATTAGCAAAAGATTTACATACATGATCTTGACCTCCAAAAATAATATCATCAACAAAAATTTCAGCAATAAGAATAGTGTCATCAATTTCACCTTTCATGTACAAATTGTTGTTCTCACTAGTTCTTATAAATCCAATACTTAACAAGTAAGTATGCAATATTTCATACCATGCTCTCGGTGCTTGCTTCAAACCATATAAAGCTTTGTGTAATCTACATACCATGTTTATGTTGTCTGCATCAACGAATCTTTCAGGTTGTTCTATGTAGACTTCTTCAAGTATACCATTCAGAAATGTTGACTTCACATCCATTTGATAAACCTTAAATTTCTTGTGTGCAACATATGCAAGTAACATTCTAACTCCTTCCAATCTAGCAACAGGTGCAAATGTCTCACCATAGTCAATGCCTTCTTCCTATGCATATCCCTTGCATACCAATCTAGCTTTATTTCTTGTCACTTCACCATTTTCATTCAGCTTGTTTCTGAATATTAATTTAGTACCGATAAAATTTTTATCTTTAGGTCGGGGTACTAAGGACCAAGTTTTATTTTTCTCTATTTTTTCTATTTTCTCTTTCATTGCATTAACCCATTCTTCATTTTCTAATGCAACTTTCACATTTTTCGGTTCAAATTCACAAACTAAACATGTACCTTGTCTTGCTTTACTTCTTGTCTGCATGCCAGCTTGTCTGTCTCCAATAATTTGTGTCTCAGGATGATGTCTTCTGACAAAACTAGCCAGTACTCGGTTTCTTCTTTCTTGTTCATCCTGTTCAGGTTCATGTTCTTGCTCGGTAGCACCATCTTGTTCATTAGTTTCCCTTTCCTGTTCCTCAGGGTTATTTTCCTGTTGACCAGTTATCACAGGTTGCAACTTCAGTAGATAGTCAGGAAGTTCAATGTAAGTGAATCTACCATAGTCTTTCGGTTCCTTTCTTTCTTCTATGATTTTTTCATCAAACTCATCAACACGGACATTAGTACTTTCAATAATCTTATTTGTAACCTTATTTAGACATTTGTATGATTTACTCTTAGTAGAATATCCTAAGAATATTCCTTCATCACCTTTAGAATCAAATTTCCCATTTCTCTCATCTTTCAGAATAAAACATTTTCTTCCAAAAATCCTGAAATAACTTATAGTAGGTTTGTGTCCAAACCATAGCTCATAAGGTGTCTAGTTGGTGTCCTTCTTCAGTTGTACTTGGTTAAGCACATATACAGCTATGTTGACAGCTTCCCTCCAATATGTTTGAGAAATATTCTTTTGCAACATTAGCGTTCTAGCACAGTCAATGATTGACCTGTTCCTTCTTTCAGCAATCCCATTTTGTTGAGGTGTCCTTGGTGCAGATACTTGTCTCTTAATACCATTCTCATTACAAAAATTTGTAAATTCATAAGAGATAAATTCACCTCCTCTATCAGATCTTAAGCATTTAATTTCTTTTCCAATCTCTTTTTCTACCTTTGCCTTATACCATTTAAACATCTTAAAAGCTTCAGATTTCTCTTTCAAGAACATAACAGTCATCAATCTAGTATAGTCATCAACAAAAAGAATAAAGTATCTATCACCATAATAACTCTGAATTCTCATAGGACTACATAGGTCGGTATGAACCAACTCAAGTATCTTCTTTGTTGAGTAGTCTTTGCTCTTAAAACTAGACTTAGTCATCTTACCTTTCTGACATTCATGGCACATAACATGATCTGGTTTTGACAAGTTAGGCAACCCTCTAACTCTTTTCCTCTTACTAATCTTGATCATGTTATCAAAATTCACATGACATAACCTCTTATGCCACAACCATGCATCTTCATCTTTCATTAATAAACAAGACTGATCAATATCAAGATAAAATAGATTACCTCTGGATTGTGTACCGGTTCCGACAAGTCTTCCTCCATCATCATAGATTCTTACCTTTCTTCTCTCAAAAGCAAGTCGGTGGCCTAAGTTATTTAGTTGTGCCACACTTAACAAATTATAGTTCAGTCCATCTACCCAGTATGCATTTTCACATTTTATTCTATCATTAATCATCAGTGAACCTTTACCTCTCACCATACAAGGTGCATCATTTCCCATTCTAACTGATCCTCCATTATATTCATCAAGTAGATCAAATTTCTTGATATCACCAGTCATATGATGTGTACAGTGATTGTCTATAATCCATGTATCATTTATGCTTACTTTAGAGATCAATGTTGTTTCTTCATGTTTCTCTTCTTCCTCTAAATCATCTTTCATAGCAACAAATACTACTTCTACATCATCGTTAGTGTCAGATTCAGATTCAAATTCTTTGGCTATGTAACATACCTTTTTCCCTTTGTCATAGCTATCTCGATTATCTTTGTTGTTGTGTCGGTAGCCTCTGTTGGCTCTTCTCCCATAGCTTCCTTCCGATCGGTCTTTGGATCTATCATCATCTTTCTTATTCGGACATCTAGCAGTGATGTGACCAACTTCTTTACAATTAGCTAAAGGTAACTTTCCTCTATATCTTCCCTTACCTTTGGGCAACCTTTTGGCCATAAGAGCTTCAAGCTCATCAAGTTCATCATCGGTATTACTATCACTATCATTATTCTTATCATTCCTGCTACTACACTTACCAATCTTCAAAGAGGACATGAAAGTAGATTCAACAGAAGGTTCAAAGGTTGTAAGCTTACCGATCAGTGTGTCAAGAGTAAGATTCGATGTAGCTCTTGTTTCATGAATTGTAGAGATCTTGATCACATAAACTAGCAGCAAAGTTCTAAGAATCTTTCTTATCACTGTTTCATCATCAATAACTCCACTGGATGCTCTAATAGCATGTACTACCTCTTTTAGTCTGTTTGCATATTGCACAATGTTCTCACCTTCTTTCATCTTCATATCATCAAATTGACCTCTTAGGCTTTCTGCTCTGGCTCTCTTAACATTCGCATCTCCACTATATATTAGAGTCAGCTTGTGCCACATCTTCTTAGTTGTATCACAACCCTTGATGTCTTCAAATTCGGCATCAGTACAGGCAGCAGCAAGTTCCATCATAGTAATATTGTATTCATGCTTGTCCTTCAGTTGATCAAGAGTTAAGGGACCAGTGGTCGGTTCAATGTAGCCATTCTCCATTAGTTCTAGTGCAGAATTCCCAATTCCAGATATGTGCAACTTCATCCGGCTTTGCCATACTATGAAGTTATCTTTGTTCAACTTTGGCACTTCCCTCTTATACATCTTGAGACCTTTTGCTGGAGTCCTTAAAACTTTGTTCTAAGCAACCACAGCTCTGATACCAATTTTTAGAATAACTGAGAGGGGGGTGAATCAATTATCCATTGTCCCAAATCAAAATGTATAATCCAAAACAATTTCTTCAATTTCTGTTACTCGGTAAACATAAAATACTTTCACTGTCTATGTTTTTACTGATTGTCAGTCTAAACTTTATAATAGTTACCGATTAAGTCTAACATGTAATATGCAAAGTATGATAAAAAACAAATATCACAATCAACACATAACACAAGAGATTTAACGTGGAAACCTTGTGAAGGGAAAAACCACCTGGGACTAGCAACCCAAAATTGTTCACTCTTCTGAAGTGAGGTCGGTGAAGACCCAACCTTGTTAAAGGTTACAAACACACTGTTAGGTGTGACCTTGTTAGAGGATTTTAGACCAAAAGTTATTGTCCAACCATCAGTCACTCTAGGGTTGATAGGATAACAATGTTCACTCTATGAATGAAACATCAAAAGACTTTCATAGTCCACTCGATTAAGAGATTTGACTGTGTACAATGGTTAAATATGTAACAGTAGATGATTTTCCTTGAAACAACTTCAATTTCAATTTACAGATCAATGTTCAGCTCATTCAAATCTTTTTGATCAATATACCACTTTAGATTCAATACTATATCAATTTACTGTCCGTCGGTAATTACTCTCTATAGCTTGGTAATTGTTCTGCAGCTCGGTTCTCATTAACCAGTATGATCAGAATGCATGAAAACTCCTTCACGCAATAATTCTACAATATCTTCTTCTTCCGGCTATATTTCAACAATGAAACCAATGTCTCTTATATAGACGAGTAAATCATTTTCTTTTCCTCCATCAAATTTTGCCGCTTAATCATATTCATAGATTTTGCCACTTTAAGCTTCCTCAGTTGATGTGTCAGTAACATGTTCAATCTACTCCATTAGATCTTCCTTGAATTATGTTAGTCGTCGATCTTCATAACAAACCTTATCTATTACCTCAATTTCATACACTTTACAGTTGATCATTTTATCAGCTAAACTGATCATTTAATTCCTTTCTGTTCTTCTTGATTAACAAAGAAATGCGTCAATGAACACAAGCTCGGTTAACACTATACTCGGTATACACTACACTCTGTTGGTGTATACTAAAATGCTTCATTTACTGACAACACTGCTTTGTGTCTTTCAACTCTATTCTTCATCATAGATGAATGCAACATAATAAAGTCGATATCATTAAGTCATAGACTCATCAACAAGTTACTCAGTGTATTCCTTATCCTCATATGACATATACATCTTCCTCATGTAGATATTTCTTATCTTCATATCTTTCTCCTTTCTTCAGATGTGTCGGTATAGTAACTTACAAGATAAGTACTGTCAAGCTAGTTGACATCAATGATAACATAATACTGATTTAATCATCTTGCATATCTAATCATCAACTCCTCAGTAATCTTAAATTATAGATTCTTCATTCAGGTTCTAAATTAGTTGTAGTTCATCACATTCAGTTGGTATTGTGGCAAGGTTTTCTGCCAACCCAAAGTAGACACATATGTCTGCAATGAAAAGAATATTTAGATATCTGAAAGGGACTAGAGATTTTGGTTTGTTATACATAGAAGAAGGAGATTTTGATCTCAAGGTATATACTGATGCTGATTGGGCTAGAAATATTGATGACAAAAAAATCACAAGTGGCAGAGCTTTCTTTCAGGAGAAAGATTAGTGACATGGTTAAGCAAGAAACAAAGCAGTATTTCACAATCTACTGCTAAAGTTGAGTATGTTGTTGCAGCTATGAATTATTCTAACATTGTGTGGATCAAACAATTACTTGAAGGTATGCAAGAAGAGATTACTGATTCAATTACAATTTATTGTGATAATACAAGTACTATTAATATAACAAATAATCCAATGATGCATTCAAATATAAAGCACATATTTATCAAGTATCATTACTTGAGAGAACAAGTCCAAGATCAACATGTGATATTGGAGTATGTGAATTCTAAAGAATAGATAGTTGATATATTTACCAAACCACTACCAAAGGATGCTTTTGAGTGTCTCCAAGGTAAGTTAGGGGTTCTTCCACTATCCAATGTTCACTAAGGCAAGATGCATGTTGCATCAATTCAAGTATTCAACATAATATGTATTTTGTGAGTTGATGCTAGTGTTCAGTCTTTAGGTAATGCCTGAATTTGTGAAAATGTTTATGACTGCAATGAGAAATCAATACATTTGAGGTATGATTTACTTCCTGAGAAATGTTTTCAAGAGTTTATATGTCTTTGGAATTGTTGTCAAAGAGGGAGAATGAGTCAATTGATTAGTAAGGGAGAAGATTAATATTGATGATCATAAAGACAAAGATGAAATTTTTAGTGTGTTGCAATGCAAAGGGAGATGATAATACAATAGTATTAGTGATACTACAAAGAGGGAGAATAAGATATAGTAAAAAAAATTGGTTATTGAGAAAGAAGATCAAGAAAAACAAGTTGTCTAAGAGGGATAGTAAAGAAGATCAAGTACAAAAAAGAAAAAGTTATAGCTCAGAGGGAGAACAAGAATGACAGTGAAGTGTTACTATCATCAATTGAACACTGAATATTGTTAGTGTGTTTCCATCAATGCCAAAGAGGGATATTGTTACTATAACTAATGGTGATGATGAAGACCGACAAAGATCAGAGGAATACAATATAGTAGAAAGGTTGGATCAATTATTATCTTGTCATTGATGTCAAGCAATTGATTTCTAGTTTATATTATGTTGCCATATCATTCAGAGTATGATATAACTTGAATGGGTTAAGGAGAAGAATAAATGAGATGTTGCGAAGTTGAAGAACTTAAATGGGCAATTGATACAAATCAAACAATGCTAAGATTATATTGATATAAATTTTTTCTACCTAACATATGACTATATAAAATCAGTAAAGAATGGTAATGAGGAATTGACAAGTCAGTAAGAAAAATAGTTTTGGCTACCGAGCAAGAAAATTCACTCATAATTCGTTAAGAGAAGAGTAAGTTTTGGTAAAGGAAAAGGAACTCAAGACACTGAGAAAAGAAGTTTTAGGCACCAAGCGAAGTTAAGAAAAATTCAGAGTTATCCACCAAGAAAGGAACATAAATTAAATACAATGATTAGAATGACATTTAATGATTAGCTATGATGAGATGGAAGGTTATGATGATACTGAAAGTTAGTTAGAGAGATCTATGATCAAGAAAATTCATGATGATGATCTACGACTTAGATTTAAATGGTTAAATAGAAGGAACAAGTTTCAATAAAGTTCAAGTTCTGAGGTGAAGGTAAAATGTGTTGCCAAGATCTAGATACATTGTATAAGTTTATGAAATGGATTGAATGACTGAGATTGATCAAAGGAAAACATGATAGAGGAGATTAAGTGGTAAAAGGAAGTCTATATAAAGGATGGATTTGTATGAACAAATGGCTAGAAAATTGAAGAGTTGATAAGTCACCGACTGATGCTGTGAAGAAGGAAAAGATAGATTCTGAGCCAGAAAGAAGAATTTGATGAAGTGTTGAAGCCAGTGGAAAGTGAAGGATTGAAGTGAAGATAGAAGAGCACACAAAGGATCTGGTTGTGCAAAGGATAGTTGCAAATTTACAGGTCAAACTATTTACTATTTCTTATTAGCATTTGTAACAGAGAAATCTCCTAACTGATTAGACTTAACAGATCTGAGGTAAATACCTTGACTAGGTCACACCTAAAAAATGTATATTGTAATCTTTAACTAGATTGGCTCTTAACCGAGCGTACTTTAGAAGAGTATTTTCTTAGTGGGTGAAAATTCCCACAATGGTTTTTCCCAAAGTTGGGTTTCCACATTAAATACTAGTGTTACATGTGATGAATGGTTTATCTGATTGATTTATTGATTGTTAAAGTTTATTTACTATTGTCAGTAAATAGTGAATTGTGTTTAACCGAGTTAATCAAAGAAAAGTTTTGAAGGTACAAAGAATCAAGGATTACTAATTCACCCCCTCCTCTTCATAATCCAATAGAGATCACTCCTACTACTTCTCCTAATGATTCTTGTATTTATACAACCATGGTTGCTTGTGTTTCAGTGCAATAGGATATTCCTTGTTTTCTAGACATAGTTCCATGGGATGACTTCTTGACAAACATTACAAGTTTGTTTGTGCAGTCCTGCATTGAGGATTTGGGAGACATCATTGATGACATTTGAATCTTTGGAGATTGGCTTTCATAAGTCTGAAACTTCACTTGATATGTCACATTGCATGGTTAAGGTTGATCATACTTATGTGTTGAAGAATCCTAATTAGTTTCATGAAACATCATACATTCTAAGGATTCTTCTTAAAGATTGGGGAGGTTTCATAGATACACCTATGACATTATTTCTTCCTAAAGGGAAGAACATCATCTAGTTCTCATGGAGCAGTTTCTACATTGATCCTTGAGCATCTATCATTGGTGTAATTTCTACATTGAGGGGATGCTTCTTTATATCTCTTCCTACTTCCTATTCAAAGGAGACATATTTATCTTTGGAGCTTGATCCAAATTCTTACATGGATTAGTTACAATTGGTTCCTTGATTGTCACTTTCTATTGGGTATGTTCCTGATTGGGTTGTGGCATCTTCATCAACCGAGGACATGGCGGCACATTGGAAGATTTTATAAACATCATCATAATTCATTCGGATTCCCCTTCCTTCTTATCCACAATGAGAAGCTTTCTTGCACTTGTACTTGGTGTATCTTCTTCCTAAGGGGAGAAATATTGTTTGTAGGCATTGGATTATCTTTTGTCTTCAAGCACTCACCATACATGTAAGACATTGTTCATTATGGGGGGGGATATCATGTCTCCTTTTTTCCCTCCTATGGGGGATACTTGATTATATATACATAATGTATGTCATAATAGGGGGGCCTTGATTACTCCATCCATCCATGCATCTCGTTCTTTCATCTCTCTTTTTGGGGGAGGGGTTTTCCCATGAGGTTTTCCCTCATTCTCCTCTTTATGAGAGATTGCATTGCATTACTTTTGCACTTGCATATTGTACATGGGTACCTAACATGGCCTATTTTTGAGAACCATCTTGCATTTGCATCTAGTATTGTGAGTTTAAGTGCATTCCCCTAAGTTGCACATAAGGCGGGGGGGGGGGGGGGGGGGGGGGGGGGGGGGGGGGGGGGGGGGGGGGTGGTTTCCTAAGGCAATGAAAGAAAATACCAAGATCTAGAAGATCAATAGATAGAACAAGAGAGATAGGCAAAATGATATGATCAAATGATTGACTCAATAATGATCAACAATACATGATTAATGCCCATTAACTCATAATTATCTGAGAAAAAATGTACAATTGTGGGATGGATTGTATATTCCATGATTTTAGTCATGATACACTTCTCACATGAAAAATGAGATCAACTAATCAATGCACCCCCAAAATGCAATGAATCAAAGAAACCCCCCCTCCAAAAATTAAAAAATAAAAAATAAAAAAAAAAATAGATGATTTTGGCTCTTTATATGTAGTGCATGTACAATTGCCACTTGTTGAAATTGGCCAAGTGGACTTCTTATTTGATGATTACAATAGAAACTATGAAGGTATAATAGACTCAAACAACGAGGACACAAGATCACTCAAGGATCCTATTTGTTACAAGTGCAACAAATAGGCTAAAATAGACCAAATGCTTAAAGTGATATGTCCACTCTCAATAGCTACAAACTGATAAAATTTCTATAAAGTAGATGAAAAATATGCACTTTAAAAAAAATCGCATGTGTCCGTATGAGCCTGAACGAAGTCTCTAAAGTTGCAAAATCAAGGATTGGATAGGTATAGTCACCAAAATCTAAATTTTTTGCAAAATATGTCCACCAAAACTAAAAACTAACACCACCACTAAAAAATTCAGGAGATACTACCCAAAATAAAAAATTGCACTAAAAAAGGAGAGAATATGACCAAGTTATGGCCTCTCAAAGTTGGACTGCAAAATCAAAACTGCATATGGTGATGAGTCCCAATTTTCAAAACTTAATGACGTCAACACAACTGAGGCATTAACTTTGATGGTCAAATGAGCGTTAAACCAAAACAAAACTACCTAGTTATGATGGTCAAACGACCATCAAATTTGTCATAGTAAAACGATGACACTGACACAAGATTAAAATTGACGGTCAAATAGTCGTAAAAGAAAATATAAAAAAATCCCTACGATGTCCAAACGAGCATCAAATTTAACCAAATAAAAGATGACATCAGAGAAAATACTACCTTTGTTGATGTGGCGTTGATTGTGTTTGGTGTGGTGCTAACTGATGTGGCCTTTACTAATGTGGCAAGGATGCCATGTGTCTGCCACTGATTGGATGCCACATTATGGGCTTTTTGGCAGTGTCAGCTATTGGCTGGACTTGTAGGCATGTGGTCCACCTTCCACTTGTTGAGTTCTCAATCCACTACGTGGTGGTGATGTCAGGGGTACGCTGAATACCTCTTAGGCTGCATAAATTGACAAGCTCACAACTCAGTTCGACGAGCTTGGGCTCACTGAGCTCAGAGCTCATGAAGGAGCTTGGCTCACATAAAACAAAATCCCACATCTCTCTCAAAACATTATTCAAATCGCTTTATAATAAAGATTTGTATCTAGGTTTACAAAGATCAGTCATCGGTTGCAAGGTGTTCTAGTTGGTGATTTGAGAGATTTTTCATTAGTCAAATCTTTGATGCCAAAAAATGTGATCTAATTCAACCTCTTGGACTGAGGTGACTTCCCGATCTACGTGCAGTTTGGAATATTCTTTTTACTCAATAGTGTTAGAGCTCTCAAGGTACCCATTTATTTTTGGCGAAGGTTGTCTAAGTGAAAATTAACTTTAAATTTGCCTATATTAGGCAGAAGTCAAAATTGAGGCAAATTTTTTTGACAGAACGATCCGTATGACACGATCTACCCCTTTGCGGTATGATTTGATCAAAAAGGTTATTTTTTTTAATTCTGCATATTTTTATCTATATAATTCACATATTTTTAAAAAATTTTGGGTCAAGAAATTTGGGGTTTAGAACCCCTTTACAGTCTCTGGTTTTTGTCAGAATTATATCAAGAGATTAGGTGTCATACAACCCCAAATATGATTACATAAAAATATTCTTTGCAACAGTTAACCAGGCCCACACGACTTAACCATCAGACCACAAATCCCTACGAAATTCCTGCTATCCTCAACCACCACCATCGATGGCTCTTTGTTTTACATCCCTTACTTTTACATATAAAGAAAATTGTCTCCATCTATTGTCCCAATGTGGGACTAAATATAGTCCCTTCAAAAAAAACACTTCGGCCAGAACTGTAATCTTACTATCGATAACCTCAATTATTCTAGGGATAACGAGTAGTTTCTCTGCCACATAAGGAGCCCAGTCAGTTGTTGATTGTCACATCAGACATCCACGTGGAAAAAAGAAACTAATTGGAAGATGAAACATGCAATTAATTCCATGAAGGTTGCCACCTCAAATCCCACCACATCGTATAGCCTAGTTAGCACCATCTCACTTACCCTGTCATTTTTTGCCACATCAATTTTCCCACTGTGCTAAAAATGATGCTTCTCATACCATCTAAATAGGGTACCTGGTTATTTTGTTATGATGGACAAACAACTAAGAAAATTGATCATCCATATTGCTAACATCATTAGAGGTTTTTCACATTCTGCCTTCACCATTGGAGTTTTTGGTTTTGCAGGCTTACTTCAAACGCCCATAACTTTCTCAATTTAAGTCCTTTTTTTAACAATGTTTTTTGATTTGGGGTAGAATTTCCTACTTGACTTCCCAAATGGGTTGATAACTAGCTTGCATAATTCTACCTAGGGATTGGAAATCCAGACCGAGTAGTTATTTTCTTCATGGTAAAGTCTCATTTACTTATCAAACTACGGTGCATGAACTTGAAATGGGCCTACAAATTATATGCACTAAGTTCCTACTAAAGCCATGCTAATATATAGCTACATGAAAGTAATACTTGAAAAGTAAGTGCTTGGAAGTAAATACATGAATTGAACTGAATTCAAATGCTTTGTAGAATGAAAATGCTAACATTAATTCTATTCTAGCTGCTACAAGAAAGTTAAAAATTTTCAGACATGATTTACTTTGCCTGCTTTGGCTATAGGAACAGTAGTAGGAAATAGTTCCTAGTGGCTAGAGAAATAGTCTACCTCTGAATCTTGCTAATGAATTGAAAATAAATTGATACTAAAACTAATAGGAGTTACTCACTAAGTGGTCCCCCTTGAGTGAGTACTTAGAGATTGATCACACGATTACAACCCAAAACATGATTTCTTTATTCATACTTGCACGATATGCTGATTACAAGTCATTGTTGGAAATAGCAACTAAAAATTGTATTGAAACTAAGATAATGCTCATACATAGAACTTTTCAAAAATACAAAGCTAAATTATGAGGAAGATCAATTGCTTATTTATAAAGACAAGTACTAACTAACTAACTAACAGATTGATGCCAAAAGTAGGCGGATTAGACTTATTGCAAAGCTAGAAAGAAGGAAGATATTCAATGCATGAAGAACATATGACTCATTCAACAACATACACAACATATATAGCTCTCCACTACTTCCTAGATTGGCTCCATATTAAAGGTACTCATCGGACCAACTCATCATAAGCTCTGATTTGTTTATTAGAAGACTTCTTCAACCACCACTCCTTGTTGAACTGCAAGGACTTAGTCTTAAGTGTCATTGGATCACTACTTCATTAAATACATTTGCATCATAGATGTTAAGAACAAACATATACATATATAATATATTCATTCATCACACAACTAACTATCCATTGAAATATAACTATAACTAAGATATATATGTATTACATATTATCATATAAAGAGTGTCTCCAGACCATATCAAGGATAAGAGTAGAAACTAAAGTATTTCACAACCAAGTTCAGGAAACTGACTTCAAAAACACCTAGAGAGTAAAGATCATAAACAAGCTAGAGGACATATAAGGATCTAGACTTAGTAAATATAACAAAACATCATCATTAAGGAGCCAATGTTTAGGCTCATCATTTCCTATGGTTTCTAGTGGTGGCATTAGTTTATGATTTTGGTTAACAGATTGATCACAAATTGTCGCTTTTCATGACAATACCTATCCAATCCTACATTTTACAACTTTTGGAGCTTCGTTTGGGTACATATAATAACATTTTTAGGTGATTTTTTTTTTTAAAGTGCATGATTTTTTGTCTACTTTTCTGATCTCCAATTAGGTTTTAGTTATTTGGAGTGGAAATATTACTTTCAGTAATATGTCATTTTGGGGCTATATCTTCACTTGGTTAATCCCTGGATTTTAGTTTTTTGATTTGCATCAGTGAGTTGAAGAAGTTATCAGTTGTTTTGTATCATTCTTTGGTTGTATAATGGACTTTTCAAAATTCAAAATCCTCACTCCATATAACTATCATGAATGAAAATAATCTATTGTTATTCAATTAATAAGTGTTGGTTTGCATAGAATCAATTTTGGGAAAACAAAGGCCAAATTTAGTAAACGAGATATCGATGGAAATGTTTTTCTGTCAAATTGTCATTGGTGCAAGAATAATTCAATAATTTTGTCATTTGATGTTGATTTTTTTCAATTGAAGTTTGAATCTTTGTTTGCACTATATCATTGGTTGATCTCAATTTGTAATTTGAGAAGCATATCATTAATGTAATCATGGGATATGGTACACATCTTGCTGTAATATCTTTGACTATGGATAATTATGAGTCACTGGCAAAATGAATCATCACACATTGTAGATGGCTTAGCCTCTTGCCTCATCTTTATGGATTCATACCTAAGCCAAAGTCAAAGTGGAAGAAAATAGTTTGGGAAGATAAACATGGTCATTTTAGAGGAGTGATTGGTTCAATTCTCAGTTCATATTTACACCATGCATTCTACTCTAAAATAAAGGTTATTTATTGCCCACACACAGTTTGGACCATTATTTGGGAGCATTTTGGAGATCGACATGTTCCTTAATTCCTAGATGATCCTATTGCAGAATGTCTCCTTCCACTTGATGATGCAAATAACATTCCCTATGATGATGATACATTAGATGAGATAGAATATAATGCATAAATTGAGAGTAAGGATGATCCAGTGACTCTACTTGCAGCTCCTACTTCTCTAGTTGAGATCTCACATTCATCTCTTATTGGTGATTCCAGTGAGTCATTGTAAGAGATATACATTTGTCTTCCTAATTGGGATTCCTATTTGCCAAATATTGGTTCATTATTTGTGGAGTCTCATATTTCAAATTTGGGAGACATACCTGAGAGGGTTTCTCTTCTCTTGGATGATAATTTCATCACAGTTGGTGTTGGAGATACTTCTTCACCTTATTTGGAGATTGGTACTCTAAATTCTTCTCCTTCACTTGGTTTGTCACACTTCACGGTTCAGTTTGAAGATGTGATGGATTCCTTGAGCTTGGAGATAACTATTCAATCTTTAGAGATGCATATTTGGAGACCTTCCTCCATTCATTTGGACATGGATTGGTTTGTGGCATCATCATCATAACTCATTTAAATTCCACTTCCTAGTTCCTATCTAGAATGGGAAGCATTCCTGCATTTGTACTTTTTCTACCTTCTTCTCAAGGGGAGAAATGTTGTTTGTAGGCATTGGACTATGTTTTGTCTTCAAAGGTTCACCATTTTTGTAGGAGATTCTTCATTATGGAGGGGATATCATGTCTCCTTATTTTCATCCTATGGGGGGATCATTTCTTGTATATACATGGTGTATGTAATCCTTGGGGGGTCTTGATTCCTTTATCTATTCATGCATCTTGTGTGTTTTCATCTCTCTTTTTGGAGGGGAGTTTTGTTCCATTAGGTTTTCTCCCTTTCTCCGCTTTATGAGAGATTGCATTTCTTGCATTGAATTTTCATATTATACATGGGTACCTAACATGGTCTAGTAGTCAGGACCCATATTGCATTGTGAGTTTAAGTACATCCCCTAAGTTGCACTTAAGGGGTGGTTTTTGTGTAATTAAATATTCCTAATTACACTTTACTTAAGCTTACTTAGGATAATGCATTGCATAGTAGTTTTTCGTTGAGACTCCTAGGATTTTACACCTATATTAAGCACATGGTGTAGGAGAATCCCACTTTAGGTGGTGATAGTTATTATCTCATTCCACTTTATATGTGAGATCCACCTTTAGTACATATATCACATTATCATCCTCATCATATGGCACATACTTCATTTCATAATGGAGGATGATCCACCTTGTGTAGGTGATATCTTATCTTCTCCTTATCATTTTGCCTATATAAGAAAGCCTATTATGTATATTTTAATTATGTCCATTATCAATAATATCATTCTTTCATCTCAATGCAATTGTCTTTCCACTCTCTTGTGGAAGTTATCTTGGTCTTTCATTTTATCATAGGGTGTCGTAGAGTCACCTAAAAAGCTAACAATCTTTATCTTTGGCCTCCATAGTAATCCACAACCACAAAGAAAGGTTGGAAAGCTTTAACTCCATTATTCAATAATATTCTATGACTCCCGCATCATAGTCATTTATAAAATTATCCTAGTGATATTCCACCTTGGGCTCATGTTTGAAGTGAGCTCCAATAAGGGTCAAATTTATTCCTCTTTCTTTTCAAAGTCTTCGTAGAATAATCCAACAACTACGGTTCTCAAAATTTTGGCATTTTTTCATGTTGAGGAATTCATATGCCCTAACGTTGATTAGCAAATGAAAACATGACTTTTGCTTGTTGACAATTAATTTGTCGATATCACCTACCTATCTACACAATTCAAGTTCAATCAATTTGTGAAAGGGATATCTTGGTCACTTTGGAGCTATAGTACAACCAACCACTTTAATGTAAGTGATAGTTTTGAATTGAATGAAATAGATCCTAAATCTTTGTATTTCACTCGCTGCATCTAGGGATAGTTAATTTGCAAAATCTCCTTTCAAGGATTTGATTATTGCAACATAAATCTATCATTAATGATACTATTCTACTCTTCTCTATAGTTAGTTGGGGATAATGATTGTATATTCTCATTTTAGGATCATTCAATGATAATCTTCTCCTCATACCTGAGAAGGTTGCATGTGCATCGAGTTGGGTCGTTCTGTACCCTCATTGTTTGATCAAGCATCTTATCATTTATAATCCTTCCTTATTCAGCATGTTCCTTTTGAGAAACAATGGTCTTGATGAATAGAAACATCCATGGCTAGAACATCTTGTCATTTGACATCCTAATTGCTCTGCTTAAGAGAGTGACTAGGTCCCTTACATCCCCATGAAACAAGATTCCATCTACTATATTTAGCTTCTCTAATTGTTGCCCTTTCCTTGGCTTATCTAATAAATTAGCATTGATGTATTCCATAGGTTATGCATAATTACTATAATATTGCTCCACCAAAAGAACATACATTTTGGCATAATCATCACGAGGTGGACTACCAAATACCCTCTCAAATGAGTCTAGTGTCATGTCTAGCACCACCTCTCTTAAAGGCCCACAAACCTTACTTTTATATTTATTTTAGTGTTTGACACATGTAAATACTAGATCTGAAGATTGAAGTGGGATTGGGAATATGCCTGCTTGTATCAAATTGAACCCCACCAAAGATGTGGGTTAATAACTCCTACCATTTGCATTGGATATTCCCTTGAGGAATTCATTTGGGTATATATGACCAAGATTTGTATTTGTAATTTACCTATCAACACAGAATAGATTGGAAGGAGAAAAGAACCCAACAAATTTGTACTTCATTGGTGCTATCTCCTCTTTATACATTACCTCCTTTATAAAAAAACAAGTTGTGAAAATGTGCGTTATCAACCAAAAAAAACTAAAAGTTATCTAAATTGCTAATAAAATAATTCATAATGGACATCAACACTAACAAAACAATTAAAATTGTATGCTTTAGCAACCAAGGTGGTTTAGTTCAAGCTTGGATTTAGGACTAGAGATAGGTCATATTGATAACCTTTAGAATTGAAGATGAGGACCCACAAAGCTTAATGTCTAATAGTTAACACCTTGTAGACTGAGGGTTAGGGATTAGGGGTCATCATGAACTTTTGGCATTTGAGACATAAGCAACCTAAAGATTGATCTATGAAGGTTTGAGAGATATATTTCTAGCAAGGATTTAGGGTCAGAGAATTGAGGATTGGGCTTCATTAAAGGTAAATGCCACCCTTCATCCTTGGTGCCCAATGTCTGATCCACAAAGGCTAATTAGGGATCAAGGATTAAGGTGAAGGGATAACTTTTCAACTTTAGGCATTGGTTAAGTCCAATCAATGGAGGCTAAAGCTTCATGGTGACAATTGAGGATTTTCATTTTTTATCATAATAGTTTAACTCGTCCATTTCTTAGAAATCAAGGATTGAGGTTTAGTGTGTTTGACATGATTTGGAGATTGTGGATCAAGGACTACCAATCACATTCAATGTGATATTGGTAGATAAAGAGAAGCACTTCAAGGCCGAATCCTCGGTCCATCATAGTAGAATTTGATGTTTCAAAGGTCCAACTTATTGGATTTTTATAAGTTTCACCCTCAATATTACATTTGTATTCAAACCCTAAATCCTAAATTTAGCTTGCAAGAAGGATTGGGCCCACATACCCTTGTTTTCATGTCATGAGGACTTGGTAGCACGTATATGAGTTGGGGTGAGTTAGGGAAAGCACAAAGAGCCTAAAAAACCTAGGCTTGACACTTGAGGAAGGAAGGGGAGGGAGTGCAAAGAAATCTATAGACAAAAGCCCTAAAAGACTCTCCTAAACATGAAAATTTGAAAAAAAATGAAAGAAAAGACAAAGAAAAGGAAAGCCCTACCTTTGACCAATGCACAAGACACCCTTGAAATTTCTAAGATAACATAAATTTGTCAATTTACCAAATATATGCTTGCAATAATGACTTGTGCAAGTCAAATGCACAATAACGCTAATAAGGTTTCAAAATTCTCAAGGCAAAGGTGAGAAAAAGGACCAATGAGGTGCATTATGTAGGTAGTCAAATGACATCATGGGGGCTACCTACTATATTAATTACAATCAATGGTTGGAGATTAGGAGAGAGACACTAGAAAACAAAGGACCAATGGGGGTCAAAGTCAGGGGCCAATAATGGTGGTTCCAACTTGGAGCCAATAACCTTTGAAAGTATAAGGCTCAGAAAAACAAGTTTGGGAAAGGGGACCAAGTGAGGATTGGGGGTCAGGAATAGTGTTGCTAGGATGATTAGGGAACCTACCAAGCCTGAAGACTGAAAAGTAAGAAAACAAGAAGGTGATGAATAGAAAGAAAAGCACTAAGGGCAAACATCTTAGGGGGCAAACAAGCCAAAAAAGGGGGGTCCCACTTTGACACTAGGAAAAGTGTGGTGTGAATTGTGAAGCGCAATGAGGCCTAAATTGTAGAAATAAGTACATTTAATTGCATATTAGTTAGATTCCTCCTTGCCAAGCCAACCAAACTCATCCATCCAGTCAAGACTATACATCTAGGCTTTATGTTGGCAATTCTTGTCAGGGATTCATAGCTCGATAATGCCTTGACTCTATGTTTAGTAAGAGAAATCATGAAAAAATTGCAACCACTCCACAACAATAATCCCTTCCTTGCCTCTAGATAATCAATAGAGAGGAAATTTTTTTCTTTGTTGAGCCACTCAGACCACAAACCCCAAATCGTCCAATTATTTCTTCTTGATAATTGATAGTAACTCATACCAACTCCTTTTCCATGCCAAGTCCAATAAAGATGCCCCAAAATGTGAGGAAATATCCATGTTATCACAGTATTGACTATCTTCCACTAGGAAATCTTCTCCAAGATCCCACTTGATCACTTGTAAGATAAAATGATTGTTATCCTTAAGGAATATATTGAGTCGTTGGTACGTAACAACTCATATAAATGCCATTTGATGCCACACTTAGTAGCTTCTAGGGGTATCCATACTTGCAAAGGTAGAGTTACAACACACCTTGATCAAAATGTGCGTTGTCATTGTTTCACCAACAAAATAGGAAATGTCATGTTCAATCACATACATCACCCTTCACAGAGTAATGAAACATGATTGCTTATTCATAATGAGTATCAATTGAAATAGACCTTCCCTTGTATGAGCCATAGGTACTGGTGTATTGCAACACCACATGGTAGGGAGGTTGCAATGTGGCAATTTGGTAGATGTGCCACCACCATAGCCATAGATTCATTTTCTTTGAGATCATACATTGTCAACCTAGATAAATCAATAGGATATCAAGGAGATCCATCAGGGAAGAGGATAAATAAGGTGGCATGAAAGATATTATTCTTTGGTGCTATCAATATGCAAGTGGGAGCCACATTTGCGGTGGCGTTGCCCAGAGCATTGACCTACTTGTTAACTTCTTTGAATACATGGTAGACACATAACAATTCAAACTCCTACTAACAAATTAAGACACCCTACCAATAACTTGTTAAGCTTCTAGTTACACATTCTCTCTCTTTGAATGAAATTGATGTTGAGAAGGGAGTCCCCTTTGACCACAATTTTCTTGAATCTATGTCCCACCCTCTCGTTTAGGCCATGCCAAAGTGATAACATCTCAAGTTCATTGTTTGTCCGAGAAAGGGAAGCGAAACACTCAATTCTACAAGCATCACACCTTCATGGTTTCTTAAAATACAATTAGCGTGGGATTACCCCTCGAAGCTCCATCAAAATTCATTTTGATCCAACCTTCTTCTGAAGAGTCTAAATTGCATTTGCCTTTGATCAAAAGACTAAAATAAACTCAAATACCCTAATTAAAGAGGGATAAAAATAATAAATATTAATATTAATTAAAATATTACAAAATATAAATAAATAATTAAATGATTAAAATATCTTGATTAAATCTTTTATTTGAATAGAAAGAAAAATATAAAAATTCTAATTAGATTTTTCTAAAAAGATTGATATCCATGTGATTGATAGATATGATTGCGATTGATAGATATGTTAGTAATCAGAAGCTCTCCTAAATTTAAATGACTAAAATAAAATATTATAATTATTAATGTACCTTTTTAAAAATGTATATAAAAAGTAGTAATACAAGATACTAATTAGATTTTTCCAAAAAAGACAGATATGCTTGTGATTGATAGATATCCCACTAATCACAAGCTTTAATAAATTTTAAAAAGGAATCTGTACTATAGCACCAAAACAGGTTATCTTTCAGAAATGCCCAGGTCTTTATGTACAGATACTATTGGTGATGAAATCTTGTCTCTTACCAAGGAAGATAATGCAATGGAATGACTTTCTATCTGCTTTTCTGTCAGAATTCAATTCCAAAATGACAGTTGGGTAACTTACAAGATTAAAAACTCCAACTGCCAACAGCATGTTGATTAACTGAATCCCACAACATTTTCAGATGTAGACAAACTGTCCTACAAAGTGAGTCGCTAGAGAACAAAAGGCATGTGAGCTTAAAAGCTCTTCTCCTGTACAGTTTGTCTAAAGGAGCAATTGCACAAGACTCCAGTCTGCATCATTAATGTCTTGAAGCTTCAATTATGCATTCTAATGCACATGGTGGACCATGTGAATACTTACACTCTCTCTCCCTGTCAGCTTCTTCACATGTAATTGAAAAAACAACAACGTGCTATTGCTCAATCATTCCTTCCTTCCAATCCATCTATAAAGCTCTGCATAGATTTCAGGATATCATCAAGTTCTTGAAAAACTTAACTACTTTCTTTTTTGTCTGGTGGGGAAGATTGCTTGAGTTGTTATCTGTGCAATGGCAAGATTTGTGCTTATCTCCATTACAGTTCTCCTGCTGCTCTGCATTTTATGGGAAAGCCAGGTATCTATTTATTACAAGAGACTGATAATTATTTCTAATGGGTTTCATATATTTGCTTCTGTCAGTTCATTGTTTTGGGTTTTGAAGTATGTCATGGCTGATTTTGCAGGCTAATGCTGTTCCTCGGACTGATGAGCAGTCCCTTGTAGCTTATCCTGTGAGTTCACTTCTTTAATTAAATGCTCTGTCTTACAGATTGTAGATATAGAATGTGAGTTTATAGGCATAGGCCTATTTGATATTGATTGGATGAATGGGTGAGTGAGTTTTAATGATGTCTATTATACCATCAGTTTGATTAGATGAATGAAAGATTCAGTTAATTTTAATGATCAGTTTGATTAGATGAATAAATGAATGAGTGAATGTTTACTACACATTGAATGAGTGAGTTTTAATGATGTTTACTACACATTCAGTTTGATGGATGAATGAATGAATGAGTGAGTTTTAATGATGTTTACTACACATTCAGTTTGATCCGATGAATGAATGAGTGAGTTTTAAAGAATCTGCTATAGCATTAGTTTGATAGGATAAATAAATAAATGAAAAGTTTTAATGACGTCTACTATAAGTTTGATTGGGTGAATGAATGAGTGAGGTTTTGATGATATCTACCATACTATCAATTTGATTAGGTGAGTGAATAAATAAATGAGTTTTAATAATGGCTATTATACTATCTGTTTTTAAGATCTAGAGTGTCATTGTTAACAATTTTCAAATTCCTTTTAATGTGGGCTCTTCTGTGAATCTTGACAATAAATTTGAAAGATAAATTGTAATAAAATCATGATACTTGATTATATAAAAAAACCAGAAAAAAAAGTATTTTCTAAGAAAAGAAGACTAAGATAATTCACTGTGTACTAAATGCAGTATGGGAGCAGACAAGGCAGCCTTAAACCTGCAGGTATGAATCTTTTAACTCCATACAACTTTAGTTATGGCTATTTTGATATTTTCTTGTCATGTGCATATGAAAAATGTTTTAAAATACTCCAGCTGTATGAAAATTGTGTGTGTTATATTTTTCAGAATGCTCTCCAAAGTGCTCATCGAGGTGCTCTGCCACTGCCTACAAAAAGCCCTGCCTGTTTTTCTGCAACAAATGCTGTGCCAAGTGCCTTTGTGTTCCTCCTGGAACATACGGAAACAAGCAGCTGTGCCCCTGCTACAATAACTGGAAGACCAAAAGAGGAGGCCCCAAATGCCCTTGAATGATTTGCTTTCAAGTTTGGATATTCTAATGTATAACTTTGGCATTTATATTATGCCAGTAGTTTTTTTATTATATATATATATATATATATAACAAGATTTCTGCATTTCTGCAAAATGGGTTTTCAAAGTGAACTCTACATCAATTTAAATAATGTATACAATTTTTTTGGGATGAGAATGAGTTAGAATGTATAGACATTGGTATCTTTAGTTTTTATTTGATAGATTACAACAATTTGAATAAGCATATATCTAAATTACAAGTGGCCTCCATCAAATTCACTCAGATGTTGAACCTGACCTAAAAGCACCTCAGAAAATATTTAATCATATATTTTGTAATGTTGAACTTGACCTAAAAACACCTCAAAATTTTTTTAATCATATATATTTTTAAAGAATAAATGATCATTACAAGAGAGTGAACTTTTTATGATAAAGGTTTACAATCTCCCAAAATATAAGGATTTTAGATTTTAAGAAATCAAAGTATTTTATTTATTAGGGTATGATTGTGTCTATTTTTAGATTATTTTATTTAACAATAATTGATGAATCCATACTTGATATTGTATATAATATCTAAAAATTCTATCTTATTTACAATCTCCATTTTTTTACACCTCAATCTCCTAAATAGAATTGTGCACTCTTATTAAAGATATCATTGTATACCTTTTTTAATATCATTTTATTCAACCTGCTCTTGATACCATTACATATAATTATGTTCACACCTAAAAAAATTAATTTCTAATCCCCATTCTTTTTTTCATCAAACTCTCTATCTTAAATAAAATTGTACACTTTTCTTTTTCCCCAAATTAGTTTTTGTCGATCATGCTTTATACCAACACTAATTTGTCCCCAACAATTTAGTAATGAATAGATTGGAATTTAATAAATATTTGTTTAAAGGAATGAACTAAGATGTACTTAGAAACACGAGAAGACACATAAACACATTTATTGGCTATCACACATTATAGGGACCTCCATTATTAGAACAACGCATTCATTTCTACATCTAGGGTCCACACACATTTTTAGAAACTTACAATAAATTATCTTCAATCTATTTATAAATTTGATTAAGCCAAATTCTCAAATGTGTGAAATGCATAATCTACCCAAAAGCAATCATTGAGTACAAGTGGAGGTGAATAAATTATACAAGATATTTCTATAGAAATACATGGCACTTGCACAATAGTCAAAGAATAACATAATCATGTGGGGGCACCAACACACTAATGAGATGCTGACATAACTATATGAACATCACCTCGATGACTCATTACTCATGATTCCATCCTAATTGACACAGAGACAAAACATAGAAAGTAAAATTTGAATTTAGTAATAGAATCCCTCCTCCCAATTCTCTTCACCTTAAAAAAACCAATCAATAGTTACATGCTTCTCTCACCTTCTTGTTTCTTTTAATAATTACTTTAAGCAAAAATACTTAACTTTCTATTCTTAGCTGAGCTAGCCATAATCATATTGGTGATGACTTCAAACGACTCTTCCTCCTCCTAAAATTCAAATGGGCTCGCACAAGTTTCTTGCTCCCCACGGGATGCTGTTTCTGGCGGTGCTCGGGCCCCTGCCTCGATGCTTCTAAATGCAGCTAGGTGGTTTGCTCCGCCCTCTCCTGTACTGGCGTTTGCTCTTGCGGGGACTGTTGTCGCTAGGGTTTCTTTCTCTGGGGTGTCGGTGGTTTATGCTGGGGCTGCTAGGGATGGCCTTTCTTTTGGTTTTAAGCAGGTACTAAAGCGAAGATATGATGTCAGAAATTTTATCCGTGTTGCTTGTGTTGTCTTTGTGGAGTTGAACGACGTGACTCTGGAGGAAATAGAACATAATGTGTCTATTTTTTCTCTTATGGTGTTATTTGTCGTTTTAGGGGTTTTTGATCTTCCCTCAGCTACATATTGGATCTTCTATTAGTGGAAGTCTTTCCGATGAGGTAATGTTCATATTTACCTTATGGCTAAATGATTTTTTGTGGCAAAATTTGAGAATGGTGAGGATAGAAAGACAATTATTTTTCGTTAATTTTTGAAATGTTTGATAAGATTTCGATCTGGGTTCAACTTCCTTATCTCCCCCTTCACCTATTGGTTGATTTTCTATTTGAGGATGTGGGTAATACTCTTGGTGATTTTCTGTTGGTGATGATGAATCGTCTGATATTCTTCCCTCCACCTATGCTCGTATTTTGGTTGAGTTAGACGTGTCAAAATGGCCACCTGCTGAAATCTTAATTAAATCTTCTAAGGGTAGTTGGGTTCACTATGAAGAGATTTCTTTTAGGTGTAGAAGATGTTTCAAAACTGGTCATGCGATTGAGCATTGTGGATTTGAGAAGATTTTGTCGACCTCATGGTGGAATGGTGCTTCACATCGACATTATACAGTTTTGAAGAAATTTGGTTGTCAAAGGGGTGCAAAGGATGTCGCAATTTCTCCTCATGTCGATTTGGTTCCCAATGGTGTAGCTGTTGTGGCTGGGTCGCAACCTCTTGTGGATGGCGGGCTCCTTGTGGCTAGTATGCCTCAAGTTGTTGTTCCTTCTCAGGGTGATCTATCTACCTTTCGAATGGTTTTGGAGGCTGATTCACAAGTTGTTCCTTCGGTTGGGTGTGGGGATAGACCCTTTGGGTCTAAGTCCTCTCACGGTGCAAGGATTTCCTCTCCTGATTTCTCTATGGGTGTCGTTATTGTTGTGGACTCTCATTTGGTGGGTGTTGTTGGTCTTCTTTCTCAGATTGTTGGGGATCCAGCTTTGGGCTTGCTGGTTTGGTTGGATGTTGCTGCCAAGGTTGAAGAGGGTCGGATTACTGTAAAAGGAAATAAATCTAAACCTTCTACGCCCTCTAATAAATAAATAAAATGGATGTTTTGAATGGTCACTTAGTACTTCTATGCCTTATTCAAAGTTAAACTAGGAATAAAAACAAAAGGGATAACCAAACATATTCGAAAATATTTTCCAACCTTGTCATTTTGTTGAACTTGTTTCTTACATGCATATCCTTTAGTAGAAAATAACATTTAAAAAAATGAGAAACAGAAAATTGGAGTGCGATCATGGACCTTGTCCCCCAAGGCAAGGGATATCGCGCATTGGCCTTTGGTTGATCTATACTCCTTTAAAGTAATTATTTATGGTGTATCTTTATCAACATATGACACTATTTAAGGCTATTTCTTCACAAAACCCTTGTTGATTTTATAGTTTTGTTGGACTTAGATTTTTTTTAAAATCTATTATGGATCACTATTCAAAAAGTGACATACACCAAAATATCAACTCACAAGAGACAAAACTAGTCTAGGTGCAAGTATGTAGATCCACAACGTTTCACATAGGCCAAATTAGGATTTTAAGATAGTCTAAACATTACAACTTTCACTATATTCATCTCTGTCATAAAATCCAATAGGTGGACACACCTCGAAATTGTTATGATTTGATCTAACAACCTCCATATCAAGGTCCTCCTTAGAAACTTTATATTTTTCTTCAAGCCCCATGTCTTCAAGTAACACATCATAGGTATAGTGTCTTTCCTAAAACCTTGAATAATCTTTAACAAGTTGCTCCTTGCAATCTTTATCATAGGGATAGTATTTGGCACTTTTAACTTTAGACATTCGAATATTGACTTGACTTGTTTCATGAAGTTCCCAAAAAATATCTTTAGACACCTATAGTGTAAGAAAAACCTGCCTAGCAATGAAGTGAAAGATGAGTCATTTATAAGAATTATAAGTTGCCTCTTTCTAGCTTGGAAAAAAACCTCATTTCTCACTTTCATAATTTCACATGTACTATGTGAATATGTGAAATATGAAAATAGGAAATGATGCAATCCAAGCACCGAATTCACACTCAAATGACTTAATAAAACATGAAATAAATATAATCAAACAAAAAATTCCAACAATTATACCTTCATATGATTTCATCTTGCTCCATTGTATGTATTTCAAAACAATGGATATGTGGGTTTTTCCCACAATAACATAACCTTGATAGCACAATATGCATGTTATGATCACACGAAGTTGATATAGTAGGTATGCTCAAAGATTGTGAAGGATTTGATATGATGGAGCTTGGTAGATTTAGAGATGGACCTAATATTGATCAATATAGGAGATCAATAAAAAAAATCAATAGATGAAATTCCTAAATTGTATTTATTAATGAACTATACATTATTTGAATATCTATTTCACGATTCTTTGGATAAAATTTTCAACAACCTCTCAACATTATCTTCAAATACTTTAAAACTTCTCTTTAAATAAGACATTAGGCACTTTAAGTAAAGCAACAACCAATATGCAATTTGAAGAAAAAACTAACTTAAAATAAATAAAAAATATATTTACATTTAAAACCAAATTTGAATGCAAAAACAATATTAAAATCAAAATATTTAAAATTTTCATATTAAAACAATGCGAGAATAATTACATATAAATAGATAACCAAAAGATTTCGAATAAAATAGAATATCGATCTGCAGATTAATAAGAGAAACTAGCCGTAAGTTTAAAATCAACTCTACGGAAAAGAAAACAAGGATACTCGTAAAGCGTGGAGGGGTCAAAATGGTCGCTAATAAATACGAATGACATTTGGTACGGCAAGCGCCCGTGGCCTAATGGATAAGGCGTCTGACTTCTAATCAGGCGATTGTGGGTTCGAGTCCCACCGGGCGTGCGTTTTATAGTTTTCAAAGTTTATTAATTCTTCTTTAACAAATTTATTTTTTCCAAAATGTTTAATATAATAATAATAATATTATCTTCATATTCATAATATTTACCTATATTATAATACAATTTAATTATAAACTTTATGATGATTTTTCAAGATAATAGTTACAATAATTTTATTATTTAGTTTTATATTAGAAATATTATATTATAATAATTCTTATGTCTATATGAATTATAATTATTTATAAATATTTATAAATTATTTTAAATAACAAATACAATAAATTTTTTTAATAATATATTCAACAAAACAATTCCAATCAAAATTAATTCAACAACTCTTAAGAGAAATCTCATTTTAAAAAGATAAAATTAGAGAATATTTAATATTTAATGATTTAAATTCCAATAATAATTTGAACTAGAATAGGTCTAAGAAATATTAATTGATATAAACTTAATTCTAAATATAAACAAATGAACTAAAATTTAATTATTTGATAAAAATCCTTCGATTATTAGAAATAAAAGAGGGGTGAAAATTTATTCAAACTAAAAGAGAAATAAGAACAAACAGAGAAAGGGCATCAAACAACCCTATCAAGATCAACCAAGTGATCAAATTGATGGGACAAGCCCATCAAAAGTTGAGTCTTATCAACAATGTTCCAATTACACATATGGTCAGAAGCCCACTTCCCCAAACAATCAACAACACTATTCCATTCCCTGGGAATATGAGTGGAAGTAACAGACTCCAAAGAAGTACACAAATTATGAATCTGGTCCACAATCAAAGCTAACTTCCAACTAACAACTTTAGAATGTTGCTGATTCAATAGACGTATCACCACTTGTGTTGCTGATAAAAATCCTACGATTATTAGCCCTCAAGCAATGCAATATAATTATTTGATTAAAATCATCTGATTTAGGACATTACAAGTCCCTTCCTTTCAAAAAAAATTGCCCTTAAACAATGCAAATTTGGATGTTTCAAAACCTCAAACCTTTATTATTGCATTTCTTGGAAATACTTATAAAATTTAGAAATATAGTAGATCATTTTGAGAGAGAGACAATAATACAACAATATAGGAACTCAATATTCACTGATATGATCATATGAGAGAGAACTATCATCCTTATTTATAGGCTTAACTATGTAGGGACATACCCCTTCATCTTAAACAAGAAATATTAATGTATTAATTAATATTTATGTTCTAGGGTAAATCATTTCACATGTGATTAATTTATTAGACTTAGAAAAATAAACAAAAAAACATAGCAATATATGATATTAAGATAATAACATTACATTTCCCTTTGGAAAATTATTTCCCTAATTGCTTAGCAGTGCTAAATGTTTCAAGTATGAATTGTCCATCTTTCCATGTTGCATCTTCAATTGGTAAGTTCTTCCACTTGAATAAGAATTTGGAGGTGGCTCTATTTTGCAATCTAATTTTGGAAACTTCATAATTTTTTTTGTATATTATGCATGAATACATTTTCATAGTACTAACATGAAATAGATAAGATAGTCCACATAAATGTATAAACTTAATGATTCTATTAGCAAGAAGTAAAAATGTGTCAATTTTTTTTACCTTGACAACCCCTTAATGAAGTATATTGATGTCTCTTCCCAGTTTTGTGTTGGAATGCCTAATATTTATAAGAGGGCTATATTTATTGCTTCCCTTTATTTTATTTTTAGCATATCAAACATTTATCCATTAACTTTTGGACATCCACTTTAACACCTTCTCAAAAGAAATCTTTCTTATGATCCTATATTCTATAGTATCTTGTTAGTCCCCAAAACCCCGTCTTCTTAGGGTTCATATTAATGTTTAGGTGACATGACATTTCCTTCTACTTCTTTCACTCTAAAGAACCTTTGGATTGTTTTACATATATTTTATCATCTCCTTTAATTTATTAGCAAGAGAAATATGAAAATTGTTCTCTATGGATCATCCTTTTTGTGAGGAATAATCATAAAGGATAAATAGGTACATCTCTTGAGATGAAAAATACTTACTGGTATTAATTAAATATCAAGATTATGGTCCTTGATTAGAGACACAACCGTGGATTCTTGAAATAGTTGTTGAGGGTGTTCAATGATTTCTTGAATTTTTAGGTGAGTTGTCACATCTCTTGTTTCTATAAGATGCAATTGACCCCTATATTACAAGAACCTTTCTTGAGCAGTCGTTCTCTCCTATGGGAGCTAATTATTACACTTGATGGTGATTGTATCCCTAAAAGTTTATAATTTTTCTCATGTATACTAAAAGTCATGCATAGGTCTTAAAAATTGAAAGATATTGCTCCTAAATATTTAAGTCATTGCACACCTAAAACTAAATCTACACCTCTAATAGGGATAACAAACACTTCTAAATCTAATTGATAATTTCCCATTGAGAGTATGATATGATGGCATTTACCATCACAAGAGAGTTGTTTTCCATTGGCTATCATGAATTGAAATTTAGAAATAGGATAAATAAATCAATCGAGCCCACAAGCAAGCCTTCTATCAATAAAGTTTTGTGTGCTACTAGTGTCTGTTACCAAAAATTTCACTTGGGCTCATTTTGCTAGAGCTTTTATGTTTTCAAGCAAAGAGGTGCATTCTGATTATCTTCTTACATTTTGTGATTTCCTGATAAATACAATAACTTTGAAATTAAAACTAAACTATATTACATTTGATGAAGAAGAGAACATGACATAGAAGTTACTTTATGCAAATCTTTTCTGAAAATGTAATTTTTATTCATCAAAGTATTGTATTTTGCTCCACACAAGCCGTGAAACTAGCTAAGACATAATTCATTGAATTTTCAATTTGAAAATTATATATGAATATGAATTGAAACAATGTATAAGCAGAGAAATAAGGTGGTGGCCAACCATTGCCTGTGACTGGCGAGAGTGGAAGGAAGTCTTTTGGATGTTGAGCATTAATTCTTTGAGTCTCTGAGCTTTGGAGTCTGTGCTTCTTTCTGTCCTGAAAAAGATGAAATGCAATGGGTTAGAACTATTGTTCTAAGCAATGACTGTACCCTACCCTATCAATTTGCTCACATAAACATATATCATCGCCAAATTGAAAGAACAATGATTTATTTCTAACTTTGTTGCTTCTTGTGCAATGTCAAGTGTATCTCATTAGCAAGTGGAGCTAAATGTGACTTCCATAAGGGTTGAGCCCAGCTTGCTAATGAGAGATAGAGACACATAGATATTATTTTGAGTCAAGCACATTCAACATCAATCAGCAAGAATAATGAATATGCCTATACTAGAGTCATTTGAAGAAGCAATTGATAATCATTCGATAGGAATGGTCACACATTCAATAGAGTGGTGTTTCATGGTATTTAGGATACAATGCAAATCAATATGGTGAAAGCTACAAGATTCAGAATTTAACAAGATGCTACCACTGTTAAAGCCATCAATAATGATCTAATTGTGACAGAAAATTGGACATGACAAGGATGCAATGCAGGGTATCAAGAAAATGTTTATTTAAAATAGTAGTAGCATTATGAGCATTTGAGCAAAGATAATATATTGTACAGAGATTGTGATATAGAGTCATAATGATAGCACTAGTAATGCTTCAGAATTTGACAACAATATGTGGTATTCACAACATCAATATCACCAATGAAGTATTCATATAACAAAAATGAAATGGCATCATAACGTTTAATCTGGTAGTGCAAATATTTCAGAAACTCCTCAATGTCACTTCAAGAATTGAGCAACAGATTTCTGAAGGACAACAAATGCCAAAGAAATACAAATGTTACAGATGTCTCATTCAACGATTTCAAATACCAGCTATGTGCTTCTCTACAAGTAGCCATAACAATGCAGTCGTGTGGAAAGTAAACAGAAAGAGATGCTTTATACATGGGAAAATAAAGATATGAACCATGAAATGGCTAAAAGTGCAGAAGTAGAACTCAAAGAGGAACAAAATGCAAAACTGTGTCTTGTTTTAATCATTTGATCATCAAGTGAATGGTTCCGATTTATAGTGGAAGCCTAGAAAAACACGTCTCAAAAAATCTCGCAGCCATAGGTTTTGTTTTAAAACCAAATGGCTAAAGATATTTAAGGTCTCCTTATATATATATATATATATATATATATATATAAAAGAAAGCCCTCAAGAGATACTAAACCACGACATGTATGATGAAAGTCAACACTGCATGAAAATAAATACACAGAGTTCGAATAAGAAAAGGAAAATATTTTTTGTTGTTCTCTAGAAAAGAGGGGCTCAAAGTCTCGTATGCAAATCTTCAAAGTTGTGGATATATAGAGGAACATCAAGATAGATGGCATCTACATGAACATACAGAGCGGAAATAATTTCTCCACATAGTGTAAGATTTTCCAAAAAACCTTCCCGAAACACCTATGAAATCATGGTCTATGATGCAAACGACATCCTTATAATTCCAGAGTGAAATCTTCACAAAATTCACAAATCAATCCCTATCCTTCCATGGCGGCGTTCGAAAATGGAAGAGCCACATTGAATACAGAGTAAATAGTGCAAAGGTCCAACATAAACCAGAAGACTTCCTCGTGCCACAACAAAATTTTCATCCATGGCCGCAAAGAAAATCACGAGATCTACAAGTGCAGAAAACCCTCGTATTGGTGGCTCATTCCATAATCCATGGTGGTAGTAGCAAAATGAAAAACCCTCAACCTTGGCGGCGACAACAAAACGATAGACCTTCGAAGATAAAATGAAATGAAATGTTTTTATTTTATGGTTTATTCCTTTACCCTAAGAAGGCTGCGAAGATGCCTTATAATTTTTTTTGGCATATTTTAAACAATGTCCAAGTCAAAGCATATGCATGCAATTACATAAGGTTTTTACCATATATATTTTGTAAATGATCTCTTAAAGAGATGTGTAGGTAATAATAAAACTTTAGATAATTAAAATTTACTTTTTATAATAAATAAATATAAAAAGATAAATTTTAATTTATTTATATTTTTATCACTATTTACATCTCTTTTATTGTGCTTAATATTTAATAGTTGGTATATTTATAAACCGATTATCCAATATTAAATGAGATATAAAAGAAGAAGTCTTTCTTTTGACTTGGGGGCAAATATGAGAGCCGGCAATCTATTTTGGCCAAGTGTAAGGGTTTTAGGAGCTTCTTTGAGTCTTGCTAGGGGTTCTCGGAGTCAACTTTGAGTGGTCATCATATGCATTTTCCGGAGGAGTTCCAGATCCATTGGACACATTTTTGGAGCCTTTTGAGTCGTATTTTTGAGGGATTTTGTTTCTATCCAAGTCTTGGAGGCTTTTTCATGTTTTTGAATAGGTTATGGATGAGTTTGAAGTCCTCTTTTTGAGGCTTTTTTCTAGATCCAACTTAGCTCAAAATCTTGTTCCTCTTTTGATGGGTTTTGGGAGGGAGATTGAGTGCATATATTCTCTTCCTCTTTCATTATTTTAGATCCAATTTTTGAGAGCCTTTGTGGAGTGACATTTTCTCACATTGTGCATATTATTGACTGTGTATCATTTGGAGTTGGTTTTCTCTGCCTTGGAGGATAATACAACAAATTTTGGATCTACTTTGGAGCTTGTCTTAGTATGCTAAATCTGGTGATTGATATAAATTTATGTGTTTCATTTTGAAGCCTTAATTGTATGTCTCATTATTGCATCTTTACAAGTACAATTTTCAAGCATAGGTCATTGGTTGTGCAAAGAGTTAAGAGCCCGTTTGATGCATGGAATTAATTTATCCAGAATAGGCCTATTCTAGAATAAGAACCTATTCTCAGATTAATTAATCCTAAAAACGAAAGCTGGAATAAGGTTTGGACCTGTTTGGTGCACCTAGAAGATGACTGAGAATTAATCTATTATGTGTTTGGATCCCATAATGTGGAATTGGAATAAGGATTATTTTTTATTTTTTTAATTAATTTGAACAATATGTATTTTTAACTTATTAAAAAATTATAATTATAAAAAAAAAAAATTTCTTACAAATTTCAATTTTTGAACTTATCATTTTTGTTGCTGGTTTTTTAATTAAAATATATATGTATTTTTAACTTATATATTTTTAATTAAAATATGTATTATTAACTTTTAAAAAATAAGATTATAAAAAAAATTATTTTCTTACAAATTTTAATTTTTGAACTTTTATCAAATTTGTTGCTCTTTTTTTAATTTTTAATAATTTTCTATCCAAAGTCATATCCAAGTAAAAACTAGAAAATTGGCATGACAACATTATAAACAAGTTACCACATATATAAAAAGTTCACGCATAGACTCAATGACTTATACATTTTGAACTTTTCTTTAGCTTTTTCTTTATATAATATTGTTTATATGGTTGCAAACTCAAATATACAATTTCTTCCACTTAAAATACTCTCTATTTGCCTACTATTAGCATATATCTTATATTGATTCTAACCTTGTTACATATTATATTTTAATGTCCTCAAGGTATCTTGGATTTATTCAATCAAATAGTTTGCTAGGGTGCTCTACTTTATGATAGAATCAAATCAGAATAGTTAAGGAACCATATCCATATAATGCTTTAAAATAGACATGACAATTGACATGTGGTATGAAGTATTGTAGTAATATTCTCCAAGGTGCAAATTTTTAACGTAAGCTTCGTGTTGATTAGAAGCATAGTTTCTAAGATTGTCAGAATCAATGGGGGACAAAAAATCTCCCAAGCAACTCAGTGAAACCCCTTGTGTTCTTCTAAAAAGGCTACAAAAAATCACACAAAAGTTTTTTTAATTTCATGTAAGAGGCATTAGAAGGGGCCCAACAGGAAGGATAATAAACATGGATGGCTAGAAGAATTATAGAGCACACTTGAAATTTACTAGCCAATGAAAGTGATTTGGTAACCCAATAGAAAATATTCTTGTTAATTCTGGCAAGGACCACATTCCAAATGTTAATTGGGGAAGCCTAAAAGGCAAGGAGAATGCCCAAAAGTTAAAAAATTTCCCCACAACCAATTCATTTCATGCCATAGTAGCACAAGAAAGATTGACAATAACACTAAGTTTTATGCGAGTGGATCGTAGAACCAAAATCCAAACAAAAGGTGATGAGGCATTGAGGGATCTCTTTGATATCTAGCTCCTCTGCAATAAGCATAAGTCTAAAGTCATCCACAAAATTCCCATTAACCTATTGGTCAGGTGACTTAGACCAGTTCCTCTAATGCTTCCGAAGGAGATAGAGTTTGTCAACAAATACATAAACCCTTCAACAACATGAACATACAATGAAGGAGTGAGAGGGTAGTCTTATTAGAAGGAATAATGAAGCCCAAAAACTTGAAACTAAAGGCCATTAATGGTGATGCACACAAAGGCATCTCCAAAAAAAATTTCTTGTATTGAATAAAGTTGGGGCCACACCCTAGTGCACCCAACATAGCTAGGATGAAGGGTCATTCAATGTGGTCATAAGCCTTGGCCAAATCATTTTTCAGATTGAGTGCTTGTTGTTTAGAGAACTAGGCCCATCATATGCCTTCCCAAACAACAATTATGTTGTCTAGAATGAACTTGGACTTTATAGACTCAGGATAAACAATTTGGAGAAGCAAATGTCAAATTTTCAAAGTCAACACCTTAGTAATGATCTTGTAGGAGATGTTGAGTTGTGTGATTGACTACCAATTACAAATATCCTTTGGATTATTTGGTTTAGGTATGAGTTTGATGTTACCCTTATTGATCAATTTTCATAGAAATTGGTTATGAATGGCCTCAAGGTAGACCATATGAATATTATAACCCATGCAAGGCCATAAAGCTTTATGGAACTCACAAGGGAAGTCATCACAACCAAAAAAAATTTCATCTGGCATAGAGGTGACAACCCCTTTCAAGTCCTCAATATAGAGAAAATGCTCACATAAGGCATATCGGGCCTCAAATAGACAACACACAACAACCCTAAGGCAATCTTGAAGAGCTATATCTTGCTCAAGTGACACATCCTAAGTAGTGAAGATCGTATCATAGTGATGAACAAATGCCTAAAGAATGTCTAGTAGCTTAGAGAGCATTGTCTAACCTTCCATGATTCTTTTATCCTTGATGAGGAGCGATAAGCGTGAAGAGCCAGAAAAATTCTTTGGAAATTTGGTCACCCATCTTTGATCTTTGCAGTCTGGCTTTGACATGAGTCTCTTTGGCCGCATGATGGTGAACAATTTTCTTCTGGTGGTGGAGTTGAGCTACCTAGACTTGTAAACTAGGAGAAAACATGTTGGTGACAAGTGCTTTGTGGAATGGCAGAGATTTGAGGAGGTGGCTTCATAGGATCACCGACAAACATAACAAGTTGGTAGCCATAAATACAAAGGAAACTGAAGAGCACACAATCATACTAAGAGAAAGAGATAGAGTGGGGGGGAGGGAGGTGGCATGAATCAGTATAACTACTTTTACCAATTTAAATTTAATAAATCACAATAGCATTATTTAGTGACTTTCAATAATCATGCACATAAGAAGAACAAAAGAACACAATTTTTACATAGAAGCTAGGTAATAGGAAAAACCATGACAAAGTAATGCTTTATAATTATTCTTCTTTTACAATGTTTGTAGGCACCAACCCCTAAGTTTGTGAGCGCCAACCCACTAGAAGCACCAACTCCCACAATTTGTAGGCACCAACCCCCACTACTTAGCACCAACTTAGAGAGAAACACCAATCTCTCCTTTAGGAGCATCAACTTCCAAATTATGGTTCCACCTTCAATGTCACTTCTTCAATGGATGATGGATAATCTTAGATCCACCACAAGACTCTTTTCACAAGTTTGTTATGATGCTGCTTTCATATCTCCTTCATACCTGCTTTTGAAACTTCTAAGAATCCCCTTTATAATTTAAAGCCAATCCTCTTAATAATGGATGCAATTTCCCCCACACACATATATTCTCATAGATCTTTTATTTTTTTCCACAAATTTGCAGAAATACCACCTTCACAAATCTACATGATGTTTTCTTTAAGACTTACCCTTCAAATTTGTGCCATCTCTTTTCAAGTCTACATATATAAAATTAATACATCTTCTCTTCTAGAACTGATTTTTCATGTTTTCAACTTTCTCATGTCTTCATAAACTGTGTAATATTATGAACACACTTATTTCTCCATTCCTTACACTTTCTCACACTCCACACCTTATTCCACTTCTAGACACTTGTTTTTTCCACTCCACACTAATGTCATTCTATTTTAAATACTCATCAAAAGAGGCAACTTGATGAAGAGACAACCTTCAAAGGTTATGTCTTTCAAGATAAATCATAGTTTTCTCTATTAAGAACTGATCGCACCCTTTCTTGATTACTTTGCTAATCTCATTAATCTTAAAACGGATGCCTTTATTCAAATTGATTTATTGCTGTTACCTTGCTTTGTTAAAGTTGCACAAGTTGAAATCGCACCAATTAGGAATATAGACAAATCTGTCTTCCGGCAGCCCTAGTTTTATCAAGATTGCTGTCTTATTTTGATCTTCTATATTCCCACTCTATACACTCATGGAGTCGCACCCTTCTGTAGATATAATCGCTGTTATTAAAATAAGCCTTGACTTTACATTGAATTACTGTTTATACTTAAGAATGGATCATTTGATTGTTGTCATACTGTTGACTATTTTATTGCAGTATTTGAGTTTAACATTCACACTGTTGCTTTTATATGAAAACCTTTCAGTCACTGTTCAAGCATCTTCTTTGTTAATAATACACATCACTGACTTGTCTCCTTTATTTGGTTTTTATTCTAAACAACAAAACTTTGCTCTTTCTGTGTCATATGCCGTTGCTTATTATATCTTTAATCGCAGTTTTAAGGCAATCATTCTCTCTTTATTGATCGCTACCATAAGACATCAGTTTTAAATCACTGACTTTAGAAGCTTGTTTATTTATGTTATATAAAACACTGCTTTACCATCCTTTAATTGCTACCTTCTGGTTCTTTCTTGATCGCATCTTAATAGTCAGATTAGATCGCACCTTTTAGTAATCACATTATTTGCAAAATACACTGGTTTGTTTATTGAAGTCACTTCTAATCAAACCCATTTAATTTGTTGTTTGTTCTGAATAACAAAGCGCTGTTGTATTCTTTTAAGTTGCTGCTAGTATTGTCTCATTATGAATCACTGCATATCATATTTGATTGCTTAAACTTTTTGCTCAAGTAGGCTTTTTCTTAGCCTTCATTACTTATCGCTGTATAAGTTTACTAGCTGTCTTTGATTTCAACTGGTGCATAATAAACTTAGTTGCTTAATTAATCATCTTGCCTGCCAATCGTGTGATCAGCCAGCTATGTGTTCTTTGAGAAAGTCGGCTATCTTTGATTGCAAACATAAAAATTAAACATTATTAATTTCTTTTATAAAAGATCACTGCTGTAGATGGTGCAATCATTGTCTCAACACAATACCCCCTTAGCATTGTCTTGTACAAAACAAGATAAGATTGGACACATCTTTATAACAAATATCTTTCACTTAATGTTTTTCTTCAAGCTATATGCCAAATGACTTATGTGCCATGCACATCTTGTCTAAAGGTTACTATCATCTCATTCTTTATGTGATCATCACTGCTAATAGATGTAACATAGCTTCTACATATCTTTTCTTCATGCTTTAGTCTTGTCCATTCTTCCTTTGACATTAAATATAGCAATGACAAAGATTTTACTTGTCATCTATGATAAACATTATCTTCTTATCAATGGCAACTTCCAATCGAGCCCTGGCATCAATGACAACATTTCCAACAAAACCATGATGTGTGTTGATTAGCACAGTTCCACCAGGCTATCTGCCCAAATTGCTAAGTAGGACGACACTCAAGATTTCAAACCTTTTGAATGTGGGTCAATGTGGGCTTGTGACTCTAAAAAGAATTTAGAAAAAAAAATGGGTTTTGGAAGGTCATTCTGGACCCACTTGCCAATTAATGCTGAACTTAATGGGAAAGTGATTTGATAGGATAACCTCAGGAAGAGGTATTACTAGAAGATCTTCACAAGAGGCGAATGAGAAAAGAATTTGTGACATTATCATGGCATAATCAAGCCGTTTAAGGACTTTGTCATTTCCCACCCAGAAATTACTCCATGTATGCCAAACAACTCGAGGATGGCAGCAAAATATATTGGGGTCACAAAGACCAAAATTATTGTGCATGTAGAACCACACCTCTTGTTCGCTAGCTGTCAAACGAAAAGGAAAGAACCCCTCTTTATCGAAATCCACCTCAACCATATTAAATTAACCGCACAAAAACCAAATGGCAGAAGGCATTGAATCTGCAATCCATCGCTAGAGAGCAGATTTATCAAAAACATCATTAGGAGCATAACATTAATGATCCCAAAGGAATTATTATCAATTGACATGAGGATCCAAACAAGCCACTGAGTAGGTGTAACAACCAAACCCATCTACAATAATAATTATGAAAATAAAAATTTACTTGCAAGAAAAGTAGATAGCAATGATAGTGAAATAGCTAACTGTTGCCTGTAATTTGAGACCAAAAATTTTAAAATTTCCTCCCCCCACCCAAATTTTCACCAACTTTGCATCACTGCTGTGACAATTGAAAACCATGTACATTCACTAAAGCTGAAATTTATTATATTAAAATGAGGTTATCTATTGAGATAATCATCCTCATAGAGTGATCAAACTGATTGGTCATGCACTTTAAAAGGTGTGAGATTTTATTCCAAAACATGAACCTTCAAAAACAAAAGGAAGAGTAGAGAATCATATTTATGCAAAGTGGGAAGCCTTCATTCAAAAGGATTCCAGGAACAAAATCAATTCTATAAAATGTAATGATCGCGTGGCACATATATCGAAGGCTAACTGATCTAGCATATTTAAAATCCCAAATTATATTGGAGAGGGATTAATTAAAATAGCAATGGAGTGACCGATAGTTTAAGACAGCTGGCTTATTTATTAAGTTCTTGTTTGAGCTTTGGAACCCGATAATAGTTCCAGAACATCTTCAATTTTCAGAACTCTAAAAAAGACGAGTCACAAAGATTTTTTTCTTCAAGCAGCATCCCGACTTGGCTCGTGACTATTAAAAGCTAGCAATTTTCTTTAGTCCTATTGGTTTTTCAGAACCCGAAGTGACATACAAAACTACACATAGTTCCGACACCACCTTCAGAACCCAATCACAAGTGTTGAAAAACATTAGCTTTGCCATAAATAAAAGCCAAGTAACATGGGGGTACATCAGAGATCAAAATGTCTTTTGAATTCAGTAAAGGAAGAATTCAGAGAGTCTAGCATTGGACATATTCATCAAGGTTTCATTGTTCTTGAATGAGCTTCAAGGTCTAAAGAAAGTTCCTTCGCCCCTCCTTTCTCTCGACACAGTTCTTGGAATGGCTTAAAAGTCTGATATCCTTGAAATAACATGACAACCAGACTCTCAAGCATGCAATTCTTGCAGTCAAGTTGAAATGATCCAAATGAAGAAATGTGATTCACCTTTTCCACCAATTCGACGTCCATCCGAGGTTGGATAAAGAGCCAGTGTATTAATCGGGTGTTAGGGATTGTTCTCTCATTCAAACCAATCATTCTTTTCATGAAAAGATTTTTTGATTTGTTCCAAACTGATCACGGAACCGAGTTGATGCAATGTAAAGAGCATTTATGATGGTTCCAAATTCCTAATTTCTATCATCGAGAACAGAGAAGGTGCAAAAACAAAAAACAAGGTCAGAAATCAGGTCACATAAAGGTGATGCTGACATAGAAAATCTGATGTCTGCTGCCTACGACAAACTAAGTTTTCCACATGATACTGAAGGAAATGCTAATAAATAATAATTACAACAAGATTCAGAGAACTGCCATATGCTTTATTAATATAATCGAATACATCTAGTGTGAACATAGCATCATAAAATCTTTGTTGTGTCTGTCCTCTGAGAGGATACATAAACTACCCAAAGGGGTACGACCGAAACGTCATGACATAACCATTTACCTCTTGGTCACTAACTACCGAGGCTAAAAACTTTATTAACATAACAGCCCATACATACAAGTTTCCTAACAACATCATCCCCCCAAAAAAACAAGTCTCCAACGACGTACAAAATGGGAATGATAACAAAAATGAGTAAACAAAAAATACTACTCAGAAGTAGGAGGGGACGTAGGAAGTGTCCCTAAAGAAGATGGTGATGACAGTGGTGCTCGAGAAGCTATCCGGGCCCGCAACTCCTATGCCTGATCAGTCTGCACCCATAGATCGCGCTCTGCTACCATCTTCATCTCTAAACTAGTCTTTACCATCCCTGTCGCTTCAAGGACCGCCTTCTCCTTCACATCGATGCTCTCCATAGCGCTAACAAGATGAGTCTCTAACAAAGCCTTCTTGGTACGCTCTGCCTCTAACTGAGCCCGAAGTGCCTCTACCTTTGTCACCATACCACTCTTCTCGGCTTCCCATGACTCTTTCTCTCTAACCAACGTCTCCTCTACTGATGTAAGTCGGGTGGCCATATCCTCCTAAGCTGCTACTGTTGCCACCATCGTAACCTCATGTCTTGAAGAGATGTGCTCAGAGCGCCACAGGGTAAAGTATCCCTCACAGAATGCTTGCTCCACCTCTCTAACCAACATCTCCTCTACTGATGTAAGTTGGGTGGCCATATCCTCTTGAACTACTACTGTTGCCACCATCGTAACCTCATGTCCTGAAGAGATGTGCTCAAAGCACCGAAGGGTAAAGTATCCCTCATGGAATGTGTGCTCCACCTCTCGCAGTAAGGCATGAATCCTACTCTCCCTCGCCATCTCTCGGAGAGCCCAATCCTCTAACATAGCCAGAGACTCTGTGGCAAGCCATCCTCTTGACTTAAAGTAGTTAGCAAATGCAATAGGACAACCCACCTGTACGAAAGTCAAGAGGTGCTCCAACTCCTATGCAACCTCCTCCTGGGCCTGTAACTCCGCTGAGGCTATCACTCGTCTGACTCTTGCGGATACATCCACCAAGTATTGCTCCAACACACTCCTCCAGGACCCTCTCGCCGGTTCCTCCTCTCTCGCCAGCTCCTCCCTAGGCTCCCCAGCCAACTATCGAAGCCCATCATCACTAACCTCATGTTGCGGCCCATGTGTCAAGGCCTACCTCTCAGGTACATCCTCTATCTCCAACTCATGTCTAGCCAATGAAATCACAGAGTCGAGATCTACTATCTCTAGAGGGACAACCAGCACTCGCTATGGTGAAAGAAGGCTAGCCGCTGCTAGTGCCATCGATGCCATCGTGAATTGACTGAGCCAAGTCATCATCGAGGCCTCTGCTAATGGACCACTACTCTCCACCAATAACGCATCCCTTGGTGGCTCCTCTAGAACCCCTAGGCCTACCCTCGCAATGGCCTTCGTCCCAACTACCTCGAGAGTGATCTGAGGCTCACTCTCCATTTGCGCTGGAAAATTCAACTCCTCTCTCTGGGTTACTGCTTTGGCCTCAACAATCCCCTCCATGGATTGGTCCTCGGCCAACCAGACAACTACTAGTACCGCGACTACCTCCCCACTCAATGGTGTCATATCAATTGGAGCCCTCAACTCGCCAAACCTGGATATAGGAACCGAGTCCAAAATGGTACTGGATGGTGCCGATGGGAGCAAGGAGGCTTTAACTGAAGTAACTGGCCACAAAGTAAACAAAACATGATTTGAAGCAACTTCAAATGACGGAGTGGGTATCTCTATACCTGCCATGTCTGAGTCTCTCATGGCTCCTCCCACTGTTGCACTCTCACTAGCTTCCGAGTCCTCACTGGTATCCTCTCGGCCGCTATCCGCATTATCTCCCTCAGACTCCGAGAGCACCTGGCACTTCCTTTTCGAACCTACCTGTATCCCTCCTGTATCCAAATGGCGCCAATGAAAGAGAGGGGGCTCTCCAGTGGCCAGCCTGCCTAGCCTTGTCCTCAACGTGTTATGTGGAATCTACTCTCGGGTAGTGTTGAGGAACAAGCCGATTGCATAATGAGGCATGTAGAAGGTCCTATGCTAAAGTGTCATGAACTCATACATCCTCTCAGTCATAATGGATGCCCAGTCATAAACAGTGCCATTCGTGAGTCCATTCATGAAAACAAGGTGTGTGAGGGCAATGTTGGAAGCCCTACTAAAGCTTGTGAGCCTACTCTTGAATCTTGATAATATTCATGATACAACACCATTCTCTGGGAGCCATAAATGACTTCTTGATTCCACAATTCTTTGAGGACGCTCCTGCTACAGACTCAAACTCGCTCGGAGTTAGGTTCCTAGAAACCAACTTGATAAATTTCTCCTTTTCCTCTTGAGACATTTTCTGAGGCTTCATGTCTATCTTCTTCCCTTGCTTGCCAGGCATACCGAAAACCCTTGTAATTTCAGTTCTTGTCAATGTAATCTGAATATCCCTCCCAAAATATTTGAGGGTGTTGGTATGGCTAAATCTGTCGAATGTGTCTATCATTCCACACAGAGGTCCCTCAAATTCTTTAATGGGAAAGAATAGGCATTAGGACTGCCCAATGCACTTGTGCCCTATGTAGTCCTTTCAAAAAGTTTGTATCTGGGGTCTCTTCCCACCAAGTCCGACACGAGCAAAATCCTTCACCCCTTCGAATGCCATATTTTTCCATGTAATTTCTTCCTTTTGTTGTTGTTGTGTTTGTGGCTACACTCGAGGACAAACTTTTTTCTTGCTGTTGTCCATACTTCTAGCAATTCAGACTCCAGATGGTAAAACCCTCGTGCCCTTGTCTCTGGCAATGATGCTACTTGCTGGTGTTGACACCTGTAGTTGTTTCTTCCAATCTTTTTTCTATTGCTGAGACCCCATGCTAAAAACCTCTTGCCAACAATAACTACCTCTATATAGTTTTTTTGAATTCTTCTCATGCCCAACAATGTTTCTCTCGTTTGTACTCTTTTCCTTTTTAATTTCCTAATGATCATACTGTCGTACAGATTTGCAATGTAGTGTTTTGTTTTTTTACCATCTTGCTTACGGAAATGTTCAAGCTGCTCTCTGTACTGCTCTTTTTCTTCTCCTGAAGTCATACGTCCCCTTCTCTAGGAGCCATACGGTCTTTTAAAGCACTGTACAGATTTTCCTCCGGTGTCATAGAAACACAAACGCAAGTTACTGGGAGGGGTTGTACAGTCTTCTCAGTGCGAGATTTTTGTTTTTCATTGGCGATTTATACTGTACCACATCTTGACCGTACGACCTTTAAATATAGTACGTCCAAATGTCATACGGTTTTGGTCGCACTTTTCTCTTTTTTTGTGTCGTACAAACATACAACCGTATTGTGTTCTCTTCTTTTTTCTTTTCTTTTTTTAAAAAAAAATTTCACCTAAATGAATCTATCTTTCGAGTTTCCTCGTCGTTCGTCCCTTTCACGATAGATTTTTAGTTTCAAGTCATTGACGAGATCTGCTATCACCTTTCTGTCCAGCATCCACAGTTTAATCGCTCCATTGTCACCAACTTTGCGTACCTTGTATGGCCCCAGCCATTTTACTTTAAATTTTCCAAGCTTAATTTCATTGCATCCATTATACTTCAAAACTAGTTGCTCGGGTACAAATCTTGTTCTCTTTAGGTACTTGTCATGCCACACCATCCGTTGTTGTTGTGCTATCTTGGTCGCCCACTATGTTGTGAAACGCCTTTCATCCAATTTGTTGAGATTATACAGTCTCTCCCTCAAACTCTCCATATCTCCCAACTTATTCTCAATAGCAATCCTCAGACTGGGTACCATGAATTCAGCTGGTACAATAGGCTCATGTCCGTACATCAACTGAAAGGGTGTGTCCCATGGTGACCTTGTAAGTGGTGCGATAAGCCCACAACACGGATGGCAACCGTTCCTCCAAATCCTCCATTTTGATTCCGCATGACTTGTATATTACTGACACTAGTATCTTGTTGGTGGCTTCAGCCTGGCCATTAGCTCTTGGATAGTAGGGACTTGAGAGAGAATGGAAAATCTTGAATTTTGTGGTAAGCAGCTTTATCACATGGTTGACAAAATGGCCTCCTTGATCACTCGTAATCTGGATGGGTTTGTCGTAGCGTGTGATTATTTGTTCATATATAAATTTCATTGTTCTTAAGACTGAGTTATTCGAGAGGGTGCGTGCCTCAACCCACTTTGTCAGGTATTTCATCGCTACGACAATGTACCTACACCATCATGCTCTGTTTGCCTTGAGTGGCCCCACAAAATCGAGTCCCCATCGTTCGAATAATTCTTGTGCATTGGAGGGGTTCAAAGGCATGAAGTCATATCCTAAGAGGCTTCCCTGCTCTCTGACAGGTATCATAGCTCACCACACATTCCCTCACGTCATTGTAAACTGTTGGCCACCATAATCCTGTGAGTAATATTTTTCGTGCTGTCATATCTGGTCACATGTGTCCTCCCGCAAGACCTTCATGTGCTTCCCACAGTACACTTAGGACTTCCTCCATAACGCATTGGTGGACTTGGTCAGGTCCCATATTTTATAATAGTCCATTAATGAGCTAGAACGTTTTACTTCTCAATACCAACTTCCTTCTCCAACTCGGTTGCATCTCCTGCGGGAATTGCCCTGTTGAGAGGTACTCTCTGATCCTTGTATACCATGTTGGTAACACTGCGATTCTGAATAGGTGTGCCTCTGGAAAGTTATCATTGACGCCTTCGGGAGGTTCGTCGAACTTGATTCTTGATAGGTGATTTGCACAGACATGGCTCTTTTTGGGCCGCACTATAATGTTAAATGTGAACTCTTGCAATAGGAGTAACCATCTACTCACCCACCCTTAAATGATTGGCTTGTTGACCAGGTACATCAAAGCCTGGTGGTCAACATAAAAGACAAATGGATTCGCTAATAGATAATGCCGGAACTTCTGCACGACATAGACTATCCTGAGTGCTTCCCTCTCTATAGTGCTATAGTTCTTTGCTTTTGACAAGAGTCCACTCGCAAAATAAATAGGATGATCTAGCCCGTGGTCTCCTGTTTGTGCTAGGGTTGCCTCGATAGAAAAATTTGATGCATCCACATCGACGTGGAATTCTTTGTCCCAATTAGGGTACGCAAGGATCGGTGCACCTACTAGCCTTAACTTTAGCTCCTCAAATGCCTTCTCCTGCTCTGCTGCCCACATGTAGGGTTCTCCTTTCTGAATCAGGTCATCTAGTGGATACGACACCTGGGAAAAATTCTTAATGAATCGCCTATAGTACCCAATGTGCCCCAAGAATGATTTTACCCCGGTTACATCCGTTGGGGATTCCATTTCCAGAATTAGCCATACCTTGTCTGGATCTGTCTTCAATCTGGTTTTACATACGATGTGTCCCACTAGTTTCCCCTGGGACCATAAATCTGCATTTTTTGGGGTTGAGGGCCAATCTGGCCCGTTGACACCTCTCCATACATTCTCTAAGGGCTACCATGTGCGTGTCTTTGACACTAAAAGTGAACCAATCATCAAGGAAGGCTTTGAAGTTCCCGATAGACATCTTGTCGAAAATGTGCAGGATGATCCTTTGGAATGTCATCGGAGCGTTACAAAGTCCAAAGGGCATTCAGTTGTACGCGTACACTCCATCTTCCACTATGAAAGTTGTTTTAAGTTTATCTTCTTCCGTGATGGATATCTGGTTGTACCCAAAAAATCCATCCATGAATGAGTAAATCTCATGTCCCGCAACTTCCTCTAGAATACTATCCGTAAAAGGAATTAGAAATGAATCCTTGATTGTGACTGCATTTAAACCTCTGAAGTCCAAACATATTCTAATTTGCCTAGCGTCCTTTTTCAATGAAATCATGATTGGGGACACCCACTCACTCGTCTGCGCACGAAATATGATGCCTGTATCAAGCATCCTCTCAATTTCTTCACTTACGTGAGCTGCGTAATTTTTATTCATTCTGTATGGACGCTTCCGTACGGGTACAACTCCTTTTACCAATGGAATCCGATGAACACATAGTTCTGGTGGTACCCCCTTTAAGTCCTTATAGGTCCAGGCGAATACATTTTTGTATTCCATAAAGATTTTAAATGCAGCTGCCTTCAGGACAGGGTTCCAATCATCCCCTACAAAAATATTCTTTGGACTGGTTTCGTCTCCCAAGTTCATAGTCTTCACTAAAGGCTCTTCATATTTTATCGGTTTCTCCTTGTCAAATCGGTGTGCAAGGGTTTCTAGTATGTGAAGCTCTCCCTCTTTATACTCTTTGTACTACGACGGAAAGGTAGGCTTTGCCACTCCTTCATCCACCTGTAGCATGTTGCAATGGAACAATTCATAATCTTCCATTTGCCAATGGAAGAGTCCATCCAGTGAGTCCATATCATCATCAGAACACCCCTATTTTTCCAAGATTCTTTCCTTGTTTGGTTCCATCTGCTGATTCCCTTCGTCCATTTCTTCCTCAACTTCGGACTAAGATGATGATGCAATATCCTCACTCACCATTTGTGTACATAGGTCGATTATAAATTTTTGACCACTTTTTTCCATTGAAAGAGTGTTTCTCTTCTAGTCGTGGTTCACCTTTGCCTGTACCAACCAACCTCTCCCTAGGATAGCGTTGTACTCTTTTATTTTTAATGGTATCACCACAAAATCCTAAACAAAGGGTTGTGCCCCAATCATAACACGTTATGCCATCAGAGTCCTAATGGGTTTGATACCGTGTTGATCGGTGCCCACGAGTTGGAACGTTGGTGGCCACAATGTAGGATATCCCAATCGCCGCCATGTTTCATCGGGAAGCACATTGACACCAAAGCCTCCGTCCACAATGGTGTCTATCAAAATGGTTCCCAGAATGCCCATTTCCACCACCGTTGGGTGTCTTCCAATGTTCACCACTGTGAAGAACCGAAACTGGCATCTTCCAAATCCACTTATTTTATTTAAAATATTTGCAGCACTTGCTCAATAAATCTTTTAATTGCAATTTAATAATCAATCTTCACCAAATTCAAAATAATCCATCCAAGACAAATGATATTCCTTGATAATTTAATTGATTCTTATTTCCCATTACAAACAGTATACAAAAGCATTTCAATTAATATAAAAAACAAAGGCACCTGGCAATCCAAAAATGCTTGTAATTTGTAATGTCTTTCAAAAAACATGCCACAATTCTCAAACGCCAAACTGCAACAGTCACGTGAGAGCCTGGAATTTGTAACGTGACAGTCTGCAGCAATTTTGAAACCCAGCAAGATAATAAATGGCCCCTCCAATATCAATCACATTAGCAGCTTGTGAAGAAACGTGACTATCCCAGAAATGTATAGCGGCACCCTGTGTGTTTGTTAAATAATTTGAGATCAGAGGATAAGATATAAACTGAATATATGTAGTAGATTTCAATTGCCTTGGTTATTGATTGAATCTACACATTTGAATATCTATATATATTGAACTAGCAAATAAGAAAAGACGTGACTGTTCACATTAGAGATGACATGTGAGTTCATAATGAAGTGATGTGACTGTTCATAACAATTACCATTCGTTCCCTTCATTATCGATTAGACTTTGTTCTCTTAACCATATCCTTTAGATATTATTTGTAAGCGTTGGTATCTATACAGTAATAAAGACTAATCATAGAATGAACTGATTCCTATCCTGGAATGATAATCATATTATATTTCTTCAGGTTGCTTTGTACTGATCTGCGTATCATATAGGGTAGTATAGTCACTATCGTGACTGTTATGTATTAACAGTCATGATAGTATCGTGACTGTTAATACATAACAGTCACAATACACTGTAACTTAAATTGCCCGATAACAATACAGTATGCTCACCCGATAATACAGTGTGTTCACTTGATATTAATAGAGGTAATATATATCAATGGTAATTGGTAACAATAGGTATCCACGCTGTGTTCACCTGATATTAATAGAGGCAATATATATCAATGGTAATTGGTAACAATAGGTATCCACGCTGTGTTCACCCGATAGGTTAGTACATGAAAACCGATCAGAATTGTATGTAATCCGATCACTATCGGATATTGTATGCTATTAATATTTCAGATATATAATAATAGTGATAATATATTTTAATATATATGTATATGATAATATTATTATTATTATTATTATCTACATAATATTATTATCTGATCGAAGCTATATTTATTAACACTCCCTCTTAGCTAGGGATCTTAGCTAGGGAAGATAAAATATAACTCACAATAAGTTCATAAACTATGAGGGTTAGTTCCCAGGTGGATTGCCTCTATCGGAGATTCTATCCACAAGCTCCTGTGCGGATTGCCTCCATCGGCGATTCTATCCACAACTCATGAGCTAAGGTGTGGATTGCCTCTATTGGCGATTTGATCCACAAGCTCCTATGCAAATTGCCTCCATCGGTGATTCTATCCACAACTCATGAGCTTCAGAGTGGATTGCCTCTATCGGCGATTCTATCCACAACTCATGAGCTTCAGAGTGGATTGCCTCTATCGGCAATTCTATCCACAAGCAAGATATATTTATTACAAAAGAAAAAATTATTGCAAGATCGTCACCTTCCAATAATTTTAACAAATACAAGTGATAAATCATTTGGAAGTTGTCACTTCCTTATGATTTACACAAGGCCCATAATTATAAAATAAAATTAACATAATAATCAATAATCATTACAAGTTTACCTCAGAAGTGTTCTTATCTTTATCAGTGAACTCCCTCTTAATCATAAGGTATCTTGAATTCCATTTAGAGAAGGCATTTCTTTGAACATACATTTGAATTATTTACTTCAGTAAGGGAAGCTTGCATTCTAAGTCTATCAGGATAGTTTCTTGCGCTGTGACCATATTTGTCACATCTAAAACATTGCATTGAAGAGTAGTCTCTTGGTTTCTTGAACGGCTGTTGACCATATGTCTTCTTGCCCTTTTTCCTTTTTGAACCAGTGACGAGAGCCTGAACATCTTCTTTAGTGGATTCCAAGACTCCTCTAGATTTCAGGTTGTACTCTTCTTGAATGCAGTCAGCTTTTAGTCGATCAAATTTGGGGAGTTTCGTGCGAGCACTTACTCCTTGCCTAAAATTTTCCCATGAGATAGGGAGCCCATTTATAGTTATCATAGATAACTCCTTATTATCATAAATGTGACCAATAGAAGAGAGTTGATTCCTTAATTTTGTTATCCTCATAAAATATGAAGTAATACTCTCTCCATTACTCATTTTAATATTCGAGAGTTGATTTTAAGAGTAAGAATTCTGCTGGTGTTGTTTATTTGAAACATGTTTTCTAGGGCTTTGAACATGTCATAAGCAGAGTCCAACTTTGTGATGACAGGTAGTAAATGATTTTTCACTCCACCTACTAATAATTCCATTGCTCTAATATTGTCCTTTTCCCAATTATTTTTCTCATCATTTTCATTAGATTGAGGAGGTTTCTCTATTATTGACTTCAAGTCATTCTTCCTTAATACTAACATCATTTGAAGTTTCCATGATTCAAAATCGGAGGCACCTTCAAGTTGGTCTTCTAGTCTCATTCCATTTGCCAATTTGAGATTTTAAAAAATAAAAACTGATCTTCATCTTCCTTTAATCTGTTCAAATCTTCCTTCAAGTGGTTAGACTTCAATGAAGGAACTTGGCTCTGATACCATGTTAAATAATTTGAGATCAGAGGATAAGATATAAACTGAATATATGTAGTAGATTTCAATTGCCTTGGTTATTGATTGAATCTACACATTTGAATATCTATATATATTGAACTAGCAAATAAGAAAAGACATGACTGTTCACATTAGAAATGACATGTGAGTTCATAATGAAGTGACGTGATTGTTCATAACAATTACCATTCGTTCCCTTCATTATTGATTAGACTTTGTTCTCTTAACCATATCCTTTAGATATTATTTGTAAGCGCTGGTATCTATACAGTAATAAAGACTAATCATAGAATGAACCGATTCCTATCCAGGAACGATAATCATATTATACTTCTTCAGGTTGCTTTGTACTGATCTGTGTATCATATAGGGTAGTATAGTCACTATCGTGACTGTTATGTATTAACAGTCACGATAGTATCGTGACTGTTAATACATAACAGTCACAATACACTGTAACTTAAACTGCCCGATAACAATACTGTATGCTCACCCAATAATACGGTGTGTTCACCTGATATTAATCGGGGTAATATATATCAATGGTAATCGGTAACAATAGGTATCCACGGTGTGTTCACCCGATAGGTTAGTACATGAAACCCGATCAGAATTGTATGTAATCCAATCACTATCAGATATTGTATGCTATTAATATTTCAGATATATAATAATAGTGATAATATATTTTAATATATATGTATATAATAATAATATTATTATTATTATCTACATAATATTATTATCTGATCGAAGCTATATTTATTAACAGTATTTACAGCTCCAACATTATTAAATGCAGCCCCCTTATCCTCACGTGAGCAGGGTTTGGGACGTGGCAGCCTCCCTAGTAATGCACGCAACCAGCTGCAAAGATTAACAGCTTCCACGTGAAGGGTGATGTCCACCAATAACTAATGCAAGGTCTGAATGTGTGCTACGGCTGTTAGGGCAAACACAAGCTTGATCCTTTGCATAATTCGTACCAATTTCTTAATTGCAGCACCAATAAATCAGACACGGCACAATTCCCAATACAATTCAAACCTCAGCAAAAGACATTCAGAATCCATGAGAACCCTTCATTTGCCTGTAGAATTAAAACTTCATACAAATCCAGTATACCTCAGCACTGGATTTAATTCAAAATCAGTAGCTGCAAAATTCACCACCAATCTGTGATGGCTCAAATTGCCAGAAGAGGAATCAGTCCTCAAAACCCTAGCCGGTTTCTCATAGCCAAGAGACTTTATAAATTTTATAAAATCAACAATGAATGACTAAAAGTGTTTTTTCGAGTAAAATATATAGGTTTTTCGAAAAAAGCACAATTTCACTTTTTTCATTAAAAAGGCTTTTAAATGACCTCTTCACTTTATAACATTAAAGTTATAAAGTATTAAAGTTATTAAATTAAAATGATTTAATTTAATAACGATAACTTTAAAAACCAAAAGCCTCTAAATTCTGCTGACTAAAACAAACTCATTTCTGACACTAGAGCCTCAAACACCAACTGCCCTGTCGGAAAAAACCCACTACCAAAAATAGCCAGCTACTAAAAATAGACTTACTATAAATAGTAGGTCTCTCAAACTAGAGATTCCCTAAGACTCAATCCTAAAACATTTGACGCTTCATGCAGACACCCTGCTAATCCAGGCCATACCCAAAATACCACTTACTAAAAATAGTAAGTAAACCAAATTGACCCGAACGAAGAGCAAATATGATAAACTAAACCTCCAGAATGGAGTCCCAACACTGGCTTCACAATCTGACCCCCTCTAAACGCCTAATTAGCTTGCGAGGGTTGCCAAACCAAGCTAATCCTGAAGTCAGAAAAACGGGGACATTATAGTCCTCCCTTCCCAAGATTGCTTGTCGTCAAGCAATCAGGGAAAACAAGCCACATCATAATCCGCTCGGATCCCAAGAATGGTCATGAGTAATGTCCTGATCCACCTCATACTCCTGTAAAGAAGCCAACAACATCAGCAGTACCAACACCAGCAACTGAGAAACTGCACTCAACACCTGAACTGATGATGTTGCAACAGGATCGCCTCATGGGAGCAACTCAACCAAGGGTAACTCACACGGAAGTAACTCAACCAACAGACTGGACTTTCTCCCAGTCTTCGAGCTAACCAAATCATAATACCAGTCATCAAAAGGGTGCCCTGAAGAACTGTGTGACTGATAGATGTCCTAAATGTGAGGATCAAATGTAAAGTTGTAAGCACTCCTCACCGTGTACACCTCTGTAAACTGTTCAGCTAGGCCTAGCTGGCCTCCTGCGTAATCTACCTGATGATCAGGTGTACAAATCAGATCCCAAACATCATCATCATCATGATCGTACAACACCTGTAAGGGATCATCACTAAGCTCAAATAGCTGATTGTCATAAGTCATAACAACATCCACATCAAATAAGGGGTTGTTCACAAAGTGAATTGCTACCATCTGCTGATCTGAGCTAAAAAACTGCGAACTGCAAGAGACATGATGTGTAATCTTCTCTACCTGAATGGACTCATGTCTCTGAGAATCCTCACTATCTACAATAAGTACCTGTAAACTATAATCCTGGGACCTATCATCATCCAATATCCGATACAATATACCAGACTCGCTGCAACATAAATCATCCTCATACATAACATCAGTGGTGTCCACATCATCGATGCTAATATTACCAACCTGTAAAACCTCTGATATCTCATGCCACTGCCAACGGGACTCACTGCTGTCATAGAAATCAGAATTAGAAGAACTCACATTTAGCATGCAATCCTGAAAACTAACACTCACATCATGTGAGTCAAAACCCATAGTGATGTCCACAATATCCTCTACACTAGCCCTGTCATCAACGTCATCAATAAGCTCAAACATAGGACCGTTGTCAAAAAAATCAGAACCTATATTGTTGGTAACTTCATTGCTACCAGTAGATGTAGGGCTGCCATCATTGGTGGCTATCATGGCCTCGGCATTCTCCTGATCACAAGCCCCTGTCTCATGGATATGATGAGACTCAAAGCAACTGGCCTCAAGCAAGTTTTTCATAGCCCCATCATCCCGATAAGAGCCTCTGGAATGCTCTCTCTTCTATATCACGTACCTGTCAAAATTCAAATTCCTCTTAATTGCTTCTGGAAGAGCATTCCACTCTGCAAACTGTGCCACCATATCATCAACGAATGGTGTCAATTTGTCTCTTTACTAACTGCATCCAGCTCAGGCCTCAAGAAAGTAGGACGAAGAGGCCTATCATAAATACTTGTACAGTCAGCTCTATAATCACTCCTGTTATCTGCTCATGACCTATGTGATCTAACTGAAACACTCCACACACCTCTGTCTCTAGCATGATCTCCTAGTAATGCGATGCGTTGTAGAGAATCTGAAAGTTGTTGCAATGCATTTGCAACATGATGTTGACCTTCTACTAATTTTCTAAAAGCATCTCTGGCTTCCCAGACAACATCATTGCCAATATTATCTCTGTGCCTGTTGCCTGCACAATCAACCTGTGGACCCTGTTCATTTCCTTCTGGCGGGGGTGAAGCTCTACCCCTGCGGACATAATGCATACTAGGCACAAACCTATCTCCCATAGCTAAGCCCTCATAACCTCCAAGCTGGCAAGATCAAAGCTCTGATACCACTGTGAAGAACCGAAACTGGCTTCTTCCAAATCCACTTATTTTATTTAAAATATTTGCAGCACTTGCTCAATAAATCTTTTAATTGCAATTTAATAATCAATCTTCACCAAATTCAAAATAATCCATCCAAGACAAATGATATTCCTTGATAATTTAATTGATTCTTATTTCCCATTACAAACAGTATACAAAAGCATTTCAATTAATATAAAAAACAAAGCACCTGGCAATCCGAAAATGCTTGTAATTTGTAATGTCTTTCACAAAACATGCCACAATTCTCAAACGCCAAACTGCAGCAATCACGTGAGAGCCTGGAATTTGTAACGTGACAGTCTGCAGCAATTTTGAAACCCAGCAAGATAATAAACAGCCCCTCCAATATCAGTCACATTAGCAGCTTGTGAAGAAACGTGACTGTCCCAAAAATGTATAGTGGCGCCCTATGTATTTACAGCTCCAACATTATTAAATGCAGCCCCCTTATCCTCACGTGAGCAGGGTTTGGGACATGGCAGCCTCCCTGGTAATGCATGCAACCAGCTGCAAAGATTAACAGCTTCCACGTGAAGGGTGATGTCCACCAATAACTAACGTGTTAGTAAACAGATTTGTCCTTTCTTATTTCTTATGATTATAACTCTTAATGCCCAAACTATGAACAATATCTGAATACAATAGTTGAAAAGCCGCTCTATGATTACTGGCTTTTCTCTGAAATGGTAGGTGCAGCTCCCTATGTGAATGATATTCAATGAATTATGTTTTGCTCCTAAAACTAACACGGGGTATGCTCTTAACCCGAGAGCAGAAGAGGCAAACCAAATTAAGCCTAAACAGGACTTAATCCAGGCAAATTTTAGATCCTAATCCTAGCCAACTTCAGGAATTCACACATCCTATGACTTCCCAATATTGGTAATGCAAGAATGCTGTTAGATTTGTAAATGCAATGACATGAGATTAAAAATGAAGATTAAACATCCAAATCTTTGCAACAGGATCAGATGACAGTACTCTGATCTATCACCCAATCACCACTTGACTAAGAATGCAAGAAAGTGCTCAAAACTGACCACATCAATACTCTGATTGAAAGTAATCAAAAAAGTGTTGCCCAAATACTCTAATTCATAACAAAACTTTCCTTGTTTTAAACACACAAACACAATACTCTGATTATATTTGCTTGCAATCTACAGCCAAATCTATTACAAAAACTGAACATCAATCTCTATGCATGAATGAAAATGCAAAAATTAAAGTGCCCTCTCCTCTACTCCAGCTCTCTGACTGTATGCAAAAAAAGGAAGCACATGGACAGTAAAGAGTTGACACCAAGTATGGTTGTCTCTGCAACCTCTCTTCATGCCAAAATTTTGCCAACCCCCACATTAACTTCTGCCACCGTATTTATAGAGTTTACATACGATGCTTATAGCCACTGGAAATGATTCAACTTCCAGAATACAAAAAGATAAAGCACAGAATAGGAACAACCTAAATGAATTAAATTGAAAAGCCAATCACAGACTTATGACACTTCAATTCGAGACCTTTCATTTCTTTGAACAACACCTATCAAGCCGAAATCTATTGGGCTTCTCGGAGTCAAGTTATTATCTTTAATCCTTTGGTATTTTGTCGTTGGCACTGTATCGGAGTTTGGTATCCGTTGAAAAACTCTCAGGTTTGAACTCATGCCATTGATCCAGTAGCCTTTGAAATGAACGGCCACGATTATATCATCTCCTATAGTTACTTTAAGACTCGGGTCCCACAAGTGAGCAAGTCCACACAGCGAAATCCCGCTTTCCCGCAAAGCATATTCCTTCCCATCATTGCACTTGTGCTATTGGCCTTCGTGGGTCCCAGTAAAACACACTCACCAGCCCGAATTTCAATTGTCGCATGATCGCAAGGCTGTTATTATATTCATGCGATCATGTGACCACTCTTTCTTTTATGCCAAGCTCGGGTGTCAAACCACGTGGCGAGATCCCGCATGATCGCATAGAATCTCCCACACCATAGCGACAAAGCGGGGACCACGGATTTGGAACCAGGAATATTCTAACCGCGTACAAAAAGCTTTCGGAGCCACCACCATGTGGCACAATCTCGCATGATCGCATAGCAATATTTTAATCTATGCGATCATGCGGCTACTCCTCTTTCCTTCGCCTTTTCATTGGATATCCACCTGCCAACCACCAGACCTTTCTATCTGCGTGGGACCCATTGTCGCATGATCGCATAGCAATATTTTAATCTATGCGATCATGCGACCGCTCTATGATTGGTCAACTCTAAGCATCTTCGGTCCCACCTGGACATGTGGAAGGATCTTGGGAACGCTTGCTGTTGTCAACCGTCTTGTCTTTTCTCATCGGACACAGAATTGCTACGTGTCTTTATCCCGCTTTCCCGCCAAGATAACATGACATCATTCAGGGAAAGCAGCAACCACAGATTCATTAAGAGTTGCAAAGGGGTTAAGCAAACAGCTAATGCACAAGGCCTGACAACCGCAGATGAAATCTCTTGGGCCCACCGGGATACGTGGCGAGATCTCGCATGATCGCAAGACAATTCTTTCAGTCTTGCGATCTTGCGACCTCCGTTGATTCTTCTTTAGCATGCCATACAGTATAAATGCCTTCGGACCCACCGCTACATGTGTCTCAATCCCGCTATGCCGCAAAGAAAGGCTACCGTCGATTCTGACCAAAGTGAAAATATGAACTGGGCCCGCATCTGCTGAGGAGTCCACATGGTTGCATCTCGCATGATCGCAAGACCAGTTTCTCAGTCATGCAATCTTGCGGGAACCGTAGATCTGGAGACCGCAGGGCTTCCACTGTCTTGTCGTTGACTTTTCACCACTATTCGGGCTCCCATTTCGCATTGTCGCATGATCGCATAGTATGTTTTAAATTCATGCGATCATACGACCACTTTGTCTTTGGCACACGTGGACCGCACTTTTGGCAGAGGGATAGCGGGAACTGTAGATAGATAATTGACATTTTACAGACAACTGCAGACTTGTCAACTCCAAATTGAATACTATTTTCACCGTTGGGATCGTGAAAGACCGGAGAATCAATATATGTATCCAAACCATGCTAAACATAGATTTCAATTAACTGTGGAAAATGCATTGAATAAGCACGAACTCAGCTCTGTTACGCTTTTAAATGCTTAGCTGGCACCTTCCAATATTTTTAAAACATATCTCATTCGATTATGTCGATTATCTATATGCACATCAATTTCATGAAGTTCAGCCGTGTGCACATGAAGAACACACCCGAATCTTAGAAGGAACTTTAAACCATTGCATATTCACTGTGTTCGATTACTTCTAATCACCATTCCATCTGAAAAAGATCCTCAATGTGAGCATGTTATCCTTGCCAGGTTGGGGACTATCACCTACCCATTGGTAAAGGGACTTCCAAATAACCCACCCGACTTGAAAAGAAGAAGGCAATGGCGGGGAAACTTGGCAAGGACAACCTATCCTGAAGGAAACTTAGACTTAAACTCAGACATGACTAAATCTGACTTGACATTATGAAAAAAATGATGGCTGACTGAAAGTCAGGCAACATAACGCAAGGTCTGAATGTGTGCTACGGCTGTTAGGGCAAACACAAGCTTGATCCTTTGCATAATTCGTACCAATTTCTTAATTGCACCACCAATAAATTAGACACAGCACAATTCCCAATACAATTCGAACCTCGGCAAAAGACAAATTCAAAATCCATGAGAACCCTTCATTTGCCTGTAGAATTAAAACTTCATACAAATCCAGTATACCTCAGCACTGGATTTAATTCAGAATCAGCAGCTACAAAATTCACCACCAATTTGTGATGGCTCAAATTGCCAGAAGAGGAATCAGTCCTCAAAACCCTAGCCGGTTTCTCACAGCCAAGAGACTTTATAAATTTTATCAAATCAACAATGAATGACTGAAAGTGCTTCTTCGAGTAGAATATATAGCTTTTTCGAAAAAAGCACAATTTCATTTTTTTCATTAAAAAGGCTTTTAAATGACCTCTTCACTTTATAACATTAAAGTTATAAAGTATTAAAGTTATTAAATTAAAATAATTTAATTTAATAATGATAACTTTAAAAAGCAAAAGCCTCTGAATTTTGCTGACTGAAACAAACTCATTTCCGACACTAGAGCCTCAAACACCAACTGCCCTGCCAAAAAAAAATCCACTGCCAAAAATAGCCAGCTGCTAAAAATAGACTTACTATAAATAGTAAGTCTCTCAAATTGGAGATTCCCTAAGACTCAATCTTGAAACATCTGAAGCTTCGTGCAGACACCCTGCTAATCCAGGCCATACCCAAAATACCACTTACTAAAAATAGTAAGTTGACCAAATTGACCCAAACGAAGAGCAGATATGATAAACTAAACCTCCAAAATGGAGTCCCCACACTGGCTCCACAATCTGACCACCTCTGAATGCCTAATTAGCTTGCGAAAGTCGCCAAACCAAGCTAATCTGGAAGTCTGAAAAACGGGGACATTATAACCAAGAGTAACATGGGATCTTCCACTATTCCAAGAGGATTCTCCTTCCTGAGAGGGTTTTCTCCTTCATTGTGGGTTCCCTTCACCTCTGGTGCACTTGATGCCTTCGGAGATGATGTCACATTTAATAGAGTTGTTCTCAATTGTGGCATAGCAACAAGGTCTTTCAGCTTGATGGGAATTTCTACTTGCAAAATCTATCGTATGATGTTTTGTTCCGCCTGACCCATTGGAGAAGTGCTGGCGGTGTCGTTTGTCTCCCTTCTTTCGGCCATCATTTCCTTCTTAATGTTTGCCTTCACTTCTTGCATTCTCTTTTTCTCAACTTCAGGGTTCGGGTAGGTGGCCTTCTTTGCCTGCACCCGAGTGACGGCCAGGATCTCCTCCCAGTTGCCTTCAACGTTCAAAAGATTCACTCCTAGCTTTGGACACTTTGCATCATCGTGGTTTCACAGACCACACAACCTGCATAGAAACTGCGGCTCATCTACCCTTGTGCAACCTCTTGCAAAGTGTCCCCAATGGTTGCATGTATGACTCTGTATCATTGGTTGTCCATTAGCATCATATTGGATACAACCACACCCTCGTTATTATTGTTGTTCCCATTATTTCCACCTCTTCACTTCGAGTGGGGTTGCTCTTCATGGTCTTGAACTCTTTCATCATACAGAGCATGTCTTTTTGGAGGGCCTCTATTTTCTTGCCCAATTCTTCACTACTAGTCTCTCCGTTAGAGTCGTTGTCGTCATCTGATGATTTATTCTTATTTTTCTTTGCGGTTTTGTTTTCACTCTTGAGATCTATTGCTTGATTGTAAGCCTCGTTATATGATGTTGGAGGCACTATCTTCATTTTTCTCCTGAGGGCAATTTTTAGGCCCTCGATGAACCACCTTTTCTTCTGCTAGTCCGTTGGTGGGCTTTCCATTTTTCCCACCAGTTCTTTGAGTCGTCGTCCGTATCCACAAAATGTTTCCTCCTTTGCTTGTTTTGTATTGTAGATCTCTGCTACTATTTCATTATCATCTCTGAGTACTCTTTCTTTATATCTTCCCATACGACCACCTTTGTTTTATCAAAATTAGAATACCAATCAATGGCTATGCCCCTCAGGGTTGCTGGGAATTGTCTTACCCAATCATCTTGATCTGTGACCCTGTTGGCTATCCAGATTGTCTCACAGGTTTTGCAATGTCGTATGGGATCTTCTTTCCTATCACTTGTGAATTTGTGTAGCTTTTGCTTTTTTGCTACCATGATGGCTTGCATAGGTGTTGGTTGTGTTGGTGGTACAGTTGGTTGTTTTGGTACCACAGAGTGTGTTGACACCACACGCTGTGTTGGTACCATCGATGGTGTCCCATTACTCAAAGTGTTTTGTACTCCTTCACTTGGTGTCTCCAAACCACTGAGAGTGTCTAAGCGTGGCAAGCTGCCTTGATCCCTGTGCTCCTCGGTCATTTCAATACTTGTGGCAGCACTGGTATCCTCTGCTTCTCTACCCTTGACTTCTTCTCTATCCCTCCTTCGAGGCTCCCTTGCCTCCATACGTGGAGTTAAGTTTAGCTTTCCACGCAAACTTCTAGTTTCTTCAACAGAATCCTCCCAATTTCCTTCTCCGATGGCCTCACCATCAACCTCCTCTGACCATCCTTCGGCAATCCTTCAAAATATTTGTCTTCTCTCGGCATGTTGCTGCAAAAGCACGTTTCTCCTAATAGCCTCCCACTCTTCTACTTCCTTTTTCGTATTCCTATTCTTATTCAATTGATTTGGCATAAATATTTTAATTATTTATCCATAACAAGTAACAACACATGATAGAAATCAAAGAACACTTTTTATTTATTTAGACTTTTTCCATACTACATGTCTTTAGGACATAGTCATAACAAATGTGTTTTGTTTATTCAGTCTCCCCTCCAGGTTTATTTCATGTTTCCCTTCCGATGGGATTCATCTCGTTCTTCCTCCTCTCTCCGATGGTAATAATCACTTAGAATTTGTTGCCATTTGGTCTCACAATGCACCTCCTCAGGCCAGCTTTGAAGGGCCACGAAGGTTTTCGCCAATAACCGAGGAAGATGAGACAACAAGTGGTTTACTGCATGATTCATGCGAAGGGCATCCCACACCACACCCTCTGATACGTCCTCTCATTCGGCTTCCCTTCGCACATGCGTCTTAATGGATGCCTTTACTAGTGCGGTGAAGTCGTTGGTTAATGCACATTCTCCTTCAAAGAGTTTCTCGTTCAAGTTCTCCTCTTCTTGGGTGCTTTCTATTGGCTGACCCATTCTTTCCCTTCCACCATTCACACTTCGTTACAATTACCCAAAATCGTTTAAAGGCAACGATGCCAAATGTTAGTTGCCTATGGAAAACTAAGTTTTACACATGATACTGAAGGAAATGCTAATAAATAACAATTACAACAAGATTCAAAGAACTACCATATGTTTCATTAATATAATCGAATACATCCAATGTGAACATAATCGAATACTACCACATGCTTCATTAATATAATCAAATACAATGGTATCAAAGCTTGCATGCAAAGTGTTTGACAAAATGTCAAACATCCAAAATTGAAAAAAATAACCAGATTGACAAGGGGTTTTTAAATATCACTATCAAATTTCAAGACAACATATATCTTGCATAGCAAAGCAATGGGTTGGTGAGTTAGAACCTATTGGGGTTCTTACAGTGGTATCAAAGCGGTTTCCTGCCAACCTACTAGGATTGGAAATCATTGAGCTCATGCATTTGAAAATTTGAGTGATCAACACTCTACAGTTGGGATTGTTTTTCTGTTGGGCAATGAGTTAAAATCATGGCTAGAATTAAGAATGGAAGATTCCTACCTACCTTCCTATTCTACCAAAGCAGAAAAGGCACCCAATCTGGAGGAAATAATGAAAGACCTTAAAAAAGCACAATGACAGATTAATCGTAATTTGCAGCGTATAGATGATTCGCTTTCATGGAAAAGTGGGCCTATATCCCACAGGACTGATTTTTATGACAGCAGTTGTCCACTTGAGTGTGAAGAAGAATTGAAAGTCATAGCAAGTCCAAAAGGTGTTATGGGGATGACTCTCGGGATAGGCAATCATAATATTAGGGCCAAGAATGAAGATTGCATGGAAAAGTTAACCCATTACAATTCTGATTTTCATGGCAGAAGAAATGATACCTTGCATAAGCATGAGACAACAGTGACTAAACATGTGCAAAAAGCTACCATAGAGTTGTCACATGAAAGTACTCAAGAATTGGGTACTAATGATGTTAGAAATTTAAGTTGTCATTAGTGTATTTCATCAAACCCATTCACACCGGTCGAAGATCACCAGTCACTCACATTACACCGGTAGATGAAGCACATAGTGTATGCACCGGTCAACTAAGTAGTTAAATAAACCGGTAGACTGAACCAAGTACTTAGTATCGGTCTTATTCAACATCCAACGACAAACCGGTACCGATCTAACTAATAGATAAATCCGATCCAGTTTTTGTGGAACAATTTGAGTTACAATTTGAGTTGAGATCCTGATTATGCGAGACATCCAGTACTCTGATGTGAAGTTAACCTTTTAATAGGAGTTAGCTTTAACTTCTACGGATGATCTCAAGATAAACTCTAGATCACAATGCACAAGCTTTCTTGAGTTGCATATTTTATGGTCAAGGTTAATCCCTGGCGGTTCCGTGAATCAAGAGGATCACTCTTGTATAAATATTAGTCATAGGACGCAAAGTATGTTGCTGTTGTGAATAATTGGAGATTGCAGAGAGCAGAGGAAAGATATCTTTTGAGGAGTGCTATAGGTACAAAGCTGAAGTAAGAAAGGAAGATCAACAGCCAGGCAAACAGGACAAGAGATCTACAAGTATGATCTAATCAGACAATCAATGTCATTACAGATCACTACTTTTAAAAGGTGTTACATCGTATACAAATCCCTCTAATAAGGTGAACCTAATCGGTTCGTTGTAAAAATCCCCTAACAGGGTGACATCTTTGTTGATGTTCAAAGTCCTGTAACCAGGCAGCTCTTAATAGGGCTTAGATCCTAACCGATCATTTGTAAAAATCTCTTAACCGGGTAGCACCTTAACCAGTGCTTTGTATGCTCCTAACAGGGCACCTTCATCTAGATCTAATGAAGTTGTGAGCTCTATCTCATCGTGGTTTTTCTCTCTAACCGAGGGTTTCCATGTATAAATACTTGAGTAGATCTGTGTGGTTCAATTTATGCTTGTGAATGACTGTTAACTTTCTACTTTGCACTCAAGAATCTTCTTACAAGTTTTAAACAGAAGAAATTTAGTATTTACTGATTCACCCCCCCCCCCCCCCCCGCTCTCAGTAACCGATAAGGTAATAACAATTGGTATCAGAGCCATGGTTCTCCATACAATAAAAGTTTAACAACTTGAGAAAAAGATCACGGAGGGTTACTGGTACCAGAAACAGCTAGAGGAAGCCAATGACATTATTGCCTCGCAGGAGAATAGACTGAGGAAGTCACTTGCAAAGAGAAAGGAGCTGGCTCTGCAATTAAATGAGAGCAATGAAACCATCGATGAACTCTCTGGGCAGAGTGGGTCTGATGAGACTGAGGAAGCGGTCTCCGAACTTACGAAAAAGAATCATATCCTAACCGGTCAGATTGCTGATCTCAAAAGTGAGCAAAAGGTGAATGCTCTAAGAATGACGAAACTGATTGAGCAGAAATGAAAAACTGAAAGCGAAAGGAACACAGTAGTCAAGACATCAACAGCCTCTGAAAAAGCAATGAACCAGGCAGAGGAAGCTAAAAGAGCCAATGAACTCCTCGTTATGCAACTCCAAGAGGACTTGCTGATTGCCACCCAGGAAAATGCCAATATGCATCAAGCATGGCAGGTTAGACATGAAGCATGCAAGAAGCTAGCGATCGAGATATATCAACTCAAGGAACAAATGAAAGTCCTTGAAAGAAGGAATGAAATGCTGAGAAGATACAATGAAAGCTTGGTCAAGCTCGATGAGCAACTCAATGCTCAACGAAGGCACAATGATCACACCAATCTCAGATTTACCAGGGGAGTCACCAAAAGGAACGATGAGTTATCCAGTGCTCAGCCAAGCAAGAAGAACAAAATGAAGACGCTAACACAAAGAGGTAGGAAAAAATTTTACACCTCTTGTAAGCTTTGTGGAAAACCAAGTCATGACACTAATGACTGCAGAAATGCACCGGTAAGAACCAACAACAATTATTGTAAAAACTGTTGCAAAAAGGGCCACAAGACCAATGAGTGCTGGTCCAATCCCATATCTGTGTCCAGCGGAAGTAGGGGAAGCCTCAAGGGATACTGTTATGCCTACAACAAATTCAGACACATGGCTGAAGAATGCAGATCAAAAACTATGGCATTCAGATCACCCAGACCGGTATTCTCGAAAAAAGGTAGAAACCAGAATGCAACTAATCATCCAAACAAAGGGATGCATTGCAATAGAGAATCATGGAGCGAACCACCTAATCTGAGAGGGATCAATCCATGGAAAGCAACCGGTAATAGTATGCCATTACTGCAATAGAGTGTTGGCAAAAGAGGATAGAGTCAGTAACCGATAAGCTCTCTACCGGTCTGAGTGTTGTCATTGATTGGCAAACAAGGATAGAGATTTGTTGTTGTCTCTATAAAGGTTGAAGCTTTAAGGAACTCTTCATCAAGAGAGGCTGTGAAACCGGTCACTACACTAAGCATCAGCAACTGGACAATGCATTCAATCAGGGAAGAGAGTATCCTAAGTATCAACCAAGGACCGAACTTAAACCGGTATAGACAAGAGTAGCAATAGTCAATAAGCACTAATCATACTAAGTGTCTATAACACAACCGGGACAGTGTAACCAGTAGTCCACGCAAATGCAACTGGTAAGACAAGAAAGAAACTGCAACAGATTGAAGGCGGATATATTATAAGACTCCGGTATAAACCGAGGATGTCATCATCAATTGTCAACTGTCTGTTCCAACCGGATTTTACGCAGTATATCCGAGTGATCTTGAGTTGTCTTAGTTATCAGTTTGAAGCATAGGTAAAGGAACTTGAGGCGTGACTGAAGGATTTAAAGCCGAATTTAGTGGCTTTAAATCAAGGTGTTATCTCCTGTGAAGGAAGGTTGCCTGACATACAACTGTTGTTTTCTTCATGAAGCGGATAAAACTAGAGCATGCATCGGATGTTTGCTCAGTGAACCATTACTTCACTGAGTGATGTAATCATAAGATCTCAGGATTAGGTCATACATTTGAGGCGCGGTTAGGGCAACAAAACTATATATATTCTTATGCCTGTTGTGAAGAAGAGTTGCCTTCATTCTGCTGAGAAAAAGAGTGAACCTATATTCTACATAAGAAAGGGTTAGAGAAAATCGATAGAGAGAGAGAATAGGTTGTGCAAGGTAGCACAACAATAGTTGAGAATACACCTGTGTTGACCGGTGATAATTCTCAGTCGAGCACAAATAGAGATCACATTTGGCTAAGTAGAGCCTTCTGTAAAGATCTTGATCCTATTGTTTTCTAGCAAACTACAATAGACAAATCCCAGTATTTGGGTGGACTCTAACAGGTCCCTTGTATCAAAATCCCTTAACCGGGTGACATCTTTCAAGGTGTTTGAAGTCTTTTAACCGGGCAAGTCTTAACAGACCTTACTGTAACAAATCCCCACACCGGGTTGCACCTAGCAAGTGCATTTTTATCCCTTAACCGGGTAGGCTCTTAATAGGGTGTACTTCAGAAGAGTACAAATATTGTGAGGTCTCCTCACACTGTGGTTTTCACCCTCACCAGGTTTCCACATGATAAATCTGGTGTCAATTTGTGTTTGTTCACTTACTGTTTTATTTGCTCAGATCTGCTTGCTTTTATGCTATAAGTTTACTTCACTAGATTAAAAGAAAGAAAGAATTTTTACAAGTGTTGATTCACACCTCCCATCTTAGCACCGGTTGGGACTGTCAATTGGTATCAAAGCCTTGTTTTGTTCTTCTTTGTTGCTTAACTGCACAGAGAAAAAGCTATGATGATGAGAAAGGAAGGACCAAAGTTTTCAGAAGAAAACTTCACGTTATGGTGCGGGATAATGAAGCTATATATGAAGACCATCGGTGACCAGTACTAGAATCATGTTACCAATGACTTCAGTGAGCCCGCTGGCACCTTGACACCTGATGAAGAGAAAATAAAGACTGAGCACACGGCTGCCATGGACATGATTGCTAGCACTTTACCCGACTACGTTTATGCTGAGATTGAACATCTTGACTCCGCCAGCAAAATGTGAAAAAAACTACAAACGGTCTATGGAGGAGATCCCAATGTTCAAAGAGCCAAGGTCGAAAGCCTCAGGGGAAAGTATGACGACATGAGGATGAATGATGGAGAAGATATCGAATAATATAGCAAACGAATCAAGGAAGTGATCAACTCCATCAGAAGCGCTGGAGGCAAGTTGACTAAAGAGGAGGTGGTGAGCAAGATATTGAGAACTCTCAAACATCAGTATGCTATAAAAATTTCTGCCATTCAAGAGCTCAGGTCGGTGACCAAAGATCAAGTCACCCTAGACTCCCTAATCGGTAAGTTGGCTACTTTTGAATTAAGCAATTTTGATAATAGCCTATCCGTTCAAGAAGCAGCATTTAAGTCATCTGTCAATGCCTCTTCCGCCAAAAAGGGAAGGGAAACCGGTAACTCCTCTAACAGTAAGATCGGTAACCTCGTTGACAATCTGTTCTTAGAGGAGATGGAGCAAGATGAGTTTGAAGCTCTAATTGCCAAGAGATTCCCCAAAAGGAAAGGAAAGTATAAAGGAAAACTCCCCTTAAAATGCTTCTCTTGCAACAAAATAGGACACATTCGTGCCCGGTGTCCAGATAATGAAAACAGAGACAAAAGAGACTGGTTCAAGAGCAAAGCAAAGGAGTGCTATCTTGCAGAGGAAGGAGTCACAGACAATGAATCTGAAGACTCAGAAGATCCAAAAATTGCATTTATTGCAATAAAGGAGGAGAGCCCAACTATTAATGAAGTTGCACTCATATCCAAATCTCATTAGCATGACAATTGGATCATTGAAAGTGGATGTACTCACCATATGACCAATGACAAGAGCAGATTCATCAACTTGGAGCTCAACGACAGTGGAACAATCACATTTGGAAACAATACCCCTTGTGCCATCAAGGGTAAGGGATCTATTGTTCTCTGCAACAATGTTGTCTGTGAAGACGTGTAATAGCTTGAAGGACTCAAGTACAACCTGATGAGTGTTGCACAGCTGAACAACAAAGGTTTCCAATTGGAATTCGGTCAAGGCTCCTAAATAGTCAAAAATCAATCCAGATCTCACGTTGCAACCGGTAGACAAAGCAAAGGCAATCTATTCTACCTAGACTCAACAGAAGCAGCCTATTTAATTGCTTCTATCAAAGGAGAATCAAGCAAGATCAATCTTATCTCCAAAGAAGGCAATAGCTGGCTATGGCACAAGAGACTCTACCATATAAACTTTGACAGCATTGTCAAAGTGAGCAAAAAGAAATTGGTCAAAGGACTCCCAAAAATTGCAAAACCCATGGGTCGTATTTGTAAGGATTGTCAGTTACGAAAATTGACAGGAGCAAGTTTCAATAGCAAGTCCTTCTCTGCTGAAAATGTCCTAGATCTTGTACACACAGACCTATGTGGACCAATGAGGACAAAGAGCTATCATGGCGACCGGTATTTCATGTTGTTTGTAGATGATTTCTCGAGAATGATGTGGACACTCTTTCTCCGAGCAAAATCGGAAGCCTTTCACATGTTCAAGGTTTGCAAGGCTAGAGTGGAAAAGGAAACCGGTAGAAGCTTGAAATGTCTGAGGTCGGACAGAGGAGGTGAATACACCTCTCAGGAATTCACTCATTACTGTGAGGAACATGGCATACAGAGAGTTTTCTGCACCTAGGACTCCTTAGCAGAATGGAGTAGCAGAAAGAAGAAACAGAACAATGATTGACTGTGCCAGAACCCTGTTGATCCAAAAAAATCCTCCTCATCACTTCTGGAGAGAAGCTGTCAGCACCACTATCTATACAATCAACCGAGTTCAAGTCAAAAAGGGAACCGGTAAGACACCTTACGAACTATGGTTTAAGCCTACTCCCAGTGTAGGCTACTTCAGAGTCTTTGGTAGTAAATGTTATATCAAAAGAGAAATGTTTTCTGGGAAGTTTGATCCTAAGAGCGATGAAGGAACATTGTTGGGGTATTCTACCAAAAGCAAAGCCTATCGGTGTCTGAACAAAAGAACATGCAAGATAATTGAAAGCATCAATGTAAAAATTAATGAATCATCAGAACCAAACAAGAGGACCGGATATGTCAATCATGAAAATCTTAAATTTACTAATGGAGGAGATGTATTTGAGTTCAATGAAGCAACAACTGAAGAAGAGGAGGCAACTCCCACTGATAGAAATCAAGAGCGAGAGATTGTGCCTGAAGTTGACAGGACACCCCAGGATGGTGAACAAGTAGATGCTCAAAACCATAACAAAGATATTGCTCAACAAGATGAACCGGACCAGAAACAGAGGCCGGCTCTTCCAAGGTATGTCACATATCACTCTACTGACAATATAATTGGTGACAGACATGGGAACATCTTGACCAGGAAAAAGGCCAAAGAGAATGTCTGTCTTCTCTTGTGTGTTGAGCCCACCAAAGAAGCCCTTGAAGATGAAAATTGGGTCAAGGCTGTTATGAAATCTGGATCGTCCTATAGAGAATATTTGAGTGTTGTAGTGAAATAGATTACTATTATGATTGTAGAATACAATTGCCTTCGTTATTGATTGATTCTACAATAAAAATAGGGTATATGTATATATTGAATAGTCATGTAATGAATAGACATGACCATATATACTTATGGTCATGTCACTTCATTACATAACTATTAGTTAACATATCTTAACCAATAGTTTATTCATACTTTGTATTATATATATATATATACACACACACACACACACATGCATATTAATATATACTTACTTTACAATTATATTATATAGTGTATATATATATTTATATGCATATCATGATTGTCTCGTCGCTTATTAAACACGAACGAACAATACTTTAACAAAGGCCATGGACGAAGAAATCGAACAAATAGAAAAGAATGACACATGGGAACTTGTGCCAAGACCTTATGACAAAAATGTCATTGGAACTAAATGGGTTTACAGAAACAAACTGAATGAGGATGGTAAAGTCATCAGAAATAAAGCAAGGCTAGTTTGCAAAGGCTATGCTCCAGAAACTGGACTAGACTATGGAGAAAATTTTGCACAAGTAGCCAAACTGGAAGGGATGAGAATTCTTCTTGCCTATGCAGCTCACAAAGGCTTTAAAGTGTACCGGATGGATGTGAAGTCTGCATTCCTCAATGGAATACTGGAGGAAGATGTCTACATTGAGCAACCAGAAGGGTTTACATCTGCTCAAAAGACTGATATGGTCTGCAAACTAAAAAAGGTTCTCTATGGGCTCAAGCAGGCCCCAAGGGCTTGGTATGAAAGGCTGCACTCGTATCTTCTGACAATTGGATTCATCAGAACCGGTGACAATAGCAATATGCATCTCAAAACCGGAAAAGATGGAAACTTAATTGCTGAAATCTTTGTTGATGACATCATCATTGGAGGAGATAATAGAATGAGCAAAGCATTTCCTGAAGAAATGAAGAAAGAATTTGAGATGTCTATGATAGGGCCCATAAAATTCTTTATTGGACTACAGGTCCATCAGCTAAAAGAAGGTATCTTCATCTCTCAGTCCAAGTACATAAAAGAAATTCTCAAGAATTTTGGACTAGAAGAATCCAAACCGGTTGGAACTCCAATGATAACTAATCTCAAGTTATCAAAGGAGGATGATGCCAAAGAAGCAAATGAAACAATGTATCGGTCCATGATACAAAAATTGCAGTATGTTGTTCACAGCAGACCGGACATTGCTCATGCAGTTGGCATAGTGGTAAAATTCTCTGCTAATCCCAAAGAAACACATCTAATTGCAGTAAAGAGAATCTTCAAATATCTAAAGGGAACCGAGGAATATGGCTTGTAGTTTCCACACAAGGGTGGATTCCAAATTAAAGTCTACACAAATGCAGATTGGGCTGGCAACGTGGATGATAGAAAGAGCACAAGTGGTGGTGCATTCTTTCTAGGTGGAAGAATAGTATCGTGGACAAGTAAGAAACATAATTGCATTTCACAATCTACTGCTGAAGCTGAATACGTTGTTATTGCAACAAACTGCACATAGGTGATCTGGATCAAACAACTGCTGGAGGTATTCAGGAACAAGTACCTAAACCGATCACAATTCACTGCGACAGTACCAGTGCCATAAACATATCCAAAAATCCTGTTATGCACTCCAAGACCAAGCACATTGCCATCAAGTATCACTACTTGAGGGAACTTGTACAGAACAAAGAAGTAAGATTGGAGTATGTATCCACCAAAGAATAGATTACTGATATATTCACAAAGCCATTACCAAAAAGTACTTTTGAGTATCTCAAAGGTAGATTGGGGGTTGTACCCCTCTCAGATCATCAGTAATCATCAACAGGGAATCATCAGTTCATTATGATTCAAACAAAAGGTTACACCTTATCTTTTATGAACTGATGAAAAGGACTGCTGCTTGCAGGGGGAGCAGACTATGCAAATCTCTTTGATTAGCCTTTTGGCATTCTATTGTCAAAAAGGGGGAGAATATGATTACCTATCATATTTTTGCCATCAATGCCAAAGGGGGAGATTGTTGGCAAAAGAGGATAGAGTCAGTAACCAATAAGCTCTCTACCGGTCTAAGTGTTGTCATTGATTGGCAAACAAGGATAGAGATTCATTGTTGTCTCTATAAAGGTTGAAGCTTTAAGGAACTCTTCATCAAGAGAGGTGAAACCGGTCACCACTACACTAAGCATCAGCAACTGGACAATGCATTCAATCAAGGAAGAGAGTATCCTAAGTATCAACCAAGGACCGAACTTAAACCGGAATAGACAAGAGTAGCAATAGTCAATAAGCACTAGTCATACTAAGTGTCTATAACACAATCGGGACAGTGTAACGGTAGTCCACGCAAATGCAACCGGTAAGACAAGAAAGAAACTGCAACAGATCGAAGGACGGATATATTATAAGACTTCGGTATAAATTGAGGAAGTCATCGTCAACTATCAACTGTTTGTTCCAATCGAATTTTATGCAGTACATCCGAGTGATCTTGAGTTGTCTTGGTGATCAATTTGAAGCATAGGTAAAGGAACTTGAGGTATGACTAAAGGATTTAAAGCCGGATTCAGTGGCTTTAAATCAAGGTGTTATCTCTTGTGAAGGAAGGTTGCCTGACACACAACTGTTGTTTTCTTCATGAAGCGGATAAAACTAGAGCATGCATCGGATGTTTGCTCAGTGAACCATTACTTCACTAAGTGATGTAATTGTAAGATCTCAGAATTAGGTCATGCATTTGAGGCGCAGTTAGGGCAACAAAACTATATATATTCTTATGCCTGTTGTGAAGAAGAGTTGCCTTCATTCTGCCGAGAAAAAGAGTGAACCTATATGCTACATAAGCAAGGGTTAGAGAAAATTGATAGAGAGAGAGAATAAGTTGTGCAAGGCAGCACAACAATATTTGAGAATACACCTATGTTGACCGGTGATAATTCTCAGTCGAGCACAAATAGAGATCACATCTGGCTAAGTAGAGCCTTCTATAAAGATCTTGATCATATTGTTTTCTAGAAAACTACAATAGACAAATCTCAGTATTTGGGTGGACTCTAACAGGTCCCTTGTATCAAAATCCCTTAACCGGGTGACATCTTTTAAGGTGTTTGAAGTCCCTTAATCGGGCAGGTCTTAACAGACCTTACTATAACAAATCCCTTGACCGGGTTGCACCTAGCAAGTGCATTTTTATCCCTTAACCAGGTAGGCTCTTAATAGGGCGTACTTCAGAAGAGTACAAATATTGTGAGGTCTCCTCACACTGTGGTTTTCACCCTCACCGGGTTTCCACGTGATAAATCTGGTGTCAATTTGTGTTTGTTCACTTACTATTTTATTTGCTCAGATCTGCTTGCTTTTATGCTATAAGTTTACTTCACTAGATTAAAAGAAAGAAAGAATTTTTACAAGTGTTGATTCACCCCTCCCCTCTCAACACCGGTTGGGACTATCACAGAGTCGGTCACCTAGCCAAGGACTGCTGGAACCAAATCAGGAACAGAAACAAAGGATCGAATGGACCGGTGGTGAAGATCTTGAGTTCTGATAAAAGGAACAACAAAGACAAAGAAACCAAGAAAGTACTGAAGAAAATACGGTTTGTCAAGGAATCAAAGAACTCTGCCAAGGAGGCAACGAAGGCAAAATCATCATCACAAGATGGTGATATTGCTAATAAGTTACCTGTTAGTGAGAGGGGAGGGGTGAATCAATAAAACTAATCTTCACTTATTTAAAACTAGCAAACAGATCTTGGAATAAAAAACAGAAAGTTAATCAACCATTTACTAGCATAAGCAGAATTACTCAGATCAACACAAGTGTTTATACGTGGAAACCCTCAGTCAAAAGGAAAAAACCACGGTGAGACAGAGCTCACAACTTCACTACTGTAGAATGAAGGTGCCCCGTTAGGAGCTTTAAAAGCACTGGTCATAGTGCTACCCGGTTAAGGGATTTTACAGAGATCGGTTAAGATATGAACCCTATTAAAGGTTGCCTGGTTACAAGACTTTGAACATCACCAAAGATGTTACCCTGTCAGGGGATTTTTACAACGAACCGATTAGGTCTACCCTAATATAGGGATTTGAATATACTTTTACTACTGATAAAAGTAATGATCTTATTGTGACACTGAATGTCTGATTAGATCATACCTCTTTTCTATTTTCCTGGTTGTTGATCTCTACTACCTCTATGTCTGCAGCTCCTCTCTCAGAAGATGTCTCTCCTCTTCTTTATGCACTCACCCATAATCAACAACAACTTTCTTGCATCCTAAGACCTATATTTATAAAAGAGTTCACCGTAACGAAACCCTTAACTCACAGAACTGCCAGGCCGCAAACTCCGTAATGAATCATGCAATCAGCAACAAAACGAGAGTAACAATCTGGAGTTCATCATGTAAGACAGCCGAAAGGATCAAGCTAACTCCCATATAGTCCGACTTCTAATCGAAACTGATCCTCTTAATCCGATGCGGATCTTTAGCTTGTCTTAGAACGAGACGGGTGCAAACTTGTATCCGGTTTGACTTATGCACGTACTCAGAAACCGGTGTGTATTGTTTAGATTAGTCTACCGCTGAGTGTACTTCTTTTTCATCTACCGGTGCATATTCTTATGTTACTCTACGACCGGTGTCTAGAAGACAAGTTTTGTGAATGTTCGATGACTACTTACCGATACATTACACTAATGACAACTCAAACTCCCAACAGATATTTTTTCTGCTAACTGAGTCTTCAAGGCCTAGAGGGAACCGGTAGTATAACTATCGTTCCCAGTAGAACTGGTGAGTCCTATCTCACTCAGGCTATAGGACAAACAGGAAAGACATGAGGTGATCAACCGAGACATGCCTAATCGATAAAGTCAGACTACTGGTTAGCAAAAGCGTCAAGAAAGGTTAGGTAAGGCATTTATTACTGTAGCCGTTTAACAATAGTTACCATTTGGTAATTACCGTTATACCCTAATCCTATAAAAGAAAAGAAGGATAACTCCTTTCCTTTTTACCTTGCGATTTTATGTTATCTAATCTCTATTCGAGCAATATTCCTAGAATTCAATCATAGAGTGAGATTATCTGTCAAACCGATCTAATCATCTCCAGCAACCAACTGAGAGCAATGGCATCCTCATCATACGAGGAAAAGCTTGTTCCTGCAAATCAAGCGGATCGTAGTCCTTTTGATATCTCACCAAATCAAGACAGGGAGATCGACATGGCTGGTGCACTCTCCTCAGTACCTAAAGGAGTGCTCTTGATAGAAGACTTAACTGCATTTATTCATGCTAAGCAAGAAGAGCTAGGAGAAACATACATACTGAGTGAGTATCGCTTGCTGTGCTCAGATGGTAATTATCCCAGTGGCTACGCAAAGCTAGTATCGTCGGGAATCATAAATGGAGTCTCATATCTAGTTATCTTCAAACCTGAGTGGATTCGAATGGTAGTCAGTCGGGTGCATGATTCGGGATTTTGGCTTATGAGAGGAATCTACACTTCGATCACGAAAGACGAACTTTACAGGGTAACTGGGTTCTACAATCAGGGAGAAGCACTTACTCTGAGAACCATATCTAATGCAGTGGTGGCTAACCTAACAAAATCAAAATCCGACAAGCGATTGATGACCGTAATTGACATTGAGGATCCAGTTGTTTGATTCGCATCCGCAGTAATCGGTTACAAAGTATATCAATCAAGTAACCTCAACAGCATACCGGGTGGAGGCATACATGCAGCCTATAGAATTGTTCATGAAAACGCACAATATGATTTGTGCGAAATGCTAAGAGGACAAATCTTTGAAAACATGAAGAAGCTGGGCATCGTCAAGAAGAAATCACTGAAATATGGAACACTCTTGGTTTGTCTTTACTTCTACTATTCTAATTTCTTTCCCGGGAAAGGAAAAATAACGTGGATAACAGATCAACCGGTCATGATGCAAATCTGTGATATGGCTAACGAACTGGGAGACCAGTTTGACAAGGAAATGACCGATCACTTCAATGCATTTCAACTAAAAATGCATGCTAGAGAAAGAATCTCGTCAACTATTGTTGACAAGTACAAAAAGGAGGTATGTTTTCTGGTGTCTACTGACTTTTGCGTCATTCAAGCAGTAGAACCAAGAGACGAGTACACCCCTGAGCTTGGATACGAAATCACAGCAAAGTTTGCAATGGTGTATGTAGAGGCCTTGGAAAAAGCACATCTGGATCTCGGTGCTCAACGATTTGGAACCTATGAGGAGATAGAGAAGAATTTGAAGCAGGCACCAATCAAGAATGTCTATTTCAAAAGATCACCTATGCCAAAGAAGAAACTGGAAACTACACCACCAATAGCACAAAAGAGAAAAGCTCAACCGGAGCCAAGCACACAAGAGCAAGAAGCAGAAGAAACCAATTTGGAGGATACAGTTCCGCTCAGTGAAAGAAAGAAGAGGACTGACAAGCAAGTAAAAGTGGAACCACCAAGAAAAGGTAAACCAACGATACATGAATTTATAACAGGACTGAAAGAAACCGGAGGAATGGCTAATGTTAGTAGAAGATACACTTTGGCAAATGATGAAGACCGAAGGAAAATTGAAGATGCTATTGTTGAATGCCTGCATAAGTTCAATCTAAGCCCTACAGAACTTCAGAAAGTATTGCCTAAGGATCTATTGAATATCCTTCAAAGTAGGTGGGAAGCTTCAATGGAAAAAGAAAAAGAGCTAAGGATTCAAGCTCTGCTAGAAGTGCAAAATCATCTCACTCTAGAAGAAGTGAGTCAACAAGCTGAACTACACCAGCAAAATTTCCTGATAAAGAAAAGAACAAACCTCTTGTTGATTGGAGAAACTGAGAAAGTTCATACTGAAGGAGTAGCCATCTGGAGCAACCTACTTCGGACACAACAACAAGCAGAGGAAGCACACAAAAAGGCAACAATTCCACCGGTTCGTGACACCGGGAAAGGAAAAGGAGTACTCGGAGTAGACAAACCGGTCATCGTTGACATAACCGATGAACCGACAAATCCTACCCTTCTTGTATCTCCAAAAAAAGGTAAGGCTCGCACTATGACTGTTAATGACATTGTAGCTGAAATTACAAATTTTGGAGATATAGATAATGCAGCCAAATGGTATAGCATGTTAGCTGAGGAAGACAAACAGGCAATAGAAAAAGCTCTTGTTGAAAGTCTACTAGACTTCATTAAAACTCCTAGGGATTATAGAGGCAAGTTTCCTCTCGAATTAAATAGCAAGCTTCAAGCAAAATGGAGAACCGGTTTGGAAAGAAACTCACAAATCAATAAAGAAGCACTAGAAAAAGCTAGACCTGGCTTAAGTGATAAAAGTATCATGCTTCTTTTAGGACATGCATCTATGAATCTAGATACAAATTACAGAGTTGCCAAGATTCTCAATGGTTATGAGAATGAAGTCTTTAAAGAGCCCTTGGATTTTTGGCAGCAGTATGATTTCAACACCCTTGAAGAAACAGGTCCTTAAGATCACACCACTACAATTATTGATCCACCTGTTTAGTTTACTGCAACTCAGACTCCGATATCTGATGAGTAGGAAGTTCTCACAGAAAAGTTCACTTCTAGTGAACCGGTTAAATTGGGACAGACTTCTGTCAATCTTCCCACTAACAGATCAGATAAAAGAGGTGAAGGGATCCCTACAGATGATCTTCATATAGCTGAAGAATAGCTGCAATCGCAAGCTCCATCAAAAGAGCCCTCACATCAAGTAGAAGATGCTATGCCTGAGATACACATTCAGCAACTGGAAGCCAGACCAAAAGAGGGAAACAAGACAGACAAACAAGATGCAAAAGAACATGACCAAGCTCCAAAGGCACAAGAACAGAGTAAAGAGAAGGAAAAGAAACTCTTGCTAGCTCCTCTAAAAGAAAGATCACATCCTCTGAAGAATCTGAAGCACAAAGAAGCAAAACAACCGATACAATAGTTGACATCAACAAAATGTCAACAAGACAACTGAAAGAGCTTACTAAAAGAAAATAGGATATGGTTCTGAATAAAGTAAAAGACATCCTGTACAACTTTGTACTGGATGTTGATATATATGAAGATGAACCGGTCATCGACCAGCTGGAAGTGCTAACTGCAACCATCGGTGACGATCTGACTGATCCAAAAATAGTTGCAACTGACCACTATGCGCAGAAAAGAGTGGAGATTCTTCACAAGCAAGTTGCAAATATAAAAGCTATTCTGCTAAACAATCTAAAAGTTCTTCAATAGTAGATACAAGTTGCAGAAAATTTGTTAAGCAGAACTTCAAATTTTGAGATTTTCTTGACAGATTTAACCGACAAAGCTAAAAAGACTTCAGAAGACATAAGAGCTTTGTCTAACCAATTTGACATCAAGACTAAAACGGCCACAACTTTCAGCAGAGAAATGGCTAGTCTTGCTCTAGTCTTCAAAAAGACTGCAGAAGAATAGAACAAAAGAATTCAAGACATCGTTGGATTCCCGATGTTTTTGGCCCCAACACTTGATATCATGCACCAGACAACTATTTCAACTGATGTTCTGATCAATGAACCGGACTACAAAACTGTAGATGATATGGAAAACATCATTATCTCTCTCAAGGCTGCCCAACAAAACATTGAATATGTAACCGGTCAATGGGCACCGTTTCTACATTCTGCGAAGAACATCTATAAGGATATCTTCACACACCTTCAAATGTGAAGGAAGACATAACCCTTTGTCTTATGGAGGCAAAAAGGGGAAGTTATTTGTAAAGAACAAGGAGAAGTTAATGAAAACCAGAGGACTTAGTCAGGGGAAGTTTTGCCAGGAGCAGAGCATTCAATCAGGCAAGGGCAGTATTCTACTTCACTGACCAAGGTTGAACAGCTATTGTATGAATGGTTTTTTTTTTTTTTTTCCACCAATGACAAAGGGGAAGATTGTTAGCAATTGAAGTTGTCATTAGTGTATTTCATCAAACCCATTCACACCGGTCGAAGATCATCGGTCACTCACATTACACCGGTAGATGAAGCACATAGTGTATGCACCGGTCAACTAAGTAGTTAGATAAACCAGTAGACTAAACCACGTACTCAGTATTGGTCTTATTCAGCATCCAACGACAAACTGGTACCGATCTAACTGATAGATAAATCCGATCCAGTTTTTGTGGAACAATTTGAGTTAAGAGACTGATTATACGAGACATCCATTACTCTGATGTGAAGTTAACCTTTTAACAGGAGTTAGCTTTAAGTTCTATGGATGATCTCAAGATAAACTCTAGATCACAATGCACAAGTTTTCTTGCGTTGCATATTTTATGGTCAAGTTTAATCCCTGGCGGTTCCGTGAATCAAGAGGATCATTCTTGTATAAATATTAGTCATAGGACGCAAAGTATGTTGTTGTGAATAATTGGAGATTGCAGAGAGCAAAGGAAAGATATCTTCTGAGGAGTGCTACAGGCACAAAGGTGAAGTAAGAAAGGAAGATCAACAGTCAGGCAAACAGGGGAAGAGATCTACAGGTATGATCTAATCAAACAATCAGTGTCATTATAGATCACTGCTTTTAAAAGGTGTTACATCATATACAAATCCCTCTAATAGGGTGAACCTAATCGGTTCGTTGTAAAAATCCCCTAGCAGGGTGACATCTTTGTTGATGTTCAAAGTCCTGTAACCAAGCAGCTCTTAATAGGGCTTAGATCCTAACTGATCATTTGTAAAAATCCCTTAACCGAGTAGCACCTTAACCAATGCTTTGTATGCTCCTAACAGGGCACCTTCATCTAGAACTAGTGAAGTTGTGAGCTCTGTCTCACCGTGGTTTTTCTCTCTAACAGAGGGTTTCCATGTATAAATACTTGAGTAGATCTGTGTGGTTCAGTTTAAGCTTGTGAATGACAGTTAACTTTCTACTTTGCATTCAAGAATCTGCTTACAAGTTTTAAACAGAAGAAATTTAGTATTTACTGATTCACCCCCCCCCTCTCAGTAACCGGTAAGGTAATAACAAATGATGCATTGTATGTTGAGGATTCATGTCATGATGAGTCTGATTTCTCAAATCAGACCTTTGAAAACAAGTTAGAAAGTTCATTTAGTGGCATTGAATCCTAGGATTGTGACTTCAATGTACATGTAGTTACATTGGGAGCGGAAGTGTGTGAAGATATTGTTATATCAGTGGCTTCTACTTTGCTAGTTGAGCCATCTTTTGAGGTACATAGCAGAAGCACCTTAATTTTTGATGTGTGCACTGATGATTGCACAGACGACACTTCTTATCATGAGGTGAGTGATGTGGATACAACCTCATATCACAATGCAGATTTTGGGTTAGAACACTTGCATAGGAGTCATTGGTTTCAAAGTCCTTATCATTTGCTTGGGAAACTTAAGGTTAGTGACAACATGATTGTCATAGACATAGAGCACTTTGATGCTGCTCGTCAGATGTTGGTTACCTTTGGTTGGAGTACTCCTATGGCAGATGAGCATGGTGATAGTGGCCTTTCCCTAGAAGAGTTCCATGCACTTCGAGAAGCCATTGGAATAATGAAACGTAATTATTTACAGTTATTGGCTGATAGAGACTATCTTATCGAGTGGGATTACACTTGCTATGATGCCTTGAAGGGAAACGAGGAGGTAGATGAGCTCACTCATGAGCTGGAGGTGACTATGGATTCATTGAAGAGTTCCCAGTTTGCCCTTCAAGAGTCATAGTCACGATTGGAGGAGCTTACTATGGAGTTGAGTTGGGCATAGTCTTCACCAGCTATAGATATTGTACAATCTTCTACAATGGCAATTGGTGATGATCTTATATCCACGGGTTGTGGTGATGGATGTGTTGAGGATGTGGATACATCCATCACAAATACAGGTGCAGTAGTTTCAGATGGGATGAGTATTTTGGTTGAGTGCAGAAGAGAACCACTCATTGCATCAAGTTCTCCCAAAGTTAGTACTATAAAAAAGGATGTAGGTGATGCGAAAGCATCTTGGGTTTATGGCAATCCTGGATCAACCAAAAATATGTTAGAGCTTGTTTGGTTGCTCGGTAGCTTGTTCAGTTTTCTCGGTAACTACTTTTGAGTTCTCGATGAAGTGTTCATGTCGGTCACTAGTGAGCTCAGTTACCGTTTTGTTGTCCTTTACCGATTTTGTTGGGTAGTGTTCTTATCGAGTTGGTTTAGTGTGTTCGGTTTTGCTCGATTCCCGAGTTCACCAACTGGTATAGTTAATTGTTTGATGTTGGCCAACATGTGTATTTAATTTTGGTCACGATATTAATGTTCAGATCGCTCATTGGAAAGCATGTGCACCTAAATCTAGGTCGTTGCTTTCTCCAATGCTGGATCTAAAGGATCTTTAAAGCCGACCTGTTCGGTGGCCTCTTCAATAAATAAGTAGAGTTATTCTAGGATTACAAGTCAGTGAGTGAAGGATATAGAATTTGAGATTTTGGATCCTCACATGTATGAGGACTATTTTGTAATTAACTTTCATTGTATTGGCCATAACCAGGAAGGCCTTACAACATGACATGTATGAAGTTTGATGAATAAATAAAAGATATCTGCATTCCTTCTCTCCTCTATGTGGTTACTTCCTAGTTGTTAATCTACAAGTAGGATTGGTATTTGAGAGTGCCCTAGGCCCCTGTACCTACCCTACCTTGCGTCAAGTGGTATCAGAGCGGAGGTTAGATCTAGAGGTTCCTTCTTGTAAGCCCTAGATTGGTGATATTGTTGTCGGGTGGCAGATTGTGATCTGACCTACAATTGCAACAGATTTCAAGATGGTTTGAGGGAGGTGATATGAAAATCTGAGCTTAGTTGATATGCTAAGGCAAAATGTTGCTAGGTTAGAAGCTTTTGAGACAACCCAACGTCGAGGAAGACATCTTGATGATGTTAGTGATGATGAAGTTGAGGAAATGCAGGAGGAAGCCGCACCTACACCTATAATGGATCATGGAGAGGAAAGATTCTTGAAAGCATTGCCTAGTTTGACGGCTACACCGCAATTTAACCCTCTTGAGTATAGTGGGAAATTGGATTCGGATGAATTGGTGAATTGGATCACTGATATGGAAAAATACTTTGAATATGAGAACATATCAGAGGAGAATAAAGTGAAAATTGCAAGCACAAAATTGAAAGGTTGTGTATCCTTGTGGTGAGAACATCTGTGGTTAGACCAAAAGAAGAAAGGTAAAAATAAAATTAGGGTATGGAATAAGATGGTAAACAAATTGAAAGGCAAGTTTCTACCTTGTGATTATCCGATTAACCTAGTTAGAAGAATGCAAGGTTTGAAGCATAAAGATAGCTCTGTGAAAGATTACACCAAGGAATTCTATAGGCTAGATATCAGATTTGGACATATTGAAGATGAGGTGGAAAGAATTGCAAGTTATTTGAATGGGTTAAGGACTTCTATTCAAGAAGAGATCAGTTTGGTGAAAATGAAGAGTATTGAGGATGCTTATCAGTTTGCCCTAAAAGATGAGGAGAAATTGAATATAAGACATGAGAAAAGACAAAGAGGAAGAGGTAGATCCTATGGTGAAAATAGTAGATCTGATCAGGACAAAACAAATCATGACAAAGGCAAGGCCGAGTGGAAAGGTGAAAGTTCCTTCCGAGGAAGAGGTAACTACTCCCGAGGTGGCTATGGCAGAGGAGGATTCCAAGGAACTTGTTACAATTGTGGTGAAGGACATTGATCATTTGAGTGTACACATGCAAGTAAGAAGGTCGGTAGAAATAGAAATGCTTTGGTACATGAAGGTTCACCGAATGAGCCTAAGAAAGAAGGAAACTTGATGGTTAGAAGAGCATTGTGGAGTGAAAAGGCTAAGGAAGATCCACTAAGAAAAAGTTTGTTCAAGACCAGATGCAGAGTTACAGACAAAGTTTGGAAAGTGATCATTGACAATGGAAGCTCTAAGAATCTGGCATCAGAAGAAATGGTTACAAAGTTGCAATTGGAAAGATTGAACCACCCAAAGCCCTATCAGTTTTCATGGATCAAGGATGAGCATACACTGATGGTAAGTGAATAATGTTTTGTGAATTTGAAAATTGGAAAGTACTATGATAAGGTGTTCTGTGATATTATGCCTATGGATTGTTGTCATATTTTGTTGGGAAGACCTTAGCAATATGATAGACATGCTATATATGATGGGAGATTGCACTAGTATACTATTTGGGCTGATGGTAAGAGACAAATCTTGTTACCTTTGATTGAAGAATCTGTTGAAAAGATATGTACATTTGTGAAAGTTTGTTTGATGGAAGGTAGATAGTTTGTTAAGGATTTGAAGAAAAATGATGTTTGTTATGCTTTGATTCCTAAAAAATCAAGTAAGAAATCAAAAGATAAAGTTTCGGTAGAGGTTGAGAAGTTTCTCACTGAGTACAATGAGATCATTTCTGATAATGTACCTGATGGTTTTCTGCCAATGAGAAGTATAAGTCATTGTATGGATCTAATCCATGGAGCTATTTTGTCGAATAAGGCATCACACTAACTGACACCAACCGAGAATGAGGAACTCAACCGACAAGTGCAAGTGTTGTTGCAAAAAGGTTTGATCAGAGAAAGTTTGAGTATGTGTGCAGTACCAGTTGTGTTGGCACCTAAGAAGAATGGGGAATGGCGAATGTGTACTGATTCTAGAGCAATCAACAAGATAACAGTTAAGTATCAGTTTTCTATATCGAGAATGGATGACATAATGGATTGTTTGAGCGAAGCAAAATATTTTACCAAGATTGATTTGAAGAGTGGATATCATCAGCTTAGAATCAGAGAAGGTGATGAATGGAAGACTGCTTTTAAGACAAAAGAAATTTGTATGAGTGGTTGGTTATGCCTTTTGGTTTAACTAATGCACCGAGTACTTTTATGAGGTTAATGAATGAGGTTCTAAAGAAATTCTAGGGTAAATTTGTGACTATGTACTTGGATGACATTCTGATATTCAGTAAAATCAGAGAAGATCATGTGTTGCACATTAGACAGGTATTGCAAAAATTGAAAGAAGAAAAGTTGTCGATTAATTTGAAAAAGTGTTCATGAAAGAGGAGATTGTGTATTTGGGATTTGTAATTTCAGTTGATGGTCTGAAGATGGATCCTCAGAAGGTTGAAGTTATTCTTGATTGGCCTACACCTGAAAATGTTGGTGAGGTAAGATCATTCCATGGTTTAGCAAGTTTTTACCGAAAGTTCATTAGAAATTTCAGTTCAATTTGCAATGCTATGACCAAGACAATGAGAGGAGATAAAAGAGAATTCAAGTGGACACATGGAGCTGATAAGAGTTTTGAGACTTTGAAACAGAAAGTTGTTGAATTACCTGTGCTAGTTTTACCTGATTTCAATAAGATATTCCAAGTTGAATGTGATGCAAGTGGAAGTGCAATAGGAGCTGTGTTGAGTCAAGAAGGTAAACCTACTACTTTCTTTAGTGACAAGTTGAATGATGCTAAAAGGAAATGTTTTGTATATGATCAAGAATTCTATGCTATTGTTCAAGCCCTGAAGAAATGGAGACATTATTTGATGCCAAAGGAATTTGTATTGTATATTGATCATAAGGCTTCACAGTATTTGGGTAGTCAGAATAAGTTGAATCAGAGACATATGAAATGGGTTGAATCTTTGCAGAACTTTACATTTGTGATCAAACATAAGAGTGGATTATCTAACCGAGTTGTTGATGCATTGAGTAGAAGATCTTTGATGACTGAAATGAGAATTGAGGTTCTTGGTTTTGCTAACATGAAGAATTTGTATGAAACTGACCTTGATTTTCCTGAGCCGTGAAGAAGTGTAGAGAACCTATTCCAAATCAACCGAGTAAGTGGGAAGACTATTTCATTCAAGAAGGTATGTTGTTCAAAGGAATTCAATTATGCATACCAAGAGGATCAATGAGAACTAATTTGATAAAGGAAAAACATAGTAGTGGTTTGGCTGGACATTTTGGCATTGATAAGACATTGAGTTTGCTTAAGGAAAGGTATTTTTGGCCTCAGTTGTATAAGGATGTTCAAAAATTTGTGAAGAGTTGTGGAGTTTGTCAAGTTGCAAAAGGAGTAAGTTAGAATACTGGATTGTATACACTGATTTCTGTTCTTGAGAAACCTTAGAAAGAGATCAACATGGATTTTGTTCTTGGCTTACCGAGGACAACAACAGGTAATGATTTCATATTTTTTGTTCTGGATAGATTTTCCAAGATGGAAAATTTCATACCATGTAGAAAAACATCAGATGGAGTGCATATAGCAAATCTTTACTTTAAGGAAATTATCAAATTGCATGGATTACTAAGGAGTATCATTTTTTACCAAGACAGTAAGTTTGTTGGTTATTTTTGGAAGACTCTATGGAAGAAGTTGAACACTGACTTGAAGTATAGTTCTACATTTCATCCACAAAATAATGGACAGACAAAGGTTGTAAATATAAGTTTGGGTAACCTGTTGAAATGCTTAGTTGGAGACAAACCGAGTAATTGGGATTTCATGTTAGCACAAGCAAAGTTTTCATACAATAATTCAATGAATAGGAGTGAATGATGGGAAAATGGATTCACCATTATGAAGGGGGTAATTATAGGGTAGATAAGATAATATGATATGCAAAGGAGAAATATAGGACCTATCCTTAATCCAAATCCCCAAAAGGAAAAATTTAAATGGATTAATCACAAAGAAGTGATCAATGCACAATTGAATCAAACAATGGAGAACATGAAGAAAGGAGAAAACCCTATAATCTACTATAGAAAGTATGTACTTGAAATCTCAAATGAATGGAAGGCAAATACTAACCTCAAAATAGGGCAAATCTAGAAAATGCTGATTTCTGATGTCTGTGCACAGTTTCAGGAAATTCTGCAACCTGCTCCGGACTGGAAATGCCAAGACAGAGAAAACCCAAAAAAAAATTTTCCTTTTGAGGTCAGGTCGTCCTTGACCCAGATAGCGGGGCAAGGTCTTACCCTGGGGCAGGATCGTACCCCTCATTGAAGGTCATCCCTGACCTGAAACAGCTCCGACGGAAATTTTGTTCGCGGATCTCGGAAGTCTGCCGAAAAGGGTATCTGGGTCTGCACTTCAATTTGTTGTCTTGTACCTGTACCTAAGAAAAAAATGGTTTTTGTTGTTTGGATGGGGGGTTTGCCTTGGTCAAACCCCAATTTAGGAATTAACCTTGAAATTGAATTGAAATTGTAATATGTATAAACAAAGTAAATGAAACTATTCACCTTGCTTATGTTGAAGTCCTTGTGGAGGATTCGAATCCTTGAATCCACAAGTAGGGATGCTCCAAATAAATGTAGAAATGTATGTAGGATGTCTCAAATCAATGGCATTAGATCTTCAACACCAATCTTGAATGTATCTTTGCATAGGAAGAGGCTTGGATGAATGTGGATGGAGAAATCTTCAAGGGGGCTCCAAAGAGATTGAATCCTTCAATAGCTAACAATGGATCTCCTTGATGAATGCTTGAATGCTTGAGAGATTATGAAAACTTGATTGCAAAACTTGATTGAGAGATGGAGAAAATGAGAGAGGAAGGCTTCCTTTTATAGTGATCTAGGGCACAAACCCCTAGAGAAGGCCGACATTGGATAATTATATCCCAATTAACCTTAACCCCTAGAAATGGACCTAGATTAAATGCAATTTAAGAGTTTACCGTTCCGAAACCCAAAACAGCCAACCCAGAAGCGGGAAAATAAAACTTTCCGAAACCCGACATCCCGAAACTTTCAGAATTTGAAAATTGGACCTAGGGTCAAGGACGAGGGAGTCTCTACCCTAGGTCAGGGTCGAAGTCGTCCTTGACCTAGGTCAGGGACTAGGTTGTCCTTGACCCAGAAAGTCAAGATCGTCAGATTCTCAGAGAAAGTTGCCAGAAAATAGGTTGGAAATAGGGAGAGAGAAGTAGAACAGGGGGAAACAGCCAGATCCATGCAAAGAACCAATCAAGGTGCTTGACATGACCCCAGACCACTTACTCAGAGGGCTAAACGCTCTTATCATGGAAGTGCTTCCATTTTAAGATGATACAAGGAGTACTAGCAAGGCACCTTTTGAGATTGTTAATGGCATACAATCGAGAGGTATATCAAACTTGAAGGATATTGCTAGAGAAGAGAAGCGGAATACTGAAGGAGAAGAATTTACTGAGTTCATGAAGTCATTGCATGAGGAAGTGAAGCATAAGTTGGAGCAGAGTAATCAAAAATACAAGGATAATGTAAATAAGTCAAGAAGACATAAGATTTTTGATGTTGGTGATGAAGTAATGGTTCATTTGAAGAAAGGAAGATATCCTGTTGGAACATATGGTAAGTTGAAGATGAAAAAATTTGGTCCCTGCAAGGTATTGAAGAAATTTGAAAGTGGAAATGTTTATGAAGTAGAATTACCTGATGAAATGGATATATCACATATATTCAACATTTCAGACTTGTATGAGTATCATGAACCTAATGAAGAAGTGATAGCAACGAGTGATTATCCTAAGAAGCAGATGGAAGAAGTTGAGGAGATTTTGGAACAAAGAGTTGATAGAAGCACAAGAGGAAAGGATTACATGGAGTATTTGGTAAAGTGGAATAAATCAATTGAAGATAGTACATGGATTTCTCAATCTGAGTTGGATTCAGCTCGGCTTGTACCTGACACATGATTCAGATAATAATTACTTTTCAACCCCGGATGTCTGATGCAAGAGCATCTTGGGTTTATGGCAATCCTAGATCAACCAAAAATATGTTAGAGCTTGTTTGGTTGCTCGATAGCTTGTTCAGTTTGCTCGGTAACTACTTTTGAGTTCTCAGTGAAGTGTTCTTGTCGATCACTGGCGAGCTCGGTTACCGTTTTGTTGTCCTTTACCGAGTTGGTTCGGTGTTGCTGGGTTCCTGAGTTCACCAACTAGTGTAGTTAATTGTTTGATGTTGGCCGACATGTGCAGTTAATTTTGGTCACGATATTAATGTTGGGATCACTCATTGGGAAGTGTGTGGACCTGAATTTGGGTCGTTGCTTTCTCCAATGTTGGATCTAAAGGATCTTTAAAGCCGACCTGTTCGATGGCCTCTTGTATAAATAAGTAGAGTTGTTTTAGGATTAGGAGTCAGTGAGTGAAGGATAGAGAATCTGAGATTTTGGATCCTCGCATGTATGAGGATTGTTCTGTAATTGACTTTCATTGTATTGGTCGTAATCAGGAAGGCCTTATAGTTTGGGATGTATGAAGTTTGATGAATAAATAAAATATATTTGCATCCCTTCTCTCCTTCTCTATGTTGTTTCTTTTGAGTTGTTAATCTACAAGTAGGATTGGTATTTGGGAGTGCCCTAGGCCCCTGTACCTACCCTGTCTTGCGTCAGTTGGTCATATTGTTGATAGCTCTTATGTGGTAGTGGGGGATCCTCCAGAGAGTTCTGTGTTAGTACACGACACTACTCCATCATCTTCACAGGGGACTCACAAAGTGTCATCTGGTTGGGAGTATGGCTCTCATGTAGATTTATTTCCCTCCCCATTGAAGATTGATTTTCTAGCATTTAATTGCAAACTATATACAACTGCTACAAGGGTGTAAACAATATCCGCTACTATGGCGTGAACAGTACCAACACTTAATTTAGTATTTCCAAAATTCATCTACAACTGCAGCCATACATTCATTTCCAAAATTTCATATATTTGTTGTCATCGTTCTCCAGGTATGATGTAAAGTGAAATTTTTCAGGCATTGTATGAGATCTGAATTGAACATATTGTGTTGGCAAATAAAATAATTGATCAGATTTGAAAATCTTTCCAATTGGCAAGAGCATTTATTGTAGAATTAATTAAGTGCAATTGTATACCATTCCTTCGCAAAAACATCTCAATATATACACCAATATTCCAAGTTGTTGAATTGGATAACCCGAGGGGTTACTATAGTAGCGGTTTGGCAGAATTAGAACCTGTGGGGGTTCTTATAGTGGTATTAGAGCTTGCATGCAAGGTGTTTAACAAAATGTCAAACATCCAAAATTGAAAAAAACTAACTAGATTGACAAGGGGTTCTTACATATAACTATCAAATTTCAAGACAACATATCATTTGCATAGCAAATCAATGGGTTGGTGAAGTTAGAACATGTTGGGGTTCTTACAAGATGACACCTTTCTTAAGGCGGTTGATTGTTCAAGGCATTGGAAAGATGTTGATTTTCAGTTTGACATCCTTCGGGTGGCTATTGAGGAGGTTGGGCCACAAAATGTGGTCCAAGTAGTGATAGTTGATGCACATGTGTGCAAAGCTATAGGGAAGCTTGTTGAGGCAACATACAAACATATTTTGTGGACTCCATGTTGTGTGCATGCCATGAACAATGCACTCAAGGACATGAGGAAGATTGATTGGATTAAAGGTGTGGTCAATGACATGAGAGATGTGCAAATGTTTATCTGCAATCACCACACTTCATATGTACTCTTTAGGAGCTTCACGAAGGAGTTCTTGAAACCAGTTGAGACTTGATATGCATTCTATTTCATTCTCTTTGGGAAAATGTTTGAGCTGCAAGGGCCACTATGTAATGTCCCCTGCTAATTTAACAATAACAAATGCAATAAAAATAAAGAATAAATAGTGATTTAAGAATTTTTGGCTATTCCCAACACATATTACAAGACTAATTATATTATTACTTCCTGTCTTGAGAAGGGAGAAGACATTGGAGGCAAACCGAAGTGCTTAGAGACCATTAATAGACTCCCTCAAAGTTTACAAACTCAGCCTTTAACCTATCTCAAGCTCAAGCTCTCAAGGTTAAAGAGGGAGCTGGTCCCTACCCTATCTTGGGAGCTATCCTATTGGATTTAGACTGCCCCTCTTTGGTGGCCTTTGCCTTCCATTCTCGTGTCAGAAGGAATAATCACAATCAATTTTATATTATGTTTTGGTTATCTTGATTATCTTAAATTAATAAAAGACATATGTTTAGGAAATTGATTACAAACAAAATATTTTATTTATTTATGATTCATAACTTAATTACTCACAATTCTATGGCTACTGTTTCAGTGCTAGTAAGCATCAACTGGTGGGCTTCTCACTTATGGCAGGATTCAATACTGATCCTCCTTTTTATCCCAATAATCTTCTCTATGTCCTTGAATGGTTCCCATTTTTGTATCTATACCTGGAATGTCGAGGAGACACGACTCATGCGTTGCCAAGAGACGTGTCTTATGCCCTCCCAAGGTGCGGCTCATGCTTTCCTACCATTTGTTAATGATGCGGATTCATAACCTTGCGATTTATTTTCATTGTTTAATACACCATTGAGAGCTATTGACCCTCCCGTGTCACCGTTGCTTGCCAGATGTTTGGGTATCTCGTGCGTGAGATACGAGCGAGTGTTTAACAAGTTGGGCCTAATGATAATACGCAAAACGATGTTTATGAGTGTTGCGTTTTATTAATATATCCTTTATTTGTTATTCCGTAGGTTTCCCTTATTAACTTTTATTTGCTAATTACGTAGAAATTGATATAATATTGATCAGCATAATATATAATTATTTATTTATTTATTTATTAATTAGTTATTGATAACATTGATTAACATAATTAATATATAATTATTTAATTATTTATTTGTTAATTAACATGATCAATATATAATTTTTTAATCATTAATTTATCAATTTTATAATTGGCAAGGTATATCACAGTCCTCCCCTCCTAAATTTGCTTGTCCTCCAGCAATTTAAGGTTTGGATGTTCAAAAATATCTGTTCCTTCCCAAGTTGCATCTTCCTCAAGCAGGCCTTTCCACTTGATTAGGTATTCTGGAATGATTTTATTTCTTAACTTTTTCTCTCTCATATTGAGGACTCTTTCTGGTTCTAGGATAAGTTTCCCCTCATTATCAATTGGGCATAATTCTTCACATGGAGTAATATATTGTCCAAGGACTCTTTTTAGCCGTGATACATGGAAGACATTGTGGATTCTGCTATTCCCGAGTAACTCTATTCGTAGGCTACTTCACTAATTTTCCTTACAACTTTGTATGGTCCATAGAACCTCAGCTTAAGTTTTTATGCTCCACTAGTTTTTATTGATAATTGCTTATAGGGTTGTAACCTTAAGAAAACTCAATCCCCAACTTCAAATGCTTGTTCGGTTCTTTTCCGGTTGGCGTAAATCTTTTGTTGGTTCTGTGCATGGTGTAGGTTATCTTTAAGACTTCTCATAATGTCCATGTTTTGTTGTGCAAAATCTCTAGCTCCAGGTACCTTGCTTTCTGGAAGAATTAGACTCCCAAAAGAAGTGGCTTCATAGATATATAATGCCTTGAATGGGCTCATTCCAATGGATAGATGATGTGTGTTGTTGTAACAATACTCACCCAAGTGTAGCCATTTTACCCATGTATTTTGTTGGCCTGTACTGTAACGTAATTCCTCAAGTATCCTTCTATCCACTTATTTACAATTTTTGTTTGTCCGTCAGTTTGAGGATGATAGCTTGTATTTGGTGTTAGCTATGTGCCTGTCAAATGAAAAATTTCTTGCCAAACCATGCTTAGAAATCGGCTATCTCTGTCACTAACAATGTTTTTTGGTAATCCATGCAATCTAAAAACTTCTTTAAAAAAAACTTCGGCAACTTGAGGTGCTCTATATTCTATAGATATGGTGTGCATATTTGGTCAACCGATCTACCACTACGTATATACAGTATTTCCCTTGTACTTTGGGGAGGCCCACTATGAAGTCCATGGAGATGCTTTCCCATTTTTTATCAGGTATGGGTAAGGGTTGAAGTAATCCGGCTGGGTGTGTTTGTTCTATTTTATTTCTTTGGCATATCATGCATTCTTGAACATATTTGAGTATGTCCTTAAGTCCCTTCCAAGAATACCTTTCCCTTATTTGTTTGTATGTTTTGTAATACCCCCGGTGTCCTGCTAGGGGGCTGTCATGAAATTCTTTGGTGATGATTGCTTTCATTTTTGAGCTAGGTGTGAGATAAATTTGATTTTTATAGAGGATAACTCCTTCTACCACCTTGTAATCTTCATTTGGTATGTGGCCTTCAATGATATTGCTAGCATGGGAATCCTTGGCATATTTTGCGATAATGGAGTGTTTCCAGTCCGCTATGATATCTGTTATGGTACACAAATAGGGCCTTCTAGATAGTGCATTGGCTACTATATTATTTTTCCCTTTTACATATTCTATGTCAAAGTTATAAGCCTGTAATTTGCTTACCCATTTCTGTTGATGGTCGTTAAGACCATTTTGTTTTAGGAAGAACTGTAGGCTATTGTGATCTGTTTTGACCAAAAACTTCCCACAAACCAAGTATTGTCTAAACTTTTCCAATGCATGCATAATTGCCAACATTTCTTTGTCATAGATGGAGTAGGATCTCTCGATGGGGTGGAGTTTTCTACTTTCAAAGGCAATTGGGTGTTTATTTTGCATGAGGACAACACTGATGCCTTCTCCTGATGCATCGTATTGTAACTCAAATGGTAGAGAGAAATCGGGGACAGCTAGTACTGGACAGGAACTCATGGTCTTTTTGAGCTCTTCAAAAGCTTGTTGGGCTAGTTCATTCCATCCAAAAATCCCTTTTTTTGTCAAATCTATGAGGGGTGCGGCTAATTTTGAGAATCCTTTAACAAACCTCTTGTAGTAACTACAAAGCCCCAAAAAGCCCCTTAGTTGGATTGGGGTTTTGGGTTTAGGCCACTCTTACTCCCTGTTCGCTGATCTTGTGGCCTAAGTATAAAATTTCCTTCAGACCAAATTCACATTTTGAGGATTTGGCATAAAGTGACTTTTGGTCAAGAATTTCCAATACCTCATCAATGTGCTTAAGATGATCCTCCCAAGTTTTACTATATATGAGGATATCATCAAAGAATATTAATAAAAATCTTCTGAGTTGCTTCCTAAAGGTATGATTCATACAGGACTGAAATGTTGTGGGAGCATTAGTTAACCCATAGGGTAAGACCAGAAATTCAAAGTTTCCATAGTGGCATCTAAATGCTATTTTTGGAATGTCCTCCTCTCTCATCCTTATTTGGTGATCCGGACCTTAAGTCAATTTTCGAGAAGTATTTGGCTCCATGGAGTTCATCAATAAGTTCATCCACTCTAGGGATAGGATAACGATTCTTGATTGTATTTTTATTCAAGTCTTTATAATCAATGCACATTCTCATTGTTTTGTCTTTCTTTTTGACTAGTACAACTGACGATGCAAACGGGCTGGAACTTGGTTGAATGTGGCCCATCTCTAATAATTCATTTATAGTTTTTTCTATTTCTTCCTTGAATTTTTGTGGATGTCGATATGGAGTGGTGATTACTAGTTGTGCTCCTTTTTCTAATTCTAGGATGTGTTCAAATCCTCTTTTGGGGGGTAGTCTCGGAGGGATGTCATCAAAAACTTTTTTCTGCCTTTTTAAGATTGGTTCTATATCAATGTGTGTAGCCTTTTCTTGAGAGTTATTATTGTCAAGAATCATGCATTGGGCTGCCCATTCGCCTTGTTGTTTTCTAAAAATTCTCTCCATCCTTTTGCAAGAGACCATCTTTAGGGAGCCGCTAGGAAGCCCTTTTAATGTTACTTCCTCCCCTTCATGTTGGAACCAAATAGTTAAATTTGGTAGATCAAACATAAAGCATCCCAAGGAATATATCCATGGAGTGCCCAGAATCATGTCGGCATTATGACGAATGATTGGAATCGGTGAGATGAGGCAGGACAAAGTAGGGGTAGAGGGTGAATGAGACAATGAAGGGTGATGTATTTTGGAGTAATGCAAAATATATAGTTTCCCCCGTTGCTCTAGTTTTCCAAGTCATTAGATATGGGGATGGGGATACACCTACCCTTGGAGAGGTGTATGAGTGTATCAATTCTATGCTTGATCAAATGAGGGCTATTGTGCGAGAGGAACCCACTTTTAAGCATTCTATAATGAGAACATTTGACCAATCATTCACCACAAATGTGATAGGATAAACATTCCCTTGCACATGGTTGCTTATGCATTGAATCCAAAGTGGTACATGCCTAGGCCTAGTAGAGTTACACCAATCCAAGATGATGAGGTGAAGGCAGGGTTCTTCAGGTACATTTATAGGATGTATGATGCTGAAATTGTTTGCACAATTTGCACTAAGTGAATAAAATTCACCACTCTTAGGGGTTATGCAAGTGAAACAAAAGAAGATATAAAACTATGACATAGGAGGACCCGATTTTGTGGTGGAATTGTCATGGACAAAAATCAACAACAACCACACTAGTCATCCATTTGTTATCTCAAGTTTCTAGTTCTTTAGCTTCAAAGAGAAATTGATCTACTTATAGCTTCATCTACTCTCTTACGAGGAACAAACTTACCTCTAGAAGAGCAGAGAAGCTAGTAGCTATGCATAGTGCCTTATCTATCACTAACCACAAGACATGTGAGTACAAGGAGATCCCAGAAACACAGTGGGATGTAGAGCCAGAGAAACCATCATAAGTCGATGGGGATGAGGATCAATTGCCTTCAAATGCAAGGCTGGTGTAGGATTCATATTTAGGTTTTCCAATTCAATCATCATCATTTTGTATTTTAGTTTTATGAAGATTTCATAATTTTAGAAATTAAATCAGAGTATTGGCTTTGGAGCTGTGCACTTGTGTGCTTAAAATAAAATCATTAAATATTCTTTGAGTTGGTCGCTTGCAATTCCTTTAAGCTTGGCCTGCGATCACTATAGGGTTGGGCACTAAAGGTCCTACTTGAAACATTCTTCAATACATTTAAATGAGCTTTTCATTGGTGGTTAGGCATATGTTTGACAATAAATTTATGTTGCATGAATGTCAATATTAAGTATTAGACAAGGTGTTGCCTTTTAGGAATCATGGTATAGGCGCAACTATTCAAAAGGATTCAAACTATATATATAGAAAAAGACAAGGTTTGAATAAGGACAAAAAGGTCTGCCATTTAGTGCCACATCAGGCTAGGAAGAAGACAAGAGAAAAGAGACAAATCTGAGCAATAGATGGCTCCTTTTTGGACTCTTGTGATAGGTGCTGGAGTTTAAGAGTCGTGAGATTTAGATTGGCTCTAAAGTTAAATCACATAAGACAAGAGGGATCATATTACCTAGTTGCTGCTTTCTTGAAAGGATGTTAATAATTTTAACAGCACAATTGAGGATCGGATCTCATCACCTTAGGTGTAAAACAACTAGATGGACTAGCCCAAAGAAAAGAGGGAAGACTGAACTTGTGTCTTTTGTAGAAAAGAAGTTAAAACCAAGTGGCACTTCATCATAGAGTGTGCAGAATATGAGGATATCTGTATGCAATTTGTTGATACTTTGAAAGCAGACAATCTAACTGAAATCTTTGAGGAGAAGAGGCTTCACAAAGTTTGCAAAATTTTGGTCAAAATTCATAATAGAAGAGCGAACATAGAAAGAAATATGAAATTGTGTCAATGTTGTAGATTTTGGTCCTTTAGACCGCTCCATCTCATGGACATCATTAAAAATCCTTCATTCTTCATTCAATTATTTGAGGATCGATAGTTTGTGCTTGCTTAGCATGGAGTTTTGACTTCATATCTTTGACGTGGAAATCACCTTGAGCTTGCCATAGTTTTTTTTTATTTACTTGGTGTGACATTGCTATGAATTAGACTTGTGTTTGATATACCTTTGTATGAGACAAGAGGATTGGCATCAAAGTTTTCTGTAATATTATGACGTCTTTCCTTATATTTGAGAGTGAAAACAAAATGTTTTGAAATTGGCATGAGGATTGGAGAACTTGGCATCACCTTAAGGGCATAGCTTATTTCTTTTGCATGGAGGTTTTAATCAGTTAAGAGAGCAGATTGTGCTACAGCAGTGTATAAAGATTTTGGTTGGTGACTGTCCTACAACACAGTCTTTGTATGATTCCATGCCAATTTGTTGATAGTTCAAGAATTCCCTTAGCCTAGTCTTGATCTGAAAATTGATTGGAGTTGACTGTTAATCCAAGAGGTGTTCTTGGCCCCATCATCGCCTTAGAGGAGGAATTTTCAAGAAAAGAGAATTACTTTGATGCTGTCTTAATTCTGATGCAAAGTGATTCAGGTCTGCAATGTTTTTTGTCAATCAGGGTACTATGCTGTTGTACTCATTGAAGTCATCAAATTGATAAAAATTGTTGCTATTCAATTAGAAATGTCTATGCTATATAATTTGCACAAAATGCAATATAAATGAATGAAAACTTCTCAAATATGAAAACATGCAAGTTACAAAACTGTTTGACAAAATATCTCAAATAGTGCAAAAATTTATAGCAAACAGAGTAGTGTTGTGAGGTTTTCACGCCATCACCCCATTGCAAATGAAGACCCCCTCTTTTTGCTTTTGCAGTAGGAGTACTGGTCTTAGATGCTTTTAGGTGGTCTTAGTTGGCAACATTTTCAAGTTTCCAAGTCCGAGAGTGAGTTTGGGCAATTTTGGCCTGCTAGAAAGTCAAGTCTGTCCAGGATGTGAGCGAGAGATGAGCTAATCTAGTCAAGGATAGGGAGTTGAAACCAAAATATTTGTGATGAAATGAGTTAAAACCCTTTGAAAATCCTTGTTCTAGCTTCAATATGATCTTAGAAAGTCAAAAAAGGTTGTGGGAGGTAACATTGTTGAACGCGTGCTAAATCCTGAAATTTAAAGTCTAGAATTTTTTGAAAACTCCCAAAATCTAGAATCTTTATTATAAATCCTATGAAGTTGAAACCTATCTCAAACATCCTAACAGTATTTATATAAAATATAACTTAAAGTATAAGAAAGGATTCTTATAATTAAATGTTATATTTATACAAATCCTCACGCCCTCTGAGCTCAAAAAATGACTAAGTATGGACAACATGTTGCAAAGACGAAAATTCCTCTGAGCATGGTGGATTCCGCTTGCCCCAAAGGAATCCACATTCCTCTGACCCCCCAAGATTTTTCCCCTTGCAAGAGCAAGATCCAAGTCCCAAATCGGTGAGAAAAGTGAAAGAAATTGCAAAAATGATGTTTTTTGAGGTTAAGTAGTCTTAGAGGAAAATTCCTCTCAACATGGCAGATTCCGCCAGCCTCAGAGGAATCAAATTCCTCTCTACCCCCAGATTTCCACCACTACAAGGAAGGCAATGGAAGGAAAGGACAAAGGAATGATTGAAGAGAAATCACTAAGGAGAGACAACAGTTTGGAGAAGTTGCAAAATAACAAAGGGAGATGACTGAAAGTGGATGAGGAAAATTCCTCAAGACAGAATCCGCATGCCCTTGAGGAATCTTGATTCCTCTATACACCTCTATTTCTGCCTTGACCTTAGATTGAGTAAAACATGGATGCAGCCCCCAAACTTAAGAAATGATGAATAAAGAACTTGAAGATTATAAAGGATATCAAAACATTGGTGAGGTCTTATGAGAAGGTTGCAAATTTGAAAAATTTGGAGTGAAAAGGTTCAAAATTCCTCTCCATGCCTCCATTTCTGCCTTCCATGAAACAGAGTCAAACTCAACCAAATTCCTTAAAACTGCATATGAATGGGAAAACAATGAATGAAGTAAGGAATCCAAGAGGAAAATTGAGGAGAAAAGTTAAAGCAAAAATGCAAGAGTTGATTCCTCTAGGCATGGCGGAATCTACCAGCCTTAGAGGAATCCAAATTCCTCTCCTGGGATTAAATTCCACCTCTACACGAGATGGAGAAATTGCCAATGTGAAGCCCCTTAAACATCAGAAAAATACAATTGGGGGTCAACCCGAGTCTAAGATGGAGAAATCAAGACTGATTGGGTGGAGTTTTCTTTAAGTGGAGATTAAGGTGAGGTGAGGAATCCCCTTTCCTCTCCAAGGCCTGATTTCTGCCCTTGACAAAGATCACAGACCAGCCTAAAGGGATCTCTCCCAAGACCAAGGAGGACTTCAAATCAGATGAAGAAATTCCTTGAGGGATGGCAGGTTCTGCCATCCCCCAAGGATTAATTATCCTCTATGCCACCTAATTTCCACCTAGGAGTTGAAAGAGAACCAATGGAAGGATGAGAGTGCAATTTGGTGTTTGATAATGATGAAACCATAAATCAATTGCCTCCTAAATCAAGTCAGCCTGCATATGGAGAAATAGAGGAATTAGGCTAAAATGTTTTAATTAATAAGGGCAAGTCGGCCTTCTCAAGGACATGTCCTTTCAAGCTTCAAACTGCCTATATAAAGAGAGAGATAAGAGTTCATTTAAACATTGAATGCAAGTAAAATCAGCTCTTCTTTAAACAGTGAATTATCTCCCTTTAGCAATGATTTCCTTATATAAGGCAGTGAAGTATCTCCATAAGGCAGTAGATTACATTAAGGAGGAGGTAAATTCTCTTCGAGGGGCAGAATATTTGGGGCATTTAAAAGCAAATTTCTTCCAAAAATCAGAGATACAGGAGTAATGAGAAATGAAATCTGGGCTTGTTATACACTACAAAACTTATTTATTTCCCAGATTTCAAGTAACTTTAGGCTCAAGTTGCAAGACTTAAACATTTTATCAATGAAATCAGAATTGGGATTTCCAAGAAGAAAGCGAAAATTGATCAAGTGCCTTTTGCCTCCTTGTTTTGATGTGAAAGAAGGTGGAATTTAGATGCAATTTCATTTCATATTTCCTTCATTTTGTTTATTTCCTATCAATTTTATGAGCTTAATGAATCTTTCCTTTGTTTTACAAGATAAACATTAGGCGAGGAGGAGCTTGGAGAGCAGAGATATGATGGCCAAGCCAAACTCAAGACTTCAAGCAAGAGGATGCTCGAAGACTCCAAATGAGAAGGAGATGCAAAAGCAAGTGGTCAAAGTTCAAAATCAGATCAAGATCAAGATGGAGTTCAAGAAAACAAAGATGTGAGTGAAAGAAGAAAATTTTCATCAACTTGAATTTCCTCCGGAAATCCAAATTCATTTTGAAGGATCCAGCTACATGAGGGGTTCCATCACTTCAAGAAATTCAAGATTCAAGATACGAGCAAGTTCAAATCATGGCAATGAGAAAATTTCCAAGAACAAGGATAAAGAAAATTTGAGAAGATGAAGCAATTCGGGAATATGCCATCACAATTGAACGCTTGATAATATTGTGTATCAAGAGATATTTTATCATCATCAAAAGATTGATCAAGTCTACAAGATAAGGATGCAGAGGTGGCACCCACTTGTCTTCTACTAATCAAAAAATTCCAGTCACATGTGTCCAAGCACACTCAATCATATTATGCCAAGTGTACAATTTTCTCATTGGTTCTCAAAGGCATTGTAATTTTCTTATAGGTTCACAAGGTGGTGCCTTCATGTAATTGCTCAATAAAGTGGAAACCCTAATTAGGGTTTGTAGGGATAAATATTGGCCCTTAATCTTGAATTGATCTTGGCCCTTCATTGTAATCAAACAACTGTAAAAGGCCAAGGCCTTCTCATTTGTAACAGTCAGTGAGTGAAGCAATTAGGTAGCTAGTAGTAGAAGTAGAGTAGGAGACTTGTTGAAATTGTTGCCATAATGCTATCAAAGTAATTGATGATTCATTGTTGGTCTTCATGGTGGGTTACTTAATGTTGCTTTGAAGTATTGCATGGTTTCTTCTCTTCAATTCCTCATTTTGAATTTAATTTCATGTTAAATAGAAGTAGAAGTAGATGAACGGAAGATATTGTTGAATGGTGATTAATGGTGGAGCTAGTCCCCATACCTTTTTGGTACTTACTGATGGTGAGTAGCAGTGCAAGGTTAGTCTAGGCCTAAATTGTCAGTGTTTAACTTCTATTGGAGATGTTCATTAAGATTGCACCTTCATAGGGTATTTGGATGAATATTGACAATGTGAAAATCATTCCTACATCCATAGAAGATAACACCCTCCTATGTCTAGTTGATACAGCAAAGCAAGGATTGGTTAGAGGCTCACCCCATCATCAACATTATCCTACATTATTAGAGCTAGGTAGCTTTTATTTCTTTGCAAGTTATTTGGTTTAAAGTGATTTGAAGAAGTTGAAAGAGTTGATATCCCTTGAATGAATAGCGTAAGTCCCTTTGTGATAACCAGCATATCACATCATAAAACTGAGTAAACTCCACGATTAAGAAGGAACCTTGAGGTTGTCTCATTTGATCACACATGTCATCTACATTGTTTAGCATATGAGCATCCTTATTCAAGAGGGAGTTGAAGATTTGTTGTTTCATCCTGACATGCTAAGTATTCAATTTTGTATGTTGTGGTGGAACAAAACTCACATCAACAGAAATTGGCACTAGAAGGAGGGCATGAACAAAGTTCATTCATTGAATTATCAACAAGAATGAGCTTTCATGTTACATTAGAGATAGAATATCTCTCTTAAGGAAAAAAACCAAAAAATCAAGAAAATCTGAAAATCCAAAAACAAGAAAGGTTTCTCAATGGGCAAGCAAGTTGATGTTCTTCCAATTTGGTTTGATTTGAACAAGCAATTACATCCACTAGGATTATCTCAACTTGCAACATCAAGGAAGTGTAGAATACATGGCACCATAGAGCATGAGGAGATGTATTGTTTGGTATTTTTTCTGAGGGTGGAATTAGCATTGCAACAAAGAATTTATTTTTCTAATGTGTATAAGCCTATGATACTTGTCAAATCAGAGTTCCATGAGTTTAAAGAGAAGATTCAGAGGGAACCAAGATGCGGATATGGAGGAAATACTTAGCAACATTCTTGGTGTACTGTATACAACCTGTCATATTCAAAATCTACTTGTCCATCATGCCAAGATACCATCAACCTAGTCAAATTTCAAATGGGGCGGTATGAAGAGTTGACAAAGGAAGGTAACAAGGATTTCATTCGACACTAGGGTTGAACACCAAAAGAGGGCACGCTACATCACCATCCAAGGAGAATAAGCAACAAGATGACATGGTTCAGAAAAATGACCAAAGCAATCCAAAGGAATATGAACTTTCATGCTTTACTTCACAAGAGGAAGATGTTGAAAAGAAAATCAAGAAAGCAGTAGAACGCATTCGAGAAAGAAAAATGGTAGCAAGTGAAAATAAACATATGGAAACTTCTCAGGTTGGGGAATTAAACAAAGATTATTGCAAATTTGAAGAAGATGAGATCTTTGGTGTACTTTCATGCATAATACAAAAGGAGGTTCTTGAGAGGGAGTTGCAAGAAATTTCAAGTAATTTTGGAGAAGAAGGTAGTCAATTCGACAAGCTAAATAAGGATGTTCGAGTTATCACAAATGAATCAAAACATGAAGAGAAATTTGACAACGCACTACAAGACATAATTTCCACCATATTCTTTGTAGAGGGTGTTGAATGATCTCAAGGAAGAAATACAAATGGAATCATTGTCAACTACATTTCAAGATAGACAAGTTACTGGTAGTGGAATGATTCATCATCAACTACGACCTCCAAAGACATTGCCATTTGAGATTGATTTTGATGATTAATCCATGGAGATGTTTGATGGTCCTCCTATCAGTTTTGAAGACACCGTGCTTGATGAATTTGTGCATGAAGAATTGCAAGATGTTCCTAAAGAAAAATCAACTAGCAATTTTATGGTAAATAAGGCTTCGAATGTATTTGGTGAAGATTTGCAAGATATGTTGAGAGATGACCAAGTTAGTCCCATGGAAGAAGAGATTGAAGAGTTCAGTTTGGGTTGGTGCTACAATTTGATATTGCATTTGAATGACTTGAGGAGATATTTGAGGGAGCAATCGTTAAGGAATCCTTCATTTTTGAGGATGCACTTAAGGATATTCGTAAGGATGCATGTTTCATATTACACAAGGACGGGCCTCCAAAAGCCATATTCCAAGGCCTTGACTTCAAGACTGGTCTTGCTTTGATCACCCATGAGTTTGATGTTGATGTCAGTGGGATGATCTATCACCAACTTCGACCTCCCGAAGCTATGGATGATCAACAATGATTTGAACAAAGGCTTCCATTCGAAGTACCCTAGGTTGTTTCTTTCCCCTACTTTTAATGTTGAAATTTTTGAAAGTTATTATTTCGATTATGGTGATTTAGGAAGGACAAATTGTTTATGGATTGACCATGCCCCTCGCAAATTGCCTCAGCAATTGATTTTGCATGATAAATTTCCTGAATTTGAGTTTGAGGTGACAAAACATTTTCGGAGTACAAGGATAAGTTTTCCACAATCAGAACCATCACCCAAGCCTTGTTGCTCTTGAACATTTTGAGAACCATGTTAGATCATGTATACAGTATATATATATATATATATATATATATATAGCTCTTTTGAGTGTTGTCCTCTTAGACCTCTTGCACATAGTTAGAGTAGGTTTGTCTTAAACCACTTGGATCAAGAAGGTTAGAGTGGGTTTCCTTTTTGTCAATGAGCCTAGAGGGTAATTTGCCTTGAGTCAATTGACTTGAGATTTGTTTAAGGGGCTTGGTTAGTTGCTTAGTCTTCTTTAGAGAGTCATTTTGTAGGTTTGCCTTGAATCATTTGACTTAAGATCTTTAGTGGCTTTTGTCATAGTAGAAGTCTTTAGTTTAGATCACTTTAGAGAGTCATTTTGTAGGTTTTCCTTGAGTCATTTCACCCCAGTAGTAGTTTAGTTTAGTTGTCTAGTTCACCTTAGCTTAGGTGTCTGCTTTGGTTAGTTTAGTTTGAGGGATCACAATATGTAAGAAGAGCAAGGTATCATACAACACACTCTGGTATTTTCCCAGTAGATTTGTTTCGTTTATTTCATGGATATCTCTGTTAGGTTCCCTTGAATTGGAGATTGTTCCTAATAGCCTTATCTTTCTCAAAGGATTTCTCCTAAATTTGGATGGAATCATAGATTGTGTTTTTTAGTACCTGAGTCTATCGATTATAAAATTTTACTCACACTTAATTGCTGCAAGTTCTTTGGGAGTTCTCAAGGTGAAGTTGGAATTAATGAAAATTATACACCTGCTTCAGCACCACTGTGGTTTTTCCAAACCCTCTACAAGTTTCACTGCTTGTAAGCCAAAATAAAAAAGGAAAAGAAAAGCAATATCAAAAGAAAAGAAAGAGAAAAGAAAAAAATGAGAAAAAGAAAAATGAGAAAAGTAAAGCAATTCAGCTCTAGGTGTGCGAATATCTCTATTGGTGCTACTCAATAAAAAAATCACTAAAAGTAGAGCAATGTTCAGGGTGGACCACAACGATAACCTAATGCAAGAGCATCCTGGGTTGCCTTGCTATCCTACTTATTTTGTTCATTCTGCCAGTAAGTGCCAAATTGTAGTCATTGCCGAGTTGCAGTAATTGTTGAGCGTTCCTGTGTTCCGAGTTGTTCAGTGTTGGCCGAGTGATCTTATATGTGCCAAGTTGTTCAGTTTTGGCCGAGTGTTCCTTCCTATGCCAAGTGAACCTATTATTTGCTGATGCTTGGTTCTTCTTTGACCGAGTTTGTCTATGTTTGGTTTCCAGTTGGAGCTGACTCTTGTATTTAATTTGGGTCATGAATTTAATGTTTGGATCTTGTCTTGGGATGTGTGCCTGACCATTTTGTGGTCGGCCTTCCTTGTAATGATCAAGAATCTTATGTAAGCCATTTTGGAAAGTATAAATAAGGATGTCTAGATTTATGTTAAGGGCGATTTTTGGGGACTTAGAGATAGAAAATAAGTGATTGAAAAATCTTGTTGGCCGTAACCCGGAAGGCCTCACAACCGAACATGTATACTATGAATGAATAAAAGTATTTGATGTTCCTTCTCTCCTTGGTGATGTTCTCTATGTTGTTTCCATTGTGTTATACTCTGCAAGGTGGCTAGATAGTTGGGTGTGCCTTTGGCCCTAGCTATTCCATGTACCTCCTTGCGTCAGGTGGTATCAAAGCTTAAGGTTCGTCCTTGAGAAGTTTGGATCGTGTAGAACCCTAAATTGGATTTGGTTGTAGGGTGGTAGATCTACAGATTTGACCTATAACTTGCAGAGGGTTACGATCTTGCAGGAACCTATTTGTCAATATGGTCGAGCTAGAGGAAATGTTGATAATGCCATAATGGACAAGTTGAGACAAATTGCAGCCAAATTAGATGTCGTGGAGATAGCCCAAAGGAGATGAGTGCATCTTGATGATGTGAGTGATGATGAAGCAGAGCCACCAAACCCTAATCCAGAACTCGAGGAAGATCAAGAAGAGGAAAGATTGTTGAGAGTATTGTCTAGGGCACATTCAAAGCCTGTTGATGAAGTTATTCCTTATGATGGAAAGTTGGATACAAATGTTGTGTTAGATTGGAGCTCTGATATGGAGAAGTTCTTTGAGTTTCAGAGCACTCCTGAGAATAGGAAAGTGAAAATTGCAATTACTAGATTGAAAGGTCATGCCTCACTTTGGTGGGAGCATTTGCAAATTGATAGACAGAGAGGAGGAAATGAGAAGATCAGAACTTGGCTGAAAATGGTGAATAAGGTAAAGAAGAAGTTCCTCCCTACTGATTACCTAGTTAGTTTGTTGAGGAAGATGCAAAACCTTAGACAAAAGGACATGATTGTGAAGGAATACACTGAGGAATTTTATGGATTGGACATCAGATCTAGACATGTGGATGATGAGGTTGAGAAAGTTGTAAGGTACCTGAATGGAATGAGATCTGGAATTCAAGATGAAATAAGTTTTGTGAAATTGGATAGTATGGAAGAAGCATATCAATATGCCTTGAAAGCTAAGGAAGTCTTGACAAAGAAGCATGAACAAAGACAGAGAGGTAGCGGTGGTAGATTCCAGAGAGGCAAAGGTAGAGCCTATGGTGAAGGTGGAAAATCTAACAATTCTATGTCAGATAAGGGCAAATTTGAGTGGAAAAGTGAAGATAAAGGCAAGACCGAGTGGAAAGGTGGTAGCTCTTACCGAGGTGGTACTAGTTCATACCGAGGAAGAGGTAATTCTTATTCTAGTGGTGGTTTTAGTGGTAATTGTTTCAGATGTGGTAAAGAAGGGCATGGATATTTTGAGTGTAGACATTCTGATGGGAATGAACAAAGTCATAGAAATGTTGTGGTAGAAGATAATCTTGAGGGTTCATCAAATGGGCCTGAAGATGGAGAAAATCCAATGGTAAGGAGAACTTTGTGTAATAAAAGAGTTGATAAAGAACCCGTTCTAAGGAGAAGTCTTTTCAAGACCAGATGTAAGATGGCAGGAAAATGTTGCAAAGTGATTGTTGACAGTGGTAGCTCAGCAAATTTGGCATCAGAGGAGCTAGTTACAAAGTTGAAATTGTAGAGGTTGAGACACCCTAAACCCTATCATGTTTCATGGATCAAGGATGAGCATAAATTGTTGGTAAGTGAGCAATGTATTGTGAAATTCAAGATTGGAAGCTATTTTGATGAAGTTCTGTGTGATATTATGCCTATGGATTGTTGTCATATTCTGTTGGGTAGACCTTGGCAGTATGATAGATATGCTATGCATGATGGTAGATTGAATCAATATACTCTTTGGGTGAATGGGAGAAAGAAAACATTATTACCTTTGATTGAAGTTCCAAATGAGATAAACTATACTATTGTGAAAATTTGCATGGTTAATGGAAAGCAATTTGAAAAAGATATGAAGAAGAACCAAGTCTGTTTTGCTATAATTCCTAAGAGACCAAGTTATGCTAATAAATGCCAAGTGACCGAAAATAGCAATGACCGAGTGCCAGTAGAAATCAAAAACTTGCTGAATGAATACAAGGAGATTGTTGCAAAGGATATTCCTGACGGTTTACCGCCAATAAGAAGTATAAGTCATTGTATGGATCTGATTCTTGGAGCTAGTTTGCCAATTAAAGCACCATATAGATTGACACCTACTGAGAATGAAGAACTTAACAGACAAGTGCAGGAGTTGTTACAGAAAGGTTTGATTAGAGATAGCTTGAGTCCATGTGCTGTACTTGTTGTGTTAGCACCTAAGAAGAATGAGAATGGAGAATGTGTACTGATTCCAGAGCTATCAACAAGATAACAGTGAAGTATAGGTTTCCTATGCCGAGGATGGATGACATAATGGATTGTTTGGGTGGAGCAAAGTATTTTACAAAGATTGATTTGAAGAGTGGGTATCATCAGATCAAAATCCAAGAAGGTGATGAGTGGAAGACTACTTTCAAGACAAAAGATGGTTTGTATGAGTGGTTGGTTATGCCTTTTGGTTTGACTAATGCACCTAGTACTTTCATGAGATTGATGAATGAAGTTCTCAAGAGATTTTTGGGTAAGTTTTTTATTGTTTATTTGGATGATATTCTGATAATCAGTAGAACTAAGGAAGAACACCTTGAGCATATTAAACAAGTGTTGCAAAGATTGAAAGAGGAGAAGTTGCTGATTAATTTGAAAAAGTGTTCCTTTATGCAAGAAGAGATTGTATATTTGGGATTTGTGATTTCAGCTGATGGTTTGAAAATGGATCCTAAGAAGGTTAAGGCAATTTTGGAGTGGACTACACCTGAGAATATGGGTGAGGTAAGATCATTTCACGGTTTGGCTAGTTTTTATAGAAAGTTTATTAAAAATTTCAGTTCTGTTTGTAATGCTATGACAAAGACTATGAGAGGAGATAAAAAGGAATTTAAGTGGACACGTGGAGCTGATAAGAGTTTTGAGACTTTGAAACAAAAGGTTGCCGAGTTACCTGTGTTAGCTTTTCTTGATTTCAATAAGGTATTTCAAGTTGAGTGCGATGCAAGTGGTAGTGCAATAGGAGTTGTGTTGAGTCAGGAAGATAAACCTGTTGCTTTCTTTAGTGAGAAGTTGAATGATGCAAAAAAAAAGTATTATGTGTATGATCAAGAGTTTTATGCTATTGTACAAGCCTTGAAAAAGTGGAGACATTATTTGCTACCAAGTGAATTTGTGTTGTATACTGATCATAAAGCTTTGCAGTATTTGGGAAGTCAACATAAGTTGAATTAGAGACATATGAAGTGGGTTGAATACTTACAGAGTTCAACATTTGTGATCAAGCATAAGAGTGGAGTTACTAACCGAGTTGCAAATGCATTGAGCAAAAGACATTCTTTGTTGACCGAGATGAGACTTGCAGTTCTTGGATTTGATGAGATGAAGGAGTTGTATGGATCTGACCCTGATTTTTCTGAGGCGTAGAGAAAGTGCAGAGCGCCAAATTTGTCAAGACAACTGAGTAAGTTTGAGGAGTATTTAAGTCAAGAAGGTATGTTGTTTAAAGGAATTAAGTTATGTATACCAAGAAGTTCCATGAGAATTTATTTGATTAAGGAGAAGCATTGTGGTGGATTGGCTGGACATTTTGGAGTTGATAAGACATTGAGTTTGCTTAAAGAAAAGTACTATTGGCCACATATGTATAAGGATGTTCAGAAGTTTGTAAGGAGTTGTGAAATTTGTCAAGTTGCAAAAGGAATAAGTCAGAATACTAGATTGCATACACCTATTTATGTTCCTGAGAAACCTTGGAGTGACATCAGTATGGATTTTGTTCTTGGATTACCTAAGACAGCAAGAGGGTATGATTCCATATTTGTTGTTGTCGATAGATTTTCTAAGATGGAACATTTCATACCATGTAAGAAGACATCAAATGTTGTGCATGTTGCTGAGATTTTCTTCAAGGAGATTGTTAGATTGCATAGATTACCGAGAAGTATTATTTATGACCAAGATAGCAAGTTTGTTGGTTATTTTTGGAGGACTTTGTGGAACTAGATGAATACTGAGTTGAGGTTTAGTTCTACATTCCATCCATAGACAGATGGATAAACAGAGGTTGTGAATAGAAGCTTGGGCAATTTGTTGAGATGTTTAGTTGGAGATAAGCCGAGTAATTAGGATATGGTTTTGGCACAAGCTGAGTTTGCATATAATAATTTTGTAAATAGGAGTTCACGAAAAACACCTTTTGAGATTGTTACTGGAATGTAGCCTAGAGAAGTATCAGATTTGAGGGACATTGTTGGTGAAGAAAAGAGAAGTGTTGAAGGGGAAACATTTGCTGATTTTATGAATTCTTCACATGAGGAAGTGAAGTTGAAGTTGGAACAAAGTAATTAGAAATATAAGGAAAATGCTGATAAGTCTAGGAGACATCATGTTTTTGAAGTTAGTGATGAGGTGATGGTTCATTTGAAGAAGGGAAGATTTCCTGTTGGAACATACAGTAAACTGAAAATGAAGAAGTTTGGTCCTTGTAGAATTTTCAGGAAGTTTGGCAGTGGTAATGCTTATGAAGTTGAGTTACCTGATGACATGGATATATCTCCTATATTCAATATTGTTGATTTGCATAAGTATCATGAGTCAGATGGTGAAATTGTTATATCAGATGATTATCCTAAGAAGCATGTTGATGAAGTTGAACAAATATTGGATCAAAGAATTGATAAAAGCACAAGAGGAAGGGATTACTATGAATATTTAGTGAAGTAGAAGAATAGACCAGTGTTAGATGCTACATGGATTTCCCAATCTGAGTTGGATTCAGCTCGGGTTGTGACATCTCAATGATTCAGGAGAATCATTCCTTTCAACCCTAGTTATCTGATGCAGGAGAATCTTGGGTTGCCTTGCTATCCTGCTCATTTTGTTCATTTCGCCAGTAAGTGTCGAATTTGTAATGCCCAAAAGTTCGGGCCAAAACACAACCAACAAATTTTTTTTTTTATAAAAAGGTTATAAGTTCCACGTTCGCGATGCGGGACAAAAGTGCTAATGACGAAGTTCCAAAGCGACAAGAGGTCAACCCTAAACAAGCTGTTTACCGAAGGATGCTAGATGAAATTCAATATAATCAAAGTTCGTTAATCAACTTGACGATCAATTTTGTCAAACGTTAATCTATTAGTCCTTTAGATTATCTAAGAGGAATAGAATGTTTATTGATAATGCTATTCTTTAGATAGGTTAACCATTTTCCAAATATGCTCATATCGAGACCAATTTGATTGTGATGGTAAAATTGCCATCTTATGATTATATTGAATATAAATTTAAATTGACGTTTTCATCAATATCCATTTTCAAATGTATAAATACTAATTCAATTTATAATTACAACATACCATTAAATCAATGTACTTTTTAACCAATTAATAAATTCAAGATAACATTAGTTAATGATAAATATAATCAAAATTTATAAATCAATATTATTAATTAATATATTATAATGCAGTCATTGCTGAGTTGCAATAATTGTCGTGCATTCCTGTGTGCTGAGTTGTTTAGTGTTGGCCGAGTGATCTTATATGTGCCGAGTTGTTCAGTTTTGGCTGAGCGTTCCTTACTGTGCCGAGTGAACCTATTATTTGCTGATGCTCGGTTCTTCTTTGACCGAGTTTATCTGTGTTTGGTTTCCAGTTGGAGCCGACTCTTGCATTTAATTTGGGTCATGAATTTAATGTTTGGATCTTGTCTTGGGATGTGTGCCTGACTGTTTTGTGGTCGACCTTCCTTGTTGTAATGATCAAGAATCTTCTATAAGTCATTTTGGCAAGTATAAATAAGGATGTCTAGGTTTAGGTTAAGGGTGATTTTTGGGGACTTAGAGATAGAAAAGAAGTGATTGAAAAAACTTGTTGGCCGTAACCCAGAAGGCCTCACAGCCGGGCATGTATGCTATGAATGAAAAAAGTATTTGTTGTTCCTTCTCTCCTTGGTGTTGTTGTTTCCGCTATGTTATACTCTGCAAGGTAGCTGGATAGTTGGGTGTGCCTTTGGCCCTAGCTATTCCATGTACCTCCTTGCGTCATAACCTCGTCAAGGCTCTGAACTGACTAGCAGTGAGGTTCTATTCAGGATGCTTTTGGAGTACAGATATCGAAATAGCTAAGTCCAATGGATGTAAGAAGATATATAGGTTCTTGTCGAGCGGGGAATGAATACACCTGCACACACCTAAGTAATTGAGGATGAAGGCTCTTAGCTCAATTTGTGGTTTCTTCCACTTTGAGTGCATTTCCTAGTTGTTTCATAGGTGAAGATGAAATTAAACAAAGGTTCTTGGTTCCAAGCGAGTTTTATCCTTGGAATGTTCAGGAACATTTCTTTGGGTAGGTGCTAGATGTTGTGAGGTTTTCACACCATCGCCCCATTACAAATGGGGACCCCCTCTGTTTGCTTTTGAAGTAGTAGTGGTCTTAGATACTTTTAGGTGGTGTTAGTTGGTTAACATTTTCAAGTTTCCAAGTCCGAGAGTGAGTTTGGGCAATTTTGGCTTGCTGGAAAGTCAAATCAGTCTAGGACATAAGCGAGAGTTGTGCTAAGCTAGTCAAGGATAGGGAGTTGAAACCAAAGTATTTGTGATGAAATGGGTTAAAACCCTTTGAGAATCCTTGTTCCAACTTCAATTTGATCTTAGAAAGTCAGGAAAGGTTGTGGGAGGTAACATTGTTGAAGGCTTGTTGAATCCTGAAATTTGGCTAAGGAATTTTTTGAAAACTCCCAAAATATAGAATCTTTATTATAACTCCTATGAAGTTGAAACCTATCTCAAACATCCTGACAGTATTTATATAAAATATAACTTAAAATATAAGAAAGGATTCTTATACTTAAATGTTATATTTATATAAATACTTCTACCCTCTGAGCTGAGAAAATGACTAAGTATGAACATGTTGCAAAGAGGAAAATTCCTCTTAGCATGGCAGATTTTGCCTACCCCAAAGGAATCCACATTCCTCTGAACCCCCAAGATTCTGCCCCTTGCAAAAGTGAGATCCAAGTCCCAAATCGGTGAGAAAAGTGAAATAAATTGCAAATGTTGTTTTTAAAGGTTAAGTAGTCTTGGAGGAAAATTCCTCTCAACATGATAGATAACACCAGCCTTAGAGGAATCAAATTCCTCTTCACCCCTTGATTTATGCCACTACAAGGAAGACAATGGAAGGAAAGGACATAGGAATAATTGAAGAGAAATCACTAAGGAGAGCTAGCAGTTTGGAGAAGTCGCAAAATAACAAAGGGAGATGACTGAAAGTGGAAGAGGAAAATTCCTCAAGGCAGGGCGGAATCCACCTGCCCTTGAGGAATCTTGATTCCTCTCTACACCTGTATTTCCACCTTGACCTTCGATTGACAAAAACATGGATGCAACCCCCAAACTTAATGAAATGGTGAATAAAGAACTGGAAGATTATAAAGAACATTGGTGAGGTCTTATGAAAAGGTTGCAAATTTGAGAAGTTTGGAGTGAAAAGGTTCAAAATTCCTCTCCATGACTCCATTTCTGCCTTCCATGAAACAGAGTCAAACTCAACCAAATTCCTTAAAACTGCATATGAATGGGGAAACAATGAATGAAGTAAAGAATCAAAGATGAAAATTGAGGTGAAAAGTTCAAACAAAAATGCAAGAGTTGATTCCTCAAGGCATGGCGGAATCTACTAGCCTTAGAGGGATCTGAATTCCTCTCCTGGGCTTAAATTCCACCCCTACATGAGATGGAGAAATTGCCAATGTGAAGCCCCTTAAACTTGAGCTAAATACACTTAGAGGTCAATATGATTCTAAGAAGGAGAAATCAAGACTGATTGGGCGGAGTTTTCTTTAGTGGAGATTGAGGTGAGGTGACGAATCCAAATTCCTCTTGACATGGTGATTTTCGTCTTGTATTTGTGGATTGAAAATATGAACTATTTCCTTCTCAACTTGCAAGATGATCGACAAATTGAAGGATTTAGGTGATGAGGTGAGTTCAATTGTGAAAAATGTGTTGGAAAATGAAGTAAAGAAAGGAGAATTCCTCTGGGAATGGCGGATTCCGCCACCCCAAGAGGAATCCCCTTTCCTCTCTAGAGCCTGATTTCCACCCTTGACAAAGATGACAGACCATCTTAAAGGGATCTCACCCAAGACCAAGGAAGAGTTCAAATGAGATGAAGAAATTCCTTGAGGGATGGCAGATTCCACAATCCCCCAAGGATTAATTATCCTCTATGCCATCTAATTTTTGCCTAGGAGTTGAAAGAGGACCAATGGAAGGATGAGAGTGTGATTTGGTGTTTGATAATGATGAAACCATAAATCAATTGCCTCCTAAATCAAGCCAGCCTACATATGGAGAAGTAGAGGAATTAGGCTAAAATGTTTTAATTAAGAAGGGCAAGTCGGCCTTCTCAAGGACATGTCCTTTCAAGCTTCAAACCACCTATATAAACAGAGAGATAAGACTTCATTTCAACATCAAATGCAAGTAAAATTATCTCTTCTTTAAACAATGAATTATCTCCATTTAGAAGCAATTTCCTCATATAAGGCAGCGAAGTATCTCCATAAGGAAGTAGATTACGTTAAGGAGAAGGTAAATTCTCTTGGAGGGGCAGCAATTTGGGGAATTTGAAAGAAAATTTCTTCCAAAAATCAGAGATAGAGGAGTAATGAGAAATGAAATATGGGGTTGTTATACACTACAAAATGTATTTATTTCCTAGATTTCAAGTAACTTTAGGCTCAAGTTGCAAGACTTAAACATTTAATCAATGAGATTGGAAATGGGATTTGCGACAACAAAGAGAAATTTGATCAAGTGCCTTTTGCCTCCTTGTTTTGATGTAGAAGAAGGTGGCATTTAGATGCAATTTCATTTCATATTTCCTTCATTTTTTTTTATTTCCTATCAATTTTATGAGCTTAATGAAATCTTTCCTTTGTTTCGCAAGATAATTGTTGAGCGAGGAGGAGATTGGAGAGCGAAGATATGATGGCAAGGCCAAACTCATGACTTCAAGAAAGAGGATGCTCGAGGACTCCAAATGAGAAGGAGATGCAAAATCAAGTACTAAAGTTAAAAATCAGATCGACATCAAGATGGAGTTCAAGAAAACAAAAATGAGAGTGAAAGAAGAAAACTTTCATCAACTTGAATTTCCTCCGAAAATCCAAGTTCATTTTGAAGGATCCAACTACATGGGGGTTCCATCACTTCAATAAATTCAAGATTTAAGATACGAGCAAGTTCAAATCATGGCAATGAGAAAATTTCCAAGAACAAGGATAAAGAAAATTTGAGAAGATGAAGCAATTTGGGAATATGCCATCACAATCAAAGGATTGATAATGTTGAGTATCAAGAGATATTTTCTCATTATCAAAAGATTGATCAAGTCTACAAGATAAGGATGCAGAGGTGGCGACCACTTGTCTTCTACCAATCATAAAATTTGAGTCACATGTGTCCAACAACACTCAATCATATTATGCCAAGTGTAAAATTTTCTCATTGGTTCCCAAAGGCATTGTAATTTTCTTATTGGCCCACAGGGTGGTAACTCCATGTAATTGGTTGATAAAGTGGCAACCCTAATTAGGGTTTGTAGGGATAAATCTTGGCCCTTAATCTTGAATTGATATTGGTCCTTCATTGTGTAATGTCCCCATATTTGTGAGCATCAGAGTTCGAGGGATTAGCCTATTAATTGGCCCTCATAGGCTAATGAGGTTGGTTAGAGAGTCCCTTGAGGAATGCATCTTCTTTAGTGGTCAGAGTTTCACAAGTTTTCCTTTTGTTCGGGGTCTCCAAGACTCTGTATGTAGTAGTTGCTATTTATTACATGTTTTTCTATTTATAGTAAGTTTTGAGAGGCTTGGAGAGGGAGCCCTGCTATTTTTAGAAATGGGTTATGATCGTATGCGGCTTGATCATGTCAACTCCGAGTTCAGACGACATGCACAGATGATGAGTAATAATGAAGATATCAATATTTATTTGGCTAAAATAAATATTAATTTTTGAGCTTATATTATTAAGTTATAATATAATTTTTTATTATAACTTAAGTCACTTAAGTGAAGGGTCAAGTTATCATAGATGGGGGCAAGTGAACAATTAATATTAAAAGAATTGTTTGTGCACAACTATAGAGTTTTAAGTGAAAGAATTAAAAGTGGCAATATGTCTTTTATCCCACATTGGCCAGGAAAGTGTTTGAGCTCTCACAAGAAAAGAATAAAAGGGACTTAAGAGCTCATTCTCAGGATTATGATGTTGATCATTGAAATTTGTGAATTGAAGTTGGCTCTCGAGAAACAAGGTGTCATGTCCCCTTCTTAGTTGACATGGACTTTTTTCAGTGGATTAGCCTATTAATGGCTCTCGTAGGCTAATGGTGGTGATGAGAGAGTCGTATGGCAATTATTTGGTGATTATTTGACTCTGTGTAGAAAGTTCTAAAAGTCAGAAACTTCTAGAAGTCAGAAAGTTCCAGAAGTTAGAAACTTCTAGAAGTCAGAAAGTTCCAAAAGTTAGAAACTTCTAGAAGTCGGAAAGTTCCAAAAGTTAGAAACTTCTAGAAGTCCGAAAGTTCCAAAAGTTAGAAACTTCTAGAAGTCGGAAAGTTCCAGAAGTTAGAAACTTCTAGAAGTCAAAAAGTTCCAGAAGTTAGAAACTTCTAGAAGTCGGAAAGTTCCAGAAGTTGGAAACTTCCAAAAGACGGAAACTTCCAGAAGACGGAAACCTCCAGAAGTCGGAAGATTCTAGAAGTTGGAAACTTCCATAAGTCAGAAACTTCTAGCTTGTAGAAGCCTCTAGTTTGTGGAAACTTCTAGCAACTAGAAGTAACTAGAAACATTGGGAGTAGTATAAAAGGGGGGTCAAGGGGCATTTGGAGCATCCAGTCTTGACATTGACTATTGTTATTTTCTTCATGAGCATTTGTGGAGCCAAGGGGTCTACAGATTTTTAGCTTGTCATTGGGAACGAAATCTCCCAATTGATTGCATAACTGAGGGAGTGAAATATCTCTTGAAGGGTTGCATTTGTGGAGGTGATATTTCAGTCACTTCACTAGGGCATCATTGAGGCATAAGCCTATTCTGAGGACATCTACATTTCATCTTCTGCACTCATCCAACCAGGTTCTATCATTTTCGATCTTATTTGGCATTGTAATTGAGAATATATGTTTCAGCTGAAGGTGAATTTGTAGTTTCAGCACTTGTGCATTTTAGTATTATAAAAGTCATTGATTGCCAATAGTAAATAAGAAGGAAGGGTTTTGTAATTGATAAAAGCTATTGGCTGGAAATGTACTTCTTGTCTTAATTCAATGATATATATATATAGCACAATGATCATGGTATCTTTCTACACTTTTAATGAAAATAAGTGGTTAGATGTATGTTTGCTATTCTGAAATTTTCATAGCAGCAGCATATATACATTGCATGACAAGTGTTTGACTAAATTCCAAGTAAGAAGTTAAGTGGTTTTGAGGTCCTATTGAGTAGGGGACTTTACACAAGGGTTTCTACAAGCTTTTTTTTCTGTCATTGGAGAATGTGGTTCTTTTGTGAGCAACCATCTAAGCTGGTGAAATATCCAACGAACTTGGTATTCAGGAGGGTTTCATGACATAGACTCTATTTGTGCTTCAGTTGGAGAAATTCGGAGCAGTTGGATCAGATTTGCGTAGTTTGAGTTTGTAGATTCAAAAGAAGATTGTTTGGTATTTATTCCAATTGTTTATTAGCTTACACGAGCCATACTTATCAGTAAGTATTTATTGCTACTGTACCTGTACTTGCTGGGCGCACTTCCATATAGGTGTGATTTAATAATTTGAGGGCTTATTTATTGGCGATTCCTATTGGAAAGGGGGTGTGTGGAATGCAATACATCAATCATTGCAATAGGGAGTCAAATCACCATCACCAACAACAGATTGGATAAAATCAGGCTCCTTGTGTTGCCAAGTTGTTGCTTTTTAGTGTACTCTTCTTCAATAAAAGTTTGTAATTGCATACGATGCCTTAGAGATGAATTATTATGTAAAGAGTTGTTATAGAAGTTTAATTCTTTAATTCCTAAAAGTTAGTTTCAATATTGTATTGTTTTTTTTTTATGTTCAAAATCTTTAAAAACAAAAAAACCACAGAAGAAAATAAGAAAACAAAACAAACACAATTTGGTTTAGTAGTTAGAGCCTTGAAGGGTTCTTACAAATTGTAATCGAACAACTATAAAAGACCAAAGCCTTCTCATTTGTAACAGTTAGTGAGTGAAGCAATTAGTTAGCTAGTAGTAGAAGTAGAGTAAGAGAAGACTTGTTGAAATTGTTGCCATAATGCTATCAAAGTAATTGATGATTCATTGCTTATCTTTATGGTGGATTAGTTAATGTTGCTTTGAAGTGTTGCATGGTTTCTTGAATTCCTCATTTAGGATTTTTATTCATGTTAAGTAGAAGTAGAAGTAGGTGAATAGAAGATATTGTTGAATGGTGATTAATGGTGGAGCTATTGTCCATACCTTTTGGTACTTACTGATGGTGAGTAGTAGTGCAAGGTTAGTCTAGGCCTAAATTGCAAGTGTTTAACTTCTATTGGAGATTTCATTTAGATTGTGCCTTCATAGGGTATTTGGATGAGTATTGACAATGTGAAATCATTCTTGCATCCATAGAACATAGCACCCTCCCATGCCTAGTTGATATGGCAAAGCAAGGATTTGGTAGAGTCTCACCCTATCATCAACATTATCCTACATTCTTAGAGATAGATTTTATTTCATTTGCAAGTTATTTGGTTGAAATTTATTTGAAGAAGTTGAAAGAGTTGATATCCCTTTAATGAATAGTGTAAGTCCCTTTGTGATAACCAGCATATCACATCATAAAACTAAGTAAAGTCCACGATTAAGAAGGAACCTTGAGGCTCTCTTATTTGATCACACAAGTCATCTACATTGTTTAGCATATGAACATCTTTATTCAAGAGAGAGAGTTGGAGATTTGATGTTTCATCCTGAGATACTAAGTATTTAGTTTTGTATGTCATAGTGGAACAAAACTCACATCAACAGGTAGGCCATCACAATCATGGTGCTTGAACCATAGATATTTACAAAAGAAAATAAGGAGCAGCTAATCATGAAATTTTGTAGTTTTCTAAACAATTTGTTTGCAAATAAGAAAGAAGTTGAAGAAAAGAAGGTGATAAATATTATGATTCTCATAATGTAGGTGATGAAGCAATGTTTGCAAGTATAAAAGAGGAAGCAATTATTTTTAATATAATTTATGGTGCAGATTTGAATACAAGAGAAGATGGTTTTTGACTGAAGTGTATGCTTGATCATCAGCTGAATCCCACAAAAAGAGAAAGGAGATGGTGAAAAGGAGGCATTTCGTGGAGGAGGTTGATTTATGGTAGACAAAAGTTCACTTTAGTAAAAGGTAAAGAACGAGTTTGATGGAGGTAGGTTGGATTTAACCTAAGTGTTGGAAGAAGTGAAGGAGAAAATGTTTTGAAGAAAAGATTTGATAATGGAGCTTGGTGCAATTTGTGAACATTGCTCACAAACTTCCTACTTGAGGAATCTGATGCAAGAGGGTCCAATGGTTACAAAGAGCTTTATATGGAATAGTTTTTTAATAAGAAGTAAATGGTTACAAAGATAATTTAACACTACCACAAAAGTAATGGAAAAAGGGCCAATGGACGAGCTTGAGAACGTGGAAGTTTATTCAAATTCCAATGGTTGCTTTTCCTTACTTTGGTGTATATTAATTTATGATATGGACTTTTCCAAGGGTGTCTCCACCTTGACTGTTGGTAGCAGTTACTTCCATCCAAAATAGTATTACATAAAATATGATATGTGGTCATTATAATATAAATTGACATGGTGCATATGTTAGAGGGGGAAGGTAGCTTGAAGAAGTTGTGGAAGGAAAGAATCATTGGAAGTAGGAGGGTTGAAATCCAAGTGGGAGTTATGAGTTGTGGATTAGTCGTTGTTGATTTTTCAGTTGTCTTTAGCACAAGATTTTGTAGTGTGAAGCTAATAGCTAGGTCAATGACTTAGGTATAATGCATAGAAAATCTGGAGTGTTATCTAGTCTGATATATGAAGTGATTAGCAGTTTTTTCATGGTGTTGAATATGCACTTAAGATTTTGGTTGAATATTATCCCTTTGTAACTTGTTAGTTGTGTTAGTTCTCTATTTTGTAATAATGATTTGGATACTTGAAGAATCTCCTGATTTGTGCTCAAAATGAGTTAAGCTTGAAGCTATCTTAGTAAAGTTGGTGTTTTTGAATTACATGTTATCAATTTTTCTTGGGGTTGTTGTCTATGTGTGAAGTGTGAACTATATCTATGTGAAAGGCTGTTGTTTACCCTCGTGGGGTAACAGACAGATACATAAACACAACCAGATATTCAAATACGCAGCATAGAAGACAATAAGCTATTTCATTCATAAACATAAGAGCTTGTACATTCAATTCATGTTTACAACACAGGAACAAGTGTATACATATAATCCCCGAAGGGTCACGACCAAACGTCGCGTCGTAACGGTCTCGGTTACTAACTGCCGAGATTAACACAACTTTATTACACCCGTATAACATTTATGTCGACAACATCATCCCCCCCAAAAAAACAAGTCATCTCCGACAACTTACAACAAACGGAGATAATGTCTAGTACAAAGAAGACACAAAAAACACAGCTAAGTAGAAGGGGGCATCCCTAGAACCGACGGTTGGGACGCTGATGAACAAGTCCTCTGCCTTAGTTGGTAGACCTGCTGCGTCTGGATGTTCAGGTCTATCTGGAGCTGCGAATTAATCTCAACCACCTCCTTAAGCATTAGGGCAGCCTCTTGAAACTCAGTATCCTTCTAGGCAAACCGGCTGTCTGCAAGACTCTTGGCGGTGTTGGCTGCCTCCAACTGTGCCAACAGTTGTGCACGTTCTTCCTACCAAGTACATTGCTTTGTTGCTAACTGCGCAGCTATCTCCTCCCGAGATCTCTCTGTTGCCTCCCGAGCCCCTTCGGTTTCCCGTGTCGTAATCACCATTTGCACCAACTGTCGACCCTTACCAATCAGCAACTCGAGAGTATGCATGTAATCTCTCAAATCCTCTTCCATCATCTCTTCAACCAATTTCCCTGTCTATGCCAACTCCTCAGCTGCCCCTGGCTCTACTCTCTATCTGTCACCTCCAGTCTCACCCACTGTGCCATCCTCCACAGAAGGGTAATCCCGCTGAGGGGACAAGATAGCCGAACCCCTCGCTACTGGTGTGAGGGATCTCTGTGCCAAGAAGGCACTCGCACGCCCTACCACAGGAGGTCCCGTCAGACTCAGGGGTGTCATGGTCTCCTCGACCCGTACTGCTTCCCTCCTGGGCACTCCCTCATCTCCACTATGGTCGGACTCAATCAACATGGAGTCTCCACCAGTCGCCTCCAGGTCTGGCTATACCTAACCCGACTCCATTCTGCCCTGCTCAGCAAATTGCTTCATCATCTCCACCATATCTCTACCCATAGGGAGACCCTCACTCTCTCTTGTCTCCAACCCTGTCTCAAAATCTGGTAATGCCTCCGAACTGGCAGCTCTCTCTGGAGAAGCGGCTACTGTGGGAACCTCTAGTGGCTAATTGCCGACTATCTGAGCTGCTACCGTCTCTGCTGCAGGGGTGGCAACAGGTACGAATAATTGCACTGGGATCCGGATGTGGCCAAATGCTGGAATGGTCATGGGACCGGGAACCAAAGCAACTATGGTCCCACTGGAGGGTACCGAACGAGGAAATAATAGCGGGACAGCTGACACCACCCACACGTCCTCCTCATCATCTTCCTCACTGCTAGCCTCTTCGAAAGTCACCTCCCGACCACTATCTATATCCCCACTCACCTGTACCTCCGGTCTACTACGTTTCCCCGTACCTGGCTTCTGGCCTCCAGGAGTATCTAAGTGACACCACCGCATGATCGGAGGTTCACCTGTCACCAACGGTCTTGGCTTGAGCTTGGATGCTAAAATCTCTGCTAGAATTTGAATCTCCGTAGCATCCAAGAACAGGCCAATCGCATAATGTGGCATGTCGAACGTACGGTGCTGTAGAGTCATGAAGCCGTACATCCATTCCGCCAACACCATCACCCAGTCATACAACCTACCGGCCAGAAGATAGTTCATTAACATAATCTGCTAAAATAAAATGTCTGAGGCACAGCTAGCCCCCGTAAGCCTACTCTTCACCAAATCCATAAGTGCACGCCAGTGCCCCTTCCAAATGAATGTTTTCTTGATGCCACAGTGATGAGACGTTTGCCGGAGGGACTCCTTCTCCGTAGCTGTGAGGTCGTCCCTGCAAACAAGTCTAATATAAAAATCCTTGGTTTCTGTGGCCAACTTCTGTGATTTCAATTCCACCCGTGCTCCCCTTTCTAGTAACCCGAAGACTCTGCGGAACTCCACTGTTGTAAATGAAACTGTCACAGAATGCCCCAAGTACGGTATGGTGCTAGTCTTTGAAAAACTATCAAAGGCTTCAATTAGTGCCCGCAGTGCACCTTCAAAATCCCGAATGCAGAATATGGGCATTTGGATTGCCCATTGTACCTGAGCCTGTGCCAAATTATCCTTGAAAATGCGAGTGTTTGGATCATTATCATTCTCCTGCCACCATCTACGGCAGTCCAAGTCATTCAAACCCTCAAAGGTAATATTCTGTGTTGTAATTGCCTCTTTCTGAGACCCTGTAGGTGCCATTTGAGGCCTGTAAACTTGCAACTTCTTCCTGGTGCCACTACCTACAACCTTTGGTGTATGTCTGCTCATGCTATTGGAACCCTCTTCCAATTTCTTCTTCCAATTTCTCTTGCCTGCAGATTGCATCTTGATGATTTCTGTTGCTTGCTAGTTATATAACCATTTCTCAACTGCTGTACGGATTTTATTATTACTTTCCTCCTTGTCTTCTCTTTCTCGTCGTACCGTACGGATGTGCACGAAATGTTTGCCCAAACTGTTTATGGGATTATAAAATACTTGCCTCCAATGTCGTCCGAATTCTGTGCTCAACCGCCGTACAAATGCCTTAAACCTTCTCTTATGTTACCCTTACTCAATGCCCAGGTGTCGTACGGTATAATGTTCAAGTGCTGTACGGACATTTGACGGTACCTTTGCTGAATACTCCTGGTTGCCGTACGGACATGCTAACTCGGTATTGCTTCCTATCTTCACATTCCCATGCCATGACCGTGCGCTCTTGAAATATATACCTTGGACTATTTCGACAAAACTATTGCATCGCATGAGATCACAATTCTTTGAGAATTTTGTAAAACAGCTCGCAGCAATGTCTACTATCCCCACAACGTGTTGCTGCCCCACAATGTGTTGCGAATAAATATTTCCTTTCCCACTTCTCAAGAATCTACAATTCATCCAAATTTACAATCTTTGCAAACTGCAAAGGCCTCAGAATGTTTCACAAGAAAAACTTTCAATTGCGAGCCCTACATCGATGGAAAGGTGAAGAAATGCCCTCGTGTACATCTTACAAGTTGAGCGAATCCTGCAAACTTGTTCTTCAAGCAAGGGATATAACCAAATGGCATGTCAATGGTGAGACTGATGCAATTGTTAATGCGGCTAATAAACGCATGCTGGGAGGTGGGGAAGTAGATGGAGCTATTCACAGAGTTGCTGGACCAGAACTTTTAGAAGCATGTTGAGCTATTACAAAAGTTGAACCTGATGTTAAATGCCCAACTGGTAGTGCCAGAATCATGAAGGCTTTCAAGCTCCCTATATCACATGTTATACATACAGTTGGGCCTATTTATGAAAGTGGTGAAGACCCACCAAATGCCCTCTCAAATGCATATAAAAACTCTATAATGGTTGCAAAAGTGAATAATATGAACGAAGGCAACAACCTAATATGACCGCACGTTATATATTTTTTTTGACTTCGTTCATTTGTCATATGGTCGTACGACTGTACTGTTCCTTTTTATTGCCTTCGGATTGCCGGTGAATACCTTTACGTTGTTGTACGGAATTTTTTCCCTTTCATCACAAATTGTCGTACGGTGCACTATATTGCCTTCGAACTTTAAAAGTTGCCCCTTAATACTCATTGTACGGTCATTTTTGCTTGACCTATGCCTTCATCAAATCGCCTTCAACTTCTTTTTCTTTTTTTTTAAAATCGCCCATGCATACCTCCGTTCGATATTTTATGTCTTCGTTTAATACTTTGTCTTCGTTCATACTTTATGTCTTCGTGTAATACTTTATGTCTTCGAACTTTATATCTTCCTTCATTATACTTTATTGTCTTCTCCTTCCCGTGCTTTTTATGTGCTAGCTTGCCTTCACTCCCAAGTTGTCGTACGGCCGTACGGCCTTTATTGCTTCATTTCTCTGTTTTTCCAAAAAAAAAAAAAAAAAAATTATTTATTTATTTATTTATTTTTATTTTTTATTTTTTTTCGCTTTTTCAAATTTTCGTCAATTGTCAGGCCCCTGCCTATGCGCCTCCAGCCGCTGATGATATACTTTAAGTTTTGAACCATTGACAACCTCCGAAATTTCCTGTCTGTCTAGGGTCCAGAGTTTTACAGACCCATTTGCTGCGACCTCTCGGACCTTGTATGGGCCTAACCACTTGACCTTGAACTTGCCAAGCTTAATCTCATTTCGGCCATTGTATTTCAATACTAACTGCCCTGGAGTGAACCTCATCCGACGGATGTGTTGGTCGTGCTAGTGCTTTCTTCATTGCTGGACCACGTCTGTCACCCATTGTGCCATCAACCTTCATTCATCAAGCTTGTTTAGCGCATAGAGGCGCTCCCTCAGGCTCTGCATATCGCCAAGTTTATTATCGATAGCAATTCAAAGGCTCGGCACCATGAACTCCATCGGCACTACCGCCTCCTATCCGTACATCAATTGGAACGGTGTCTAGCCCGTCGTCACCTTGTAAGTGGTGCGGTATGCACACAACACCGATGGCAGTTTCTCCTCCCAATCTTCTTTTTCTACCCCGCACGACTTATAGATGACCGAGACCAGAATCTTGTTGGTCACCTCTGCTTGCCCATTGGCTCTCAGGTAATACGAACTAGACAAGGAGTGAAAAATCTTGAACTCCGTCATAAGGAGTCTCACCACATGATTCATAAAATGGCCTCCTCTATCACTGGTTATCTGAAGCGGGATTATGTACCTCGTGATAATTTGTTCATAAATAAACCTAGTTGTACTCATAGCGGTGTTGTCCAGTAGGGCCCATGCTTCAACCCACTTCATCAAGTATTTCGTGGCTACTACAATGTATGTACACCGCCGAGGTCTGCTAACTTTTAAGGGCCCCACAAAATCAAGTCCCCAACGTTCAAATAACTCCTGCGCAGCTAAAGGATTTAATGGCATAAAGTCTCATTTTAGAGGTTTCCCAGCCCTCTGGCACGTATCACAACTACCGACCCATTCTCTAGTGTCACTATGTAGTGTCGGCCACCATAGTCCGACTAGCAGTACTTTTCTGGCCGTTGTGTCTGGCCCCATATGGCCCCCTGCCGGTCCTTCGTGAGCCTCCTTCAAGATACCTGGGATCTCTTCCTCCATCACACACCATCGGAGTACTTGATCTATCCCCATTTTGTAGAGAAGCCCATTAATAAGTTAGAACGTTCAACTTCTCAAAACTAGTTTGCGTCATTCCCCTGGTGGCATGTCTCGAGGGAACTAGGACGTCGATAGGTACTCGCCGATACAAGTGTACCAGGATGGTAAAACCGCGATCCGAAATAGGTGCGTGTCCGAAAAATTGTCATTCACCCCCTCCGCTCGTTCTCCCGACTTGATTCGTGACAATTGGTCGGCAATCACATGGCTCTTTCCTGGCCGTACTATAATATTGAATGTGAATTCTTGCAGTAATAACAGCCATCGACTCACCCGTCCTTGAATAATTGGTTTGTTCACCAAGTACATCAGAGCTTGGTGGTCTACATAGAAGGTGAAGGGTGTCGCTAACAAATAATGTCTGAACTTCTGGATGGCGTAGACCATGCCGAGTGCTTCCCTTTCAGTTGTACTGTAGTTCCTTTCAGCTTTTGAGAGTAGTCTACTGGCGAAGTAGACCAGGCGATCCAACCCATGATCCCCAAGTTGTGCCAATGTCGCACCTATTGCATAGTTGGAGGCGTCGACATGCACATGAAATTCTCTGTCCCAGTTCGGGTAGGCCAATATTGGTGCCGCCAACAGTCATGATTTCAATTCCTCGAAGGATTTCGACTGCGCCATTCCCCATACGTACGGTTCCCCTTTCCTTTTGAGGTTATCTAGGGGGTAAGATATCTAGGAGAAATTTTTTATAAACCTCCGGTAATACCTGATGTGTCCTAGAAAAGATTTTACCCCTGAGACATCCTGTGGGGGTTCCATTTCCACAATCACCTGAACTTTATCCGGGTCTGTTTTAAGTCCCACTTTACACACTATGTGTCCGAGTAGTCTACCCTGCGGTACCATGAATCTGCATTTCTTCGGGTTCAGTGCAAGTCGTGCCCTCCGGCACCTATCCATATATTCTCTGAGTGCCTTCAGATGCATCTCCTCCCCGCCGTAGATGGACCAGTCATCCAAGAATGCCTTGAAGTTACCCACGGACATCTTATTGAAAATGTGGAGAATTATTCGTTGGAACATTGCCGGAGCATTGCAGAGACCGAAGGGCATTTGGTTGTAAGCATATACTCCGTCCTCCACCACGAATGTCATCTTCAGCGTATCTTCCTCCGTGATTGATATCTGGTTATAGCTGGAAAATCCATCCACAAATGAATAGATTTCATGGCCGACCACCTCTTCAAGAATAGAGTCCGTAAACGGTATGGGAAACGGATCCTTAATGGTGACTGCATTGAGACGCCGGAAGTCGACACAAATCCAAATCTGGTTGCCATCTTTTTTAAGAGATATTACGATGGGGGATACCCATTCGCTATTCTGCACCCTAAAGATAATCTTGGCCTCCAGCATTCGTTCAATCTCCTCTTGTACTTTCACAGCATAGTTTTTATTCATTCTGTACGGCCGCTGCCATACTGGTACTGCACCTGGTACCAACGGAATACGATGAACACATAACTCCGGTGGGACTCCCTTCAAATCCTTATAAGTCCACGTGAATACATCTTTGTACTCAGTGAAGATCTTGAACGCGGCCGTTTTTAGCACTGGGTTCCAGTCGTCTCCTCCCAGAATGATTTTCTTATCCGTCTCCGTACCCAGATTCAAAGGTTTCACCGTCAGTTTTTCGTACTTCATGGCCTCCTTGTTTTTAAACTGATGTGCGGGTACGATACCCATTGTAGCTTCTCCTTCCTTATACTCCCCGTACTCTGGAGGATATTGATCTAGCTCTTCTTCTTCGACACTTAATACGTTACAGGAGGGTGAGAACATCTCATAATCCTCCTGCTGCCAATGAAGCAATCCATTTAGTGAATCCGTGTCATCCTCCAAACAACATCCTCCGAGTTTTAATATTCCTTCAGCATCTGGTTCTGTGCCCTCTCTCCCTTCGTCTCATGGGTCGTTCTCCCCTTCGGATTTAGATCCCGAGGAAGAGGCAAGTTCCTCGCTCACCAACTAGGTCCGGAGATCAATAGTGAATTTCTTGCCTCCGCTCTCCATCGAGAGTGTATTCCATTTCCAGTTGTGGTTTGCTTTCGCTGCCACCAGCCATCCTCTTCTGAGTATGGCGTCATACCCTTTCTATTTCAATGGAATGACCACAAAGTCAAGCACAAAAGGTTGTGCACCCACGGTGACTTGCTGCGCCATCAATGTGCCGAGGGGTTTGATCCCGTGCTGTTCGGCACCTAGCAGATTAAACGTAGGTGGCCACAGAGTGGGTTTTCCTAGTTTTTTCCATGTGTCCTCCAGGAGGACGTTTACCCCGGAACTGCCGTCTACTATAGTATCCGTCAGGATGGTGCCCAGAATGCCCATCTCCACCACGGCTAGATGTCTGTCGTTGTTGACGGTAAGCACAACTGGATTTGTTGCCGAGCTTTCTGGTATGGAAGCGTCCGTGTGTCTCAGTTTGGGTTTATCAACCTTTGTACCCAACAGCACTGTCCCCAATTGAGGCATGGTGTGTAGGAGGTCCTCCAATTTCACAGGTACCTCCAGTTGGAGCATCTGTCGTACAATGTTCCTCTCTGCGTCTGTGCAATAGGGTCTAGATGATTCGTGTGTCTCTCCCCGTTGGGCTTTCATGGCCCTTTCTATTTCCTCCCTTGCTTCCGCCATTCTCTGCTTCTCCATACGGAGATGGGAGTATCGGGCTTCCTTTGCTTGCCCTCGGGTAAGATCAAGGATGGCTTCTTTAACCCGTGTGTTGCCTTCGATATCAATCAGATTGGCCCCTACGCCAAACTTTGGACAATCAGCATCTTCATGGTCATCAGGGCCACACCACGGACATAGCTTCTGAGGGGTGTCATTATTATTACACTCTCGTGCATAATGACCCCATTGGTTCCAAGCCCTACATTGAATCATCGGACGTCCCTTCGCATCATATTGGACCCTGCTTCGGTTGGAATTATTATTATTCCCTCGTCTGCCTCTTCCTTGGTAGCCTCCAAAAAATGCATTATTGTTTGAATCTGTCATCCCTAATGTGGAAGGCTGCTCCTATGTATAGAGCACTTGCTGGTTACGCGCCTTCAGATTGTATGGGCATTCCTTTATGGAATGTCCCATTATCTGGCAGATGTCACAAAATGCCTTTTTGGGACAAGCACCCTTCGTGTGGCCGCTCTCCTTACACTCCATGCACCACAGTTCGTCATCTTTACTTGTAGTCCCCTTCATTGACTTGAATTCTTTTAACATCCGTTCCATATCCTTTTTAAGGGCCATGACTTTCTTCTTCAGCTTCTCGTCGCTGCTACTCTCCTCTTCTGACGTATTGTCTTCAGAGGATGACGAAGATCTATTCTTCTTCTTTTTGGCCGTCTTATTTTCGCTTTCCAAGTCCATGGCTCGGTGGTATGCATTATCATAAGATGTCGGAGGCACAATTTTCATCTTTCATCGTAGCTTAGGGTTCAGGCCCTCGACAAACCACCTTTTCTTTAGGCCATCAGCTGGTTGGCTTTCCATCTTTCGCACTAATTCCTTTAGCCAGCGGCCATACACCCGTACAGTCTCCTTCTTACCTTGCTTTGTTCCATAGATTTCGGAGACTATCTCGTTATCATCTCGGAGAAGCCGGAATTCCTTCTCGAATGCTTTCTTTAGTTCATCCCACGTAGTTACCTTGGTTTTATCCAAGTCTGTATACCAGTCAATAGCCACTCCTCTCAGTGTGGCGGGGAACTGCTTCATTCATTCATCTTGGTCAATCACCCCGTTAGCTGACCAAATGGTTTCGCATGTACGACAATGCCGTGCTAGGTCATCCTTTCCATCATCATGGAACTTGGGCAACTTTTCTTTGTGAGTCACCATAGGTGGTTGGGTCGTTTGTTGTCTGACACCACCGCCTGTGGTACCCGCACCCACCCCTACTGTATTGCTTCTTGTAGTATTTACTAATGGCACTTGTTGAGCCTGCGTAACCGGTGGAGCTGTGTTGTGTGGAGTCGTGGGCTCCAATGGAGTGTTTACGTGCGCCTCCCAAGTGTCTTCGATCACACTAACTCTGGTACCTCTGGCTGATCTGTCACCGTCACCCTTAGCTGTACAGTTCCCTTCATGATCACGGTCTTCTGCACGTGGTGTACGGACCCAGTCTTCAAACCGGTTTCGTTCTTCCTAGAGGAAGGTCTTCAACGCTCGCATTTCTTCAATTAATTCTTCACTACTCCGCACCCTTCGATGTTCCGGCAAAGTGAACTGTTCCAATTCAGCTTCTGCACCTTCTGTGCCACTTCTGAGGTCCCCTTCGGGCAACCCTCCAGCAAGCTGGTCCTTGGCAAGTTGCCTAAGCCTACACCGACGTTCACATTGCTGCTCGGATATCAAAGCCTTCCGTGCGGCTTCCCCTTCGTCATCTACCACTTTCTTATTTTGATCTTTATTTAGATTATTGGGCATCAAGACAAACTATACACATTGCTCAATCAAAAACAAGAACACTTATTTTTTATTAATTCATGTTGCTTTACAACATTCTCAATTGTACTACAATTGATTTTTGTTTTCCCTTTCCCTTCGTTTCATACTTCAAAAACTTTACTGTTTGTCATTTCCTTCCTCCCGACGGCGACGAAGATGCTCTCGAGCATGAAATTCATGGAGGATCTCCTGGCGGCGTTCCTCTTGATCAATTTCCTCTTGTCAAACGCGTCGTGCTAGTGCTGCTTGTGCCAGCGACTGTGGAAGTTGGTTCAATAGTCGATTGGCTACCGGATTAGCCCCAATCGCATCCCACACTACGGCTGCAGGGACGTCTTGGTTTGTTGCCTCCCTTTGGATGTAAGTTTCAAGAGCTACTTGGAATAAAATTCAGAATTCCCATGCCTGATTATCCTCTCCTTCATACAACTCAGTACAGGCATCCTCTGCTTCTGGGTTTATCTCACCAACGGGTAAGCCCATTATGCCTACTCGCCATCTGGGTATTTCTAGGCAACGACGCCAGATGTTTACCCTTGTGGGGTAACAGACAGATACATAAACACAACCAGATATTCAAATATGCAGCATAGAAGACAATAAGCTATTTCATTCATAAACATAAGAGCTTGTACATTCAATTCATGTCTACAACACAGGAACAAGTGTATACATATAATCCCCGAAGGGTCACGACCAAACGTCGCGTCGTAACGGTCTCGGTTACTAACTACCGAGATTAACACATAACTTTATTACACCCGTATAACATTTATGCCGACAACAGCTGCCTCGATTGGCTGTCTTATGAAGGAACCCAATCTTGGACTGCATCATAGCCTTTATATGCTCCCCTATCGAAATCACTCAAACCTAAAACCCAAACCATGGAAAAAATTCTAGTGAGGATAAAGACTATTTGGCCTTCCATTTGAATTATGGAAACCATGTTTCAAAATAAATGTAAGTGAATTATTATGGAATGGCCACCCTCAGTAAAGACAAAGCAATGGCAGTTTGTGGTGGAAGTTCACACTGACGTCAGTAAAACCTCTTCCGCAAACAATGGGTCTAAAACCAAAAACCATGGAATGGGTTTAAACAATTGATAACAAAAAACTATCCTTCCATGCAGGTTTAGTCATATAGAAGGAATACTGGGAGATACTGCCCTGCAAATAAAAAGCAACCAAATCAAGATGGTCATTGGAAAAAAAAGTGGATACAGAGTTTTCAGTAACATAAGAAGTTTTATCTACAGATGCAAGGTTCTCAGCGACAGAAGGCAAATAAGAGCAAAAGTAGTATAGGAAAGAATAAGATACAGAAAGTTGAGGATGCCCTTTTATACACTCTTTGGATAGATCGATTGGAGAAGACATGTAGAGGGCTTGCTTATCATAAATCCTAGAAGACAGACAATCGAGATTCCGAAAGAAATGGTGAGGGGTGTCAAATAAAGGTAGCACCTGAATCTCAAAATCAGAATACGGCAAACAAGAATACTAAATAAATTTCTCAAGAAGAACAGGGTGAAACAATAGTGAAAACAAAGGCCCCCCAAAATAGACCTGATTAAAGAACCTCTAGCTGACAAGATTATACAGATAAAGAAGAATGTATGAAAGATGACCATGTCACCAGTACCACACAGGAAAACTTATATGCAATCTGTATCATCAAAAGAAGGATTCATCTCAGCGGGTGAACAAGACGATGGTGTGATTTTGACATATATGAATCTTACAATTGACCCAGATATAGGACAATGTGGAAAAGGGGTAACCCTCTGTAATCCACAAGAAGATGAAAAGAGGTACTAAAAAACATAGAAGCATAGTCAGAAGAAGCTTACAGCTCTTATCCAATTAGTAAAATATGAAGCCTATTTCCTTTTTATAAATGAGAATAGAATACCGTGAGCAAGCAAAGAATTGTAAAATCTATGGTATGTTCATACAGATCTACCATTTATTTCTTCAAGAAAAATGAAATTGGTTTAGAATAAAAATGGTTGAACTTGAAAAGCAGATTTGGAAAATCAGGGAGTGATAGATATTAGACCCTATTGTGGTAGAATCTGAGATACTCTGACAAATACACTCTGGCAATTAGCCAATCAATTATTTCAGCATACAAATTGCTGAAGTAAAAAAATTCCCAAGGCCTAAACTTCAACCTTGAATTGATGTGGATACTGTTACATTTTTGTCATTGATGTCTCAGTGACTCTGGTTTCCTGTTGTTCACATGTGTGGACTTGTATCTTTTTGTCTTGCATCAGTCCTAGCCGGTATACATCCACTTGGTGCTTGTCTCGGGCTGTTTAAACCATTTTTCTTCTGCAGATCAGTGAGTTCTTAAGATGCTTAGGTCACAACAAGTGCTTGTTCCAATGACATACGCTTTGATATCTATCAGAGAGGCTGTCATAGAATATGATGCCTTCTTCTTGCAACACGGGCAGGGTGTTATACTTTTTAACGGCTCTGTGCTAACTAGTGAGTGCAGGTGTTTCGCAGAGCCATTCAAATATGCAATGTCTTCTCTTGCGCATACAGATGTAAATCGCGAGCTGAAGAATGACACCTGTGCGGTATCAATTTTTTTTAAAAACAAAACTACCGTATGTTTTCCATATTTGGGCGCATAAAACAAACGATATGATGGCTGGCAGTCGGTGTGGTGCGTAGTTGTTGTTGTTGTTTTATTACCTTTTTGTATGGGTTTAAACTTAGCAAAAAATAGCTTTCAAAATGTCTGTCGCAGCATTTTTGGAGCTGCCGAGTGTGCTCTGCGTACAGATGCTCCTGTCACATGTTCATTAGATTACCTCTGCGGCTAAAATAATTGTGTGCGTATCTTCCAGAAGTGCATGTCCTCACTGCTACGAACTCTTGAAGAATTATTCTGAAGAACGTTGGTAAAAACAAGAAAAAGTAACATATGTCAGTGTAGTGAGTAGCGTGAAGGATTCAATGTGTGCGATCAACATGCTATCTGGTTATTAAAAATACAGATAGGTGCATGATAAAAAGGTTACTGAGACTGTGTGAGAAGCGGTGTGTATTAATCTGGAGATCATGGGTTTTTGAAAGCAGTATATATTCAGTCTTAAATGCTTTTGGTAACTAGCCAGCATGGAATTTCTGTTGTGTTTTTGTCAGTTGATCCAATTCCTTTCTGTTTGTTGTATGAGCTGAGTCCATGCTCTTACACTTGGTGTTGTGTAACAGTGCCTGTTCACTGTGTGTTGTATCTTGAGGCTTGGCTCTAATTGTGACAGGTGTATATCGTGTGTGTGCCTACGGATGAAAGATCTTGGTTATCATTACAGCCGTAAAATGATTGCAAAATGGTTCCTTCTTGGGGTAGGAGATTCACTCCAATTTAGGCTACGAGCTGACTGGAAGTAATGCTTTTTGGTGTTTTTTTTCAGGAGTGATGCCGTGTTGTCGTGTAGTGATTAATAAGAGGAAACTCATCACAGTTTTGTTAAATATAGAATATGCGACAGTTTGGGGGATGATGATAATCGCGGGCTTTTAATCAAAACAAATGCGGTGAAATTTAGGAACTACAGTCCAAAAAAGTATGAGAAGGTGATACGAGAGGAAGAGATGGAATTACAGAAAACACTGGAAATAGAATCAAAAATTGTATGCTCACGTTGCAGGAAGCATAAGCCAGGCAGCAGGTCGCGTTAATCATTTCAAAAGGGAAGTAACAGTTTCAAATAAAGATGCGAGCACACACACGTAAGTGGAATAAAAATGGGCATCAACAACATCGTAACAGAGGGTGGTATCGTGCAGGATAGAAACAAAAAAATGAGAATTGTAGAGGCCGTTTTCAGATACGAAGAGTATCTATAAAAAAAAAAGCATGTCTTATTTTTTTCTTTAGACGGAAAAAGAACATATAGCACCGGCAGCATTTTGAAGACAAGAGAGAAGCGACAAGCAAAATACATGCGACAAGAAGTTGTGAGAAAAGGAGAGGGAACGCATTCTGATAAAATGCAAGGCATTGACTGTGTCGAGGCAGGGCATCTTGACTGAAGTTTTGTTTTTCACAATCACACTGAACCACAATGTTTTAGATGTTTGATAAAAAGGAACGTGAGCGGCTGGAAAATAACTAATAAAAAGTTTTTGAGGGGCATCAGTCGTGTGTGTATTTTTGTGTGCGTAAGACACGTAAATCAAAGGGTGTGCAGGGAACATAAAACCGACTACTCATTCTCTGAGTAACTTGTATCTCAAAAACAAGGAAGGGTTAACTGGTCATGACAGGCACAGGTGATCGGAATTGAGAAGAACATCTGAACAAGAATCAAAATACAAAAAACTAGAGCTGTGTGTGAACCTTTTACGGAGGATGAAGATTTGATGTATTTTGAAAGGACAGAGAGCAGTGCATTTTTAAAGGAAAATACAAAGTTCTTACTTAATGCGTGTTGTGGATAGAACACTTGCAGACTATTTTTGAGACAGAGACTTCAACTTGCGTTTAGATAGTTACAGGTTGAATAACAAAAGGGGTCTGTGAGAGTCAGTGCCATTTACTGGTATTAAGATTGTTTTTGCAGTAATATGGAACAGTGAGCTGGTTCTAAATTTCAATTAAGAATCTTGTTTTCATATGAAAAATGGAGTTATCAAATGCAGTTTTAGAAGTGAAGCTGAGTGGTGAAAGTTCTGAAATATTTGAGAGTCTTTATGTTTCTTGTGAAGACAAATATCTAACATTGGTCCCTGTTTCATCTTACCTCTTGTAAGGAAAGTTGTAGCTTTCTAAATCAGGTTGAAGCCTAATCCTCTAGTGTTTAAGGAGAGTTATAGCTCTCAGATGTAGTGGGTAGTTTCCCATCTGATTAGTGATGTCGTGGTTTTTCCCATCTTGGGTTTCCACGAGATAATTTGGGTGTCTTGTCTCCTTTGATGTGTGCTCTTATGAAATTTGTTTCTTAGTTTAGAAAGTCTTTTCAAAATATTGATTCACCCCCTCCCCCTCTCAACATTTTTCGTTTTACAATTGGTATCAGAGCTAGTCACTCTCTTCCCGTGCTTAAAAGCTTGAGAGTTCGATCATTGTGTCCATCATGAGTGCCTTAGAAGGTCTTGCTACAAACCGTGCTCCTCTCTTTGATGGAAACAATTTTGCTTTCTGGAGTGTTCGCATGAAAACCTACATCATGTTTCTTGGTTGTGATGTGTATCTCAGTCTCGTAAATGGTTACACTATTCCTTCTACTCCTCTTGCAGATGCTGATGGTAAGAAGGAATTTGAGAATAATGCTAAGGCCATGAATACAATTTTGTGTGGTCTAACTGAAGCTGAATTCGTAAAGGTCATGCACTGCACTACTGCAAAAGAGATTTGGGATAAGTTGCACAATGCATGTCAAGGTGATGACAAGGTTAGAAAGGCTAAAGTTCAGACTCACCGGGCTGTCTTTGAAGGTCTTCGCATGGACAGTGAGAACATTGCTTCATATTTTCTACATGTTGATGAAGTTGTCAATGCCTTAAGAGGTCTAGGTGAAAAGGTTGAAGAGAAAACTGTGGTCCAGAAAATTCTTCGCTCTCTTCCCATGAGACTTGATGCTAAAGTCTCTGCTGTTGAAGAAATGTCAGATTTAAACACTCTAACTGTTGACAAACTACATGGTATCTTGACTACATATGAGATGAGGACTACAGTTGAAGGGTCTTCTAAAACTGAATCTGCATTCAAAGCTTCTAAAAGAAGCAAGGACAAAGAGAACAATCCAAGTGAAGGCTCGGATGAGGACTCCAATAAGGAAATAGCTTACCTCATTAGAAGGCTGAAAAAAGGCTTTAACAAAAAAAGAGGCAAGTCTGGTCTGAAATGCTTCAACTGCAGAAAGCTTGGTCACTTTGTCTCTAAGTGTCTGTTTGATAAAGAAGAGGACAACAATGATGAAAAAGAATTCAAACAATGGAAATCTAGGAGGTTTGCCAAGAAGAATTGGAAATCTGAAAGGGGAAAGAAGGTGTTGTTTTCAAAAAATAACAGCAATGATTCTTCAAGCAACGAGAGCGATTTGAGAATAAGTGAAGTCATGTTCATGGCTATTGATGATGTGAGTTCTGATGAAATTGGAGATGATGAAGTAGAGCTTGAGCTTGAATTGATTTCAGCTCTTTCTGAGATTAAGAAATTGAAAAAGAAAAATCTAAATCTTGTGGATCTTCTGCAAATTGAGAGTGCTGAAAAGTTGAAGATTGCTACATCTCTTAAAGAGGCTGAAACTCAGCTTGTTGATATTAAAATTCTGAATGAGGAGGCCAAAAAGATTCGTGAGGATTTGGAAAATCAGATTCAGTTAAAGGAAGAAAACAATGCCAAGTTGGAAGCTGAAATAGTTTCTCTTAGAAACATTGGTAAAACATCTATGCTCTCAAGTGAGGAACTGTCTTTCAGTAGTGGTAAGGTTACATTAGATGACGTTCTTAGCTCTCAAAGACCCACCAAAGATAAAAGAGGTGTTGGCATGCAATCTGATCTAAACTCTTCATCACCGAAAAGTAGTCAGCCTACTCATAACAAGGTAAACAAACCTTTTTTCTATGGCTACTGTTTTGCATGTAATTACTTTGGTCATAGAGTTGCTGATTGTAGAGCTATTCCATACAAGAATTATTATCAGCATGAAAGAAATGTTTTTAGGAAGTACAATTTGATTTGCTACAGCTGTAATAAATTTGGCCAGACATCAAGATTTTATAACAGCTATAGTGCAGATTTGTTTTATAATGTTGAGCCTAAAAGAACTAAAGTGACTAAGGTTTGGAGAAGAAAGGTTCAAGAGACTCCTCTTAAGGCTCTTGTTGTTCAAACAGCCCTTCTAGCTAACAGTGAGAAGGATATATGGTATGTTGACAGTGGTTGCTCCCGACATAGGACAGGTGACTTAAGCAAGTTTCATTCTCTTAAGAAAATGAAAGGTGGTAAAGTTAGATTTGGTGGTAGCTCTTCTGCAAAAGTTGCTGGTATAGGTACAGTCTTAATTAATAATGAAGAAATTATTGTTGAGAACGTTCTCTATGTAGAAGGATTAAAACACAATTTGTTAAGTGTAAGCCAGCTTTGTGATCAAGGTTATGATCTCAGTTTTAACTCTAATGCTTGCTCTATTAAAAAGGGAATTGATGTCATAGCTAAAGCTACTAAAGCAGCTAATAATCTCTACATTCTTGATGATTCTAATGATGAGACATGTTGTTTGAGCAAGGTAGAGGATGTTTGGCTTTGGCACAAGCGGTATGGGCATGTTAACTTTGATAATCTTATCAAGATCAGCAAAAAGGAGGTTGTTAGAGATATGCCAATGTTGGAAAAATCAGCTGATGTTGTTTGCAAAAATTGTCAAAAGGGCAAACAAACTAGAGCTTCTTTCAAACCAAAAGATGAATCCAGCAGCAGGCCACTTGAGCTTATCCATAGGGATCTTTGTGGACCAACAAGGGCAGCAAGTCTTCAAGGTGAGAAATACTTTATGCTCCTTATTGATGACTTTACTCGCATGACATGGGTTACATTCCTTAAAGAAAACTCAGAAGCTTTAGAGAAGTTTAAGATTTTTAAAACTCTGGTTGAAAATGAAATGGACATGAAAATCAAATGCTTGCATTCTGATAATGGGGGAGAATTCACTTCTAATGAGTTTGTCAAATTTTGTGAGCAACATGGTATCAAGAAACAGGTTTCAGCCCCAAGAACACCACAACAAAATGGTGTTGTGGAAAGGAAAAATGGAACAGTTCAAGAAATGGCACGTTGCATGATGAATGAAAGAAAGGTGAAAGATATATTTTGGAGAGAGGTTGTCCACACAGCAATTTATATTCAGAATAGAACTTTGTCGAAACCCAAGCTCAAGAATACTCCTTATGAACTTTGGAAAGGTAAACCAGCTACTATTAAGTACTTTAAAAATTTTGGGAGTCCATGCTACATTAGGAGAGATGAAGATAATTTGGGTAAGTTTGAATCTAGAGCTGATGAGGGAATTTTTCTTGGTTATTCCTCTAAAAATAAAGCATTCAAATGCTACAATAAGAGGCTGCATAAATTAGTAAAGAGTGCTAATGTTAAGGTTCATGAAGTTACTAATCAATTTGGTGAGAATGATGATAGCCCTGAAGAAGGTAAAACTCAAACCAGCACTGTTGTACCCTCTTCTCCTCCACATATTCAAGTTGGAACAGCTAGCAAGAGTGGTGAGAATGACAAAGGTAAAGTACAATCTGCTCATCAAGAAACAATTCTTACTTCTAATGATGCTGAAAATCTACATGATAATTCTGGAAATGATTCTCAAGATGAACATGATGTTTCTAATTTCAAAACTCCTTCGAAGTTTGTGCAAAAGAATCATCCTATTGATCAGGTCATAGGTGAAAGAAAGACTAGAAATGCTAAAAAAAATGTTAACTACTTTGAGGATGATGATTTCTCACTTATCTCCATGATTGAGCCTAAGTGTTTTGAAGAAGCAATTGTAGATGAACATTGGGTGGCTGCCATGAAAGAGGAATTAAATCAAATCAAAAAGAGAAATATTTGGGAGCTCGTGCCAAGACCCATCAACAAAAATGTGATAGGTACAAAATGGGTTTTCCAGAACAAGGTAAATGAAGATGGTAAGATAATCCAAAACAAGGCTCATCTAGTTTGCAAAAGTTATTCTCAAATTGAAGGTGTCAATTTTAGTGAGACTTTTGCACTGGTTGCAAGGTTAGAAGCAATCAGAATTTTTCTTGCATTTGCTTCTTTCAAAGGCTTTAAAGTTTTCCAAATGGATGTTAAATCTGCCTTCCTAAATGGAGATTTAGTTAAAGAAATTTATGTTGAACAGCCGGAAGGCCTGATTTCTAACAATGTAGACTATGTGTGCAAGCTGAAAAAGGTACTATACGGATTCAAACAAGCTCCTAGAGATTGGTATGATAGGCTGGATAACTATTTGCAGCAGTAGGGCTTCAAAAAGGGATATGTGGACAGCAACTTGTATGTTAAAGAGGAAGGTAACAGCATTCTTATTGTTGTTGTTTATGTTGATGATCTGATTTTTGAGAGTGACAGTGTCAATATGTCTACGACATTTGTTGCTTGTATGAAAAATGAGTTCGAGATGTCTATGATGGGTGAGTTAATGTACTTTCTTGGGCTGCAAATTAATCAGTCTTCTAAAGGTATTTTTATTTCCCAAGCTAAGTATGTTAGGGAGTTACTTAAGAGATTTAAGATGGAAGATTGCAATCCGGTTAGCACTCCTATGGAAATCGGATGTAAGCTAAGTAAAGAGGATGTGTCTCCTTCAGTTGATCGGTCTTTTTATAGATCTATGGTAGGTAGTTTGTTGTTTGTTACAGCCACTAGACCGGATATTATGCAGGTTGTGGGATATGTTGCTAGATTTCAAGCTTCTCCTAAACAAACACATGTTCATGCTGTTAAGAGAAATTTTTTAATATTTGAAAGGCACAGTTGATCTTGGTCTTTGGTTTCCAAAGAATTCTGATTTTTCTCTTATAGCCTATACAGATGCAAATTGGGGAGGTTCAATGGATGATAAGAAAAGCACTAGTGGGTGTGCTTTCTTTTTAGGTGGCTGTTTGGTCTCATGGCTTAGCAAGAAACAGCCTTGCACTTCATTATCCACCACTGAGGTTGAATATATTGCAATTGTTTCATGTTGCACTCAAGTAATTTGGATGAAGAATACTTTATGTGATTATAAGCTTGAGTTTACTGATCCTATTTGTATTTTCTGTGACAACACAAGCGCCATTGACATTTCAAAGAATCCAGTGATGCATTCTCAAACCAAGCACATTCCAATCAAGTATCACTATCTAAAGAAACAAATTGCAAATAATATTGTTAAGTTGAACTATGTTTGTTCGAAGGAACAAGTGGCTGATGTGTTCACTAAGCCTTTACCCCGAGATCGCTTTGAGTATCTTCGAAGCAAGCTTGGTGTTATTCCACCTCAATGAAAGATCAGTTTTCAGCAGAAGCACTTCATGGTTGTATCTTTCAGACTGTTGTTGTGTTTCAGTTTAGTGATCATTCATAACAAAGGGGGGGTAGACTTTCAAGGGGAGTTGGTGTTGGTATTTTCAGATTTTCACCAAGGAATATATTCAATCTAGAGATCTAACAAAACTAAGCATAGGGTATGAATAAATAAACAAGAAGGAAGATAATACTCGGATTGTAACTCAGAGATCCGTCTTTGGAGTCTTTAAATCTGATCCTTCATATTCTTCTAGATCTGCCCTAATTGTCCATCTAGGGTTGCTTTAGATCTACCTTTAATTTACTCTAGTTCTGCCCTAAATCACTACTCCTAGGGCTGCTACAAATTTGCCCATCTCTGCTGCAAATTTGGTTTGCCCTAGGTCTGCTCCAAATTCGGTTTGCCCTAGGTCTGCTCCAATTCGGTTTGCCCTAGGTTTGCTCCAATTTGGTTTTCCCTAGGTCTGCTCCACATTCAATTTGCCCTAGGTCTGCTCCAATTCGATTTGCCCTAGGTCTGCTCCAAATTCGATTTGCCCTAGGTCTGCTCCAATTTCGGTATGCCCTAGATCTGCCCCAAATTCGGTTTGCCCTAGGCCTGCTCCAAATTCGCTGCTACCTCCATAAATTCTCTACTGCCTTCATAATTCGCAAATCAGATCTTGGGGAGAGAAGACACATTATGTTTTTGGTGCTTCTCTCCTTTGAATCAAACACCTATATATATGAGATGAAATTCCCCAATAAGGAGGCCGACTTTGGGCCCTCTATTATTTAATTCAATCAACTCATATATATATATCGATTTAAATTGATAAACAATAAATAATAAATATAAACAATATTTATTATTATTATTTATCCTCATCGATTTATTTCCCAAGAAAGAGGATGTTTGCCGTAAAGGCCACAAAACTTAACACTCCCTCTTGGACTTGAGGTAAAGATCAACTCAATGATCGCCCTCTATCAACCCTTGATAGAGATGACAAAAACATAATCAATATGGATTCCATATCCAATAGAATCATAGATCTCATATCTATGATAGGTAGAACACATATGTTCTTACATCATTTCCAACCATAGATTTCATATCCATATGAAAATCATGGTAACATGATATTTACCAACCGGATGTGGATTTCCTAAATCCATGAGTTTTCGAGACTCAAAACATATAAAAATGGATTCCTAATCCAATGATCCCATAGATCTCCCATCTATGATAGTAGATCTCAATCTACAAGATATAATGCGAACACAACTGTTCTTCATAAACCATACATCTCATATTCATATGAGAAACATCATATCATATGATGCTTACCATCCAAATGTGGATCTCCTAGATCCTTTGGTCTCCTAGACCCAAGAATATCAGTCCATGATATTCAGGGTATCATCAAGTCCATGATTTATACCATCCAATTTGTGGATAACTAGATCCATGAGTCACCAAGACTCAAGAGATGTCAAATCCATGACATCATATCAACATCAAGTACATGATTGTTTACTATCTAGATGTGGATTTCTCAGATCCACGAGTCCCATGACTCAAGAATTTAGAATATCAACTCTATGATATTCATGGTATCATCAAGTCCATGATGTTACCAAATACTCAATTGTGGATCCCTGACCCATTAGTCTCCAAGACTCAAAGGATATCAACTCCATGATATCCAGAGCATTAGTCTCACGAATATCAAGTCCATGATATTCACCAAGTGCTCAAGAGCAATGGTCTTTTGACATCAAATCCATGATGTCTCACCAATTGCTTGGAGTAATGGACTTTTGACATCAAATCCATGATGTCTCACTAATTACTTGGAGTAATGGACTTTTGACATCAAATCCATGATGTCTCACCAATTGCTTGGAGTAATGGACTTTTGACATCAAATCCATGATGTCTCACCAATTACTTGGAGTAATGGACTTTTGACATCAAATCCATGATGTCTCACCAATTACTCAGCAATGGATCCCTAATCTATGCGAATGTGAATCCCTAATCCACAAGATATCCAATCCATGATATCCTCGAGAATTGGTCTAACAAATATCAAATCCATGATATTCACCAAGTGCTCGGAGCAATGGTCTTTTGACATCAAATCCATGATGTCTCACCAATTGCTCGGAGTTATGGTCTTTTGACATCAAATCCATGATGTCTCACCAATTACTCGGAGTAATGGTCTTTTGACATCAAATTCATGATGTCTCACCAATTACTCAACAATGGATCCCTGATCCATGCAAATGTGAATCCCTAATCCACAAGATATCAAATCCATGATATTCATAAGAAACAAGTTAGTAATTCATAAACACAATCTTATCTTACAATTTTGATCATATAAACAAATCTTATCTTTATGAACAAGCATAACGGTAACAACTATGATCAAATAAAGTGTTCACGCATAGAACCATATAATCTCAGTCATATGAATGAAAGTATGATCCATTCATACATAATATTAAGGTATGCTTCACAAGCTATACAAATGACGTATGCCCCATACAATCATATTAAGTAGTTAACATCAAATGCAGCTCTCTCATAGAACCATCATAATTTATCCAGCATCTATAGACAAGCATAAGAGTAATCACATAAGTCTTCTTCACCTAAAGATAACCACCATCTAACCAGATGTAATGTGAACATAGCAAGATGCAATGCAGAGAACAACATTAACTCTAACATATACCAATGTAAGAATGTTTCAACATTCATCATCTAATAATGTATGCACCTATGCATAGTAAGTAAGCAATTGTGATTTCCGTAACAAAGAATATGAGTCAAAGAAGATATACAAATCAATGTCAACATATTCCAATGCTAACATAAACCAAGAGATGTATTTACTCATATAGTTTCCGATTCTGAAAGGAAATGTGACTGCATATGAACACAACCTAAGCAAGGCAAAAACATAACATATCCCAGTGTGAGATATACTCCATAGTCACAATGTATGATCCTATAGAATATGCCAAATATGCCAATAACTATGCTGAATAGATAGTTATGTATGTTGCCCTTATACGCTACAATGCATCCATTTATACATAATGTGAAGTATGCTCCTCATATATTCAGTTATGCTAATTAGGCATCCTTAACCAGTTGAACAAGTAATGATGATCATACCAATGAGGTATATACCTACCCATGAAATCAACAAGACATAAGGAAGGAGATTACCATCCAAACCAGTGAGCCCATGATTGAACTCCCTCTTAAACCATATGTCTACAATTAAGATACCCAGGGAACATGATACTTAAGGAGACTTACCCCCTCTAGATGATCTTATCTTCTTCCATACATGCTAAGGTATGCAATAGGGAAATCAGGTATGCTGCTTACAATGTGCAGTAGTTCTCTCATAGAACAAGCATAAATCGGTAAGGAAGGCATACTTAAATTAATCCAAATAGATAGCTCTTTATGTTACCACAGCTGTAACTAAGACAAAATCTGTAATACATACCAGATTATATCATTTGTCCAATGCCAATGTAAAGACCAACACAAGCCAATGTTGTCAATGTACAAAAGAACTTCCTTCACATTCATAAACAGTTAAGCAGTTATGTATTTCATAATTATAGACTCGGTCATAATAGTGAGGAAGGATATTCTATCATAAGCCAAGTGTCATGAATCAGCCAATATGAAAATATAGAATATGTAAGTGCTAATCAATGCAAATGTCAATGACCCAGTCAATATACTAAATGCAAATGTTTAATGAATCAATCATATGATGCTAATGAACTAGCTAATGATCCAATAAGCCATGATGATCTTACACATGTAAGAGGGATAGGAAGGTGAGCCCATGATCAAACTCACTCTTAATCTAGATTCCCTCCAAGGTATTCAACCTTAATGCATGATTTAGCTCTACTTTCATATTTACAACCAATTTAAGTCAAACCCCCGGTTGCCTTAGCTTTTGAAATAGTTAGACTGAAATCTTAAATCTGAAATGGATCTTTCTTCTACCGTAGCTCTGATACCATGTTGGTATTTTCAGATTTTCACTAAGGAATATATTCAATCTAGAGATCTAACAAAACTAAGCATAGGGTATGAATAAATAAACAAGAAGAGGGAAGAAAATACCCGGATTGTAACTTAGAGATCCGTCCTTGGAGTCTTTAAATCTGATCCTTCATATTCTTCTAGATATGCCCTAATTGTCCATCTAGGGTTGCTTTAGATCTGCCTTTAATTTACTCCAGTTCTGCCCTAAATCACTACTCCTAGGGCTGCTACAAATTTGCCCATCTCTGCTGCAAATTCAGTTTGCCCTAGGTCTACTCCAAATTCAGTTTTCCCTAGGTCTGCTCCAAATTCAGTTTGCCCTAGGTTTGCTCCAATTTGGTTTTCCCTAGGCTTGCTCCACATTCGGTTTGCCCTAGGTCTGCTCCAATTCAGTTTGCCCTAGGTCTGCTCCAATTTCAGTATGCCCTAGGTCTGCTCCAAATTCGGTTTGCCCTAGGTCTACTCCAAATTCGCTGCTACCTCCATAAATTCTCTGCTGCCTTCATAATTCACAAATCAGATCTTGGGGAGAGAAGACACATTATGTTTTTGGTGCTTCTCTTCTTTGAATCAAACACCTATATATATGAGATGAAATTCCCCAATAAGGAGGCCGACTTTGGGCCCTCTATTATTTAATTCAATCAACTCATACATATATATATATATATATATATATATATATATATATATATATATATATATATATATATATATATATATATATATATATATATATATATATATATATATATATATATATATATATATCGATTTAAATTGATAAACAATAAATAATAAATATAAACAATATTTATTATTATTATTTATCCTCATCGATTTATTTCCCAAGAAAGAGGATGTTTGTCGTAAAGGCCACAAAACTTAACAGTTGGTTCAGTTCAGTTGGTTTGTTTTATGGGGGAGTGGTTTCAGATTTACAGTGCTTTCAAATTGGTTCACTTGCTAAGGGGGAGTTCTTCAGTTTTGCAATTTGTTTCAGTGGTGTTTTAGTTGGTTTGCCATCAATGACAAAAAGGGGGAGATTGTTGTGTTTTTGTCAGTTGATCTGATTCCTTTTTGTTTGTTGTATGAGTTGAGTCCATGCTGTTACACTTGGTGTTGTGTCACAGTGCTTGTTCACTGTGTGTTGTATCTTGAGGCTTAGCTCTAATTGTGACAGGTGTATATCGTGTGTGTGCCTACGAATGAAAGATCTTGGTTATCATTACAGCCGTAAAATGATTGCAAAACGGTTCCTTCTTGGGGTAGGAGATTCACTCCAATTTAGGCTACGAGCTGACTGGAAGTAACGTTTTTTGGTGTTTTTCTTCAGAAGTGATGTCGTGTAGTGATTAATAAGAGGAAACTCATCACAGTTTTGTTAAATATAGAATATGCGACAAGTTTGTGGGATGATGATAATCGTGGGCTTTTAATCAAAATAAATGCGGTTAAATTTAGGAACTACAGTCCAAAAAAGTATGAGAAGGTGATACGAGAGGAAGAGATGGAGTTACAAAAAACACTGGAAATAGAATCAAAAATTGTATGCTCACATTGCAGGAAGCATAAGCCAGGTAGCAGGTCGCGTTAATCATTTCAAAAGGGAAGTAACAGTTTCAAATAAAGATGCAAGCACACATGCGTAAGTGGAATAAAAATGGGCATCAACAACATCATAACAGATGGGGTATCGTGCAGGATAGAAACAAAAAAATGAGAATTGTATAGGCCATTTTCGGATACGAAGAGTTTCTGTAAAAAAAATGCATGTCTTATTTTTTTCTTTAGACGGAAAAAGAACATATAGCACCAACAGTGTTTTGAAGACGCAAGAGAAGCGACAAGAAAAATACATGCGACAGGAAGTAGTGAGAAAAGGAGAGGGAATGCATTCTGATAAAATGCGAGGCATTGACTGTGTCAAGGCAGGGCGTCTTAATTGAAGTTTTGTTTTTCACAATCACACCGAACCACAATGTTTTTAGATGTTTGATAAAAAGGAACGTGAGCGACTGGAAAATAACTGATAAAAAAATTTTGGGGGGCATCAGTCGTGTGTGTATTTTTGTGTGTGTAAGACACGTAAATCAAAGGGTGTGCAGTAAACATAAAACTGACTACTCATTCTCTGAGTAACCTGTATCTCAAAAACAAGGAAGGGTTAACTGGTCATGACAAGCACAGGTGATCGGAATTGAGAAGAACATCTGAACAAGAATCAAAATACAAAAAACTGGAGCTGTGTGTGTGAACCTTTTACGGAGGATGAAGACTTGATGTATTTTGAAAGGACAGAGAGCAACGCATTTTTAAAGGAAAATACAAAGTTCTTACTTAATGTGTGTTGTGGATAGAACACTTGCAGACTGTTTCTGAGACAGAGACTTCAACTTGCATTTAGATAGTTACAGGTTGAATAACAAAAGGGGTCTGTGAGAGTCAGTGCCATTTACTGGTATTAAGATTGTTTTTGCAGCAGTATGGAATAGTGAGCTGGTTCTAAATTTCAGTTAGGAATCCTGTTTTCATATGAAAAATTGGAGTTATCAAATGCAGTTTTAGAAGTGAAGCTGAGTGGTGAAAGTTCTCAAATATCTGAGAGTCTTTATGTTTCTTGTGAAGACAAAGATGTAACATTGGTCCCTGTTTCATCTTACCTCTTGTAAGGAAAGTTGTAGCTTTCTGAATCAGGTTGAAACCTGATCCTCTAGTGTTTAAGGAGAGTTGTAGCTCTCAGATGTAATGGGTAGTTGCCCATCTGATTAGTGATGCCGTGGTTTTTCCCGTCTTGGATTTCCACGAGATAATTTGGGTGTCTTGTCTCCTTTGTTGTGTGCTCTTATGAATTTTGTTTCTTAGTTTAGAAAGTCTTTTCAAAATACTGATTCACCCCCTCCCCCTCTCAGCATTTTTCATTTTACAATTTCTTCATCACTGAACGTGTCCATCACAACAGTACTGTTGCAGCATATGCCATTGTTTATAAATAAGAATTCGCATGAGTTAAAATGGTGAACAACAATTCTCTGAGATTGCTACTTGCAGTGATCAGTTAAAGGGGAGGACTTCAAATCCTTTCAAAGCTTTTCGGGCTCACACCATGAAGTTGTAAAAGATCCTCAACTCCTTGCACAGCTAAAAAGGTAGTTCGGTTTTAAGTGGGTCCTTGCTACTTCAAGCAGAGACATAATTTTCTTTGCAAGTTTACTTTTGTCATTCTCCCTCATCCTACAGTAAAGGTTGTAGCCTTTGAGGACAGGTCGAAGCCTGTTTTGTGGTCAGATTAAGGAAGAGTTGTAGCTCTTGGTTGTAAAGGGTGGTTGCCCAGGTTTTGAGATTAGTAGTGCTGTGGTTTTTTCACCTGTCTTGAGTTTTCTACGAGAGAAAATTATGTGTCTTGCCTCTTCATCTTGTGATTGCATTCTCTGTTGTTAATTTAGTTAAAGTTGCTTTTAATACAGATTCAACCCTCCCCCTCTCAGTATTTTTTGGTTTTTCAGATACTAGACCTCACTCTAGAAGATTGTGGGAACCAAGAGGATTTAAAATGTTTGCTACAGCATTCATTAAGATTTGGAAATATTTTCACGGAGAAGAAATAGGAGAACAAAAGTTGGCATGTAGCCAAACAATATTGAAGGTAGAAAGAACTAACCTAAGAATATTCTTCAAGAGAAGGAAGTACTAGCTGAACTACAGAACATAGGCCCAAACCGAAGAGGAGAAGAAAAAAGCAGAAAGCAAAATGGCAGCTATCTAAACAATATAGGAGGTGTAAGGAATTAACCTAAGAATTTTTGTCAAAAGAAGTAAGCAGTAGCTGAAGTGCTGAACTACATAACATACTATAAATTAAAGACGTATTGGAAGCAGAAGTCAAGGGTATCATTGCTGAAAGAAGATAACAAGAACACACAATTTTTCTATATCTCATGTGCAAAACCAGAAAAACAAAACAAAACAAAAGATCCAAGAAAGAAACCAATCACCAATCTAAAGCAGATCAAGGAGGAAGCAGTTCAGCATTTTGAGACCCTTTTCATTGAAGATAAGACAGAAATATTTCTGAAAATCATAAAAACAGAAGAAAATGCAGCGCTAATAAGAAAGATCAGAAAGGAGGAGTCAAAGAAGCTGTTATTTCCTTTTACAAGGACAAGGCTCCTAACCTGGTTGGACTTCCTGCAAGTTTCTTCTGGAAAATTCATAACAAAAGAAATATTTCTGAAAATCATAACAACAGAATAAAATGCAGGGCTAATAAGAAAGATCGGAAAGGAGGAGTCAAAGAAGATGCTCTTTCTTTTCACAAGGAGAAGGCTCCTAACCTTGTTGGATTCCCCACAAGTTTCTTTCCAAAAATTCACAATAAAACAAATATTTCTGAAAATCATAACAACAGAATAAAATGCAGCGCTAATAAGAAAGATCGGAAAGGAGCAGTCAAAGAAGCTGTTCTTTCCTTTCACAAGGACAAGGCTCCTAACCTGGTTGGATTCCCCGTAAGTTTCTTTCAGAAATTTCAGACGGATGTAGTAAAGATATTCAAGAAGTCAAGGAACATACATTGCATTCTAAAGGAAATGAACGATACCTTCATCACACTGCTACAGGAAAATAACAAGAAGCCGCCGTCTGGACTCATATAGACCAACCAGACATTAAAATGGAAACCCTAAGATATTATTAGCAGTAATAGCCAGAAGGCTGAAAAAAAAATTCTATATAATAATTTCTGGGAAGCAGGAAATTTTGTTCAAAGAAGAAAGATAGCGGATGGAATTGGCCTGATCCATAAAATGTTACACTCCTAAAAGCTAAATAAAAACAAGGGAATGCCAATCAAGCTTTGAAAACACAAATAGCAAATCATGATTTTCAATAGCCCAGTTAAGTTTATCAGCACTATACTTGTCACGCCTATTACAAATAGTAGAAAAACCAACAAGACAAAAAATGAACGGCATACCAATCATTGCTTGAGCTGCTCCTTCTGAATTGGAAACCACACAAGCCTCCACTTGCCTGGACCTCTCAGAATTTCCAACTACTGAAAATGCAGCTTACTAAAAATGAATTATGTTTTTAAGCTATTACTGTGAAATAACTGAAACTACTTTAATTTGAATGGGGAACCTCATGCAGAGTAACGGGGCGGGTGAAGCACACAACAGAGTTCCAAACTATAAAGCTCAAAAAAAAATTACTATCGAATAAATCCTACATTTTCTCCACTAGGTAAAGCCTGTGTTTTCTCATTTGAACCCCGCGCTTTTTCTGTCGATTTTTTAAATTCGACCGTTGCATTTTGCTTTTTATTCCCTTTCAATAAAATGACGCATGATATTCTAGAGGACACGATTTCTGTGCAAATAATATTTTATTTTCTCTATTCGGTAGAAGTTAGTCCATTTACCTTTGGATTTTAAAGATTTTATCGGCAGTTGGACAAGGGCGAAGGGAAAAGGGCAAGAGGGCAAGCAGGTTTTAGACCTAAGCATTCCACCATTGATCACTGCATCACTCTTTGTCATTTAATACAGAAAATATGGGATAATCAAGGGGAGGAAGCATATTGCTGCTTTGTTGACTTTAAGAAAGCTTTTGATACAGTGTATAAGGACAAGCTTTGGAACAGAATGATAGAATTGGGTATCCCTGACGAGTATAGAGCAGCGGTGCACAGATTATATGATAAAGTTAGAGCCAAAATTAGAACTAATGAGGGAATGTCCGAATGTTTTGGTAGTGACATTGGTGTTAAACAGGGATGTCCGTTATCCCCAACCTTGTTTGGGTTATACATTGATAAATTAGAAACTTGGTTAAGCAATACAGATGGAGAAGGTGTGCATCTGGCAGGATATGTGGTGACACTTCTTTTGTACATGGATGACCTTATCTTAATTTCAAAAATGGCTCAAGGTCTGAGAGATCACTTGAGGGCCTTAGAGTTCTTTTGCCAAGAGGTTGGGATGTAGGGGAACATTACCAAAACCAAAATCATGATTTTCTCTTTAAGGAGAAAAGAAAAGCCCAATACCTTCATTTTTAAGGCAGCCCGCTTGAAATTGTGAAGGAATACAAGTATCTGAGGATTGATTTTCACTATAAACTCAGCTAGGAAATGTGTAGAGCAAAAAGGTTGCAGGGGGGCTGGAAAGCCTTGTATTTACTCCAGAACAGGTGTAGAACGGCTAAGCTTTGGGACTGGAAGACTAGGAAGACTCTTTTCGGTTTGTTGGTCACGCTGGTGGTTCTCTATGGCTGCGAAGTGTGGGGTGGCAGCGTGTCAAACAGCGGATGGAGGCAGCTAGAAAGAATTCAAAAACACCTAATTGCAAGCAATCTCAAAGTTAAGACCTCCATTCCCTACAATATCCTTTTAGCAGAGGCTGGGGCTTTTCCGTTGGAAGCGTCGGCGATAACTCGGCTACTTGGCTACTTAAAGAAGGTTGATAATATGCATGACCAATGGTGGCCGAAATTTGTGAAGGACGAGGTTCTTATCCGTAGAAAGAAAACATGGATGAAACAAAATAATAAGTGGTTGAATAAATGGAATATTAGGCTACATGAGTGCCCTAATACAAATGTGGACATAAAAAAGTTTGTCACATAAAAGTTTCAAAATGTCATGTGGAACAATAACATTGGCTGTAAAAAGACTTACTACATGCATGTGTTCAACTCAACCAGGGAACATGGAGAGAAAACATATCTTGGAGCTGCTATTAAAGGGAAAGCAAGGCTGTTAATGACGCAATTGAGAACAGGATCGCATCATCTCAGGTGTGAGATGGGCAGATGGAAGAGACCCAAAAAGGCTTGGGACGAGAGAACTTGTTTGTTTTGTGGGACGGGTGCAATTGAGACTGAATGGCACTTTCTCATGGAGTGCATTGCCTATGATGATATTCGTGGTAATTATGGTACCATTCTAAAAGTAGACAACATGAACAGTTTATTTGAAGAGGATAAGGTAAACCAAACGGTGGGTTTGTTGGTCAAGATTTATAAAAGAAGATCAGAGCTGGAAAGGAGTATGGAAATTGTTTAGGGGCGTGGGTCCCTCTGGTCCCTTAGGCTACTCTGCCTTGTGGACGTCATTAAAATCATTCATTCATTCATTCATCATATGTTTTTATGAGAGTGTTTTAGTGCAATTTCTTAGTGGAGCAGTAATTGCTTACAAATTGGAATTGGAATCGTTTTTTACTTTCAAAAAATTGAAAATAAATTTTGAGAAAAATAACATATGGTTCTATAAATTGTTTGTTCCTTTTTTATATTTAAGTCTTATTGTTTCTTTAAATCCTATCTACAAAACTTACTACTTACTATTTATAATGATTTCATTTAAACATACTATTTATGATGGTTCCTAAAAAATAAACAGCAAAATTCAATGACCATTGGTCATCAATTCCACAAATTACTCGTAAATTTTTTTAAACAAGCCAAATAATCGCAAGGGGACTTGCCCTAGGACTTAACCATTGTGTCAAGTTCAATATGTATGTTGTTTTCTTATTAATAGTTTGTTTTGTTTTGTTTTTGTTTTTTTCAATGAAATATGTCTTTATATTTTTTTAAATAAATAGATAAATTTTATATTAAAAAAAAATGATATTGAAAAAATTTATATAAGAAAAGTTTAAATAAGGGAGAATTTTAGTTGATAAATTAAATAATTACAAAAGACAATATCGTTAAGTGGTGAGAGCTAAGCCATTAGTAGGAGTGGATCATAATCATCCAACTTTTCTCAAACGTTAACAAGGTTTGGATTTATCTAAATAGTCACTCGACTCACAATCACACCCTCTTTATTTTCTTTATCAACAAGAGGCTAAGTGTCACAAACACAAGAAATGTCAAAGTACGATAAGGAAACTTTTCAAATACTAGTTATCTAAAGGCCCCACAATCACGAGGCTCAAAGAGGTTGATGATGAGGGAAATGGTTGAGGCCAAACACAAGCAATCTAATCTTTGTATCTTATTAGAGTGGATAGGAATAATATGACTAAGGTCAGGGTCCCATGGAAGGAGGATTCCTAAAAAATAGAGCTAGAGTTGCATCCTACTTTTTAGGAATGTTTTAAAGGAGGTGGTCCCATGAATTTTGTAGTCTAGTTGAGTTTAAAAAATTTAACTCCAATATTTAAGCAAGTTCGTGGTTGTGCATAAGAAAAATAAGTAAAAAAAAACATTTTCCCACCAAAATCATTTTTTAGGAAAATTCTGAAATTAAATATTTGACAAATGGCAATAAAACATTCCTAGACGATTCTTAAGTTGGTGGGGCAATTTCTAGCCACACCCCTTTTCCACCCACTTGCTAAAAAGTAGGAGCTATTTTGAAGGGGAAGATTCTAAATAATCTTGTAGGCAAACAAATTTTTTTCATGGGACCACCCTCTTCCTCAAAGATAGAGCTTGAGCCCCCCTCATGGGACCCATGCCTAAGATTCATGTCCACTATGAGAATTTTGACTACATGTCTATGTCAACATCCATGGGGAAGGGAGTGACCCCTATTGAAGGATGAAAATAATGACACTCTAGCAACCATGCATATATCACTACCCCAATGATCTAAAAGCACCAATAAGTAAACCACTTCAAGCACAACTTTATTTGCTTACATATGAATCTACATGAGAACATTAAAATGAACTTAGTATTAGAAGACATTGAGAAGTGAATATCTATACAACAACTAGAGAAAATAAAAAATGTATATCTTTCCAAATGCTTAAAAGAATTCCAACCCTAAAAACTTGCCAAATCTAGGTGAATCGATAGAAATTCTAGGCAAATCTCCTAAAAGAATCATATACTATGAAATTTATTTAGGTTTGAATATCACGAATCCATTTTCAAGTAGCCTATACACATCAGGAAAAAAGTATTATTGATTTTCTTTTCTATAGTTACCTCAATTTTAAGCCACAGAGGTGGTAATGGTCATGCTCACTCTACCCTCTGCTAGGGTTTTTGCTTTGCATCGCTTCTCTACATTTTTTGTCCTTTCACTCTGTAGTTATTGTAGGAAGTAGCCTAGTATTTATGGCTCTGGCCACTACTCACCCAACAGTTGATGCTAGTGTTGGTGTGGTTTCGGATAGCAATGGTGCCACCAAGCAAACACCCTCACAAATTTGTTCCTAAAGTGTTTCATGAGGTATGTCTTAGCCTAATATTATTTTGCCTATTCATGAGTTTAATGATGCATGTTCTTGGCTTGAAACACATACCCTTATTGGCTATTTTCTGGGATGCAACCCTCTTGAACATGTTATCAAGGACTGGGTTGCAAAATGTTGGACCCCTCATGGAATCCGCCTGGATGGCATCCAGAGCCTCACCAAGGGCTTCTTTCTGTTTCGCTTTTCCAATCCTTCCCATGTGGATGCCATTTTTGCTAAGGGTCCCTGGAACCTTAGGGCCTCTCTTTTAATTTTCCAACGCTGGTGTCGAGACTTCTCTGTCTCTGACGACAAGAAGCTGAAAGTCCCTATGTGGGTCAAGATTCCTAGTCTTCCCCTACCCTATTGGCCTTTCATGCATTTTATAGCACAAAAGCTTGGTAGGGTTATATGTAGCAAGCATGACTATTTTCTCAATCCTCGGCCTCAAAAATGGCTCTATGTTGAGGTCGACCTTTCTAGGGACCTCAAAGAGTCTATTGAGATTCAAGTTGGCGAGACCACCTTCACCCAGAAGGTGCTCTACCTCAACCTTCCTAACACTTGCTATCATTGTCAATCTATGGAGCACAAGATTAAGGACTGCCCTTTAGCAGTACCTCATACCAAGTCTCCTCCCAAGGACTCTTGCTCTTAGCCGGTTAAGGCTGTAAAAAAAAAAGAGGTTAAGAAAGATGAATGGGTTACAATCGGTCACCGCAACAAGCTAGCCAAGAAGCCCACTTTGGCTTCCTCATCCCAACCGCCACCTCCGGCTATTGAGGTTTCTCCTGAGTCGGTCACTCTGATTTCAAACCCTGCTTCACAAGGGAAAGAAGTTTTTGACTCCCACACTACCATTCCTTTAGCCCACATGCCTTAGGTGGCCACAGAGATTGCCTCTTCTGCTCCTTTTCGACGTTCTTGTAGCCCTCATGGGCATTCTGAGAATGGGCTTGGAGGCTTACAGGAAAAATGACGTAATATTTCCATGGAGTTTTCTAGGTCCGCTTTTCCCCAGCTTATTTGTCTAATAGTTTTGCTTCCCTTGGGGAAGGTGATGGCATGGATGACACTATTTTTCCAGGAAGTACATCTCATGGAATGTTCATGGGTTGACAGACATGCTTAGAAACTTTTTGTCAAGGATTTGCGTCATCGTATTAGTAATCTGGATGTCTTATGCCTCCAAGAAGTTAAAATTTATGGTTTTATGCTTGATGCTACTTGCAAAGTTATTTGGCCTAAGAGCCTTGCTCTTTGTTCTCAGCACGAGGCTGATCGAGGTGGAGTTGCTATTCTCCTCTGTTAAGAATAAGGTGTCTCAACCTTGGATAATTCCTATTCTTATTATTTGTTTTGTAAAATGTATTTCTTGCAAATAATGTAATTAAGTATGAGTGTACATGTCTATTTGGCATGTTGATGTGTCACTCCACTTGATGTGTCGGCATCTTGAATTGTGTGTAAGGAGATCATGGCTGAAACGGTTATGATAGATTCCTATGACGCGTAAGAGCTATTTAAGGAATGTGCTATGACTGGTGTAAGAGCATCTTATGACTTGGGCCTAGTTGGGCGCCCAAGAAGGAGTGGTTGGTGTGTGTAAGAGAATATGCCAAAAATAGGTTGGTATGATAGATTCTCTTACACTTCTTTTGTGACTGTTATTTTTGGCAAATTCTATGACAATCTGTCATAGTCTATTCTAGGGATGGACACCTATTCTTGGGATTGCATGTAACAGCTATGTACATGTGGCTTTGTGCATGGGTCTTGGTGGTTAAGCCCATGTTGAACGCCCAACTCCTTTGTGGGTATTTGTTGGGTCCTGAGGAGTCTATATATATGATGTTGCTTCTATGGGAGAAAAAATAAGTTTTACTTGTCTCTCATCTCCTGAAAGAACTTGCATTGCAAGTGTGTTGTAACCTTTGTGTTGAAAATAATACATTGTGCAGGTTTTGGAGGGGTGGGGTTGTTTTACCGAAAGGTTTTTCCCCACCGGCATATCTTTGTGTTTATGTGTTTTCAATCTTCTCTCTCTATTTTATGTATGCATGGTATATGGTTGCAATATCATTGTTAAAGTAGTTAACGAATCTGAAATTGTAAGGATTTAAAAGAATTTGCACAATACTTTCCTTTAGAGATTAGTGTAGGAAGTTGTTTCTGCACTTGAATTTCCTTACATCCTCTCTCTCACTAGCATTATTTTTTGGTTAGTCATGGTTCAGATCCCACACAGAGAGTTGTTTGAGCCACTTTCATTATTGAGAATCATTCTTTTGGCATAGTTAATGTTTATGCTCCCAATGATGTTGTTGAAAGATCTCACCTTTGGTGTTGGCTTGTGGATTCTCTGCCACCTACTACTTGGCTTGTTTGTGGTGATTTTAATATGGTTGAAATGGCATCTGACATGGATGGCCTTTTGCCATTTCGATGGACAACTGGAGAGAGAGAGGCCTGGTGCTACATGCATAATAAATTAGGGCTTTTTTATCCCAATGTTGGTTGTCGCCATTCTGATGGGATCTGGAACACGGTGTCTAATTTCAGAGCCTTGTTTGACAAAATTCATAAAAGGCTCGATCATGCTATGATCTCGGCACAATCTTTCTTCTCATTTTTAGAAAAGAAAGCCTTACCGGTTACTACTCTTGTTGATGTGACCTTGTCAGATCATCTTCCCATTCAATTTAATATTGTTTGGCAGATAACTAAGGCACGGCCTCCCACCATGCAATTCTTCTTTAATACTTATGTCCTTCACCACCCTTCCATGACAGTCCACATTCATCGGGTTTGGAACCTTGACCCTAGGCCTTCTCAGTCACCTGGCTAGACTCAATGGTGGAATGATGCCATCAGGTGTACGACACATTTTTGTGTATTTGTTATCTCTAAGATTGTTTGTTATCTCTATTGAGCATTAATGATTGTCATTAGTATCAAAAGAAGTCAAAGTTACTTATATGAACCTAGTCGATAAAAGCAAGCATCACAAGCTAGTTGGTTAAGTCTTTATACCGAGCACCAGACAGTTTTACCGAGCATCAAACACCGATACCAAGCAATAGTAAACACCGAGCATCGGTGTAATTACTGAGTAGTATTTACAGTGTTTGCCGAGGATCATAGGTGAATAGAAGGAAATGGTGTTCATCCTTCTATTATGTATGGGGGAAATATGAGATCCACTTCTAAATCCAAATTTCCAAAGGAGAAATCTAAATTGATCAACCAAAAGGTTAATGCACAATCGAATCAATCTATGGAGAATATGAAAAAGGAAGAAAACCTTATATTTCCCTATAATGGAATTGTGCTTGAAATTTGAAATAATTGAAAGGCAAATACTAACCTCAAAATAGGGCAAATCTGGAAAATGCCAATTTCTGATGTTTGTGTGTAGTTTAGGGAAATTCTACAACTTGTTTCAGACTAGAAATGCAGAGATGAAGAAAACCCAAAAAACTTTTATCTTTCTGACAGCAGGTAGTCTTTGACCCCGATAAAAGGTCAAAGGCTACATTAATATTCTGAAGGTCGACTTTGGCTTTGTTCACAGATCTCAAAAGTTCATCGAAAAGGGTATCTGAATCCAAGCTCAGATCTGAAGTTTCGCACATGTACCTACAAGAAAAAGAGGGTTGTGTTGTTTGTATGGGGGGTTTGCCTTGGTCAAACCCCAATTTAAGAATTAACCTTGAAATTGAATTGAAATTATAATGTGCATAAACAAAGCAAATGAAACAATTCACCTTGTTTATGTTGAAGTCCTTGTAGAGGATTTGAATCCTCAAATCCACAAGTAGGGATGCTCCAATGGATGTAGAATGAATGTAAGATGTCTCAAATCAATGACATTTGATCTTCAACACCAATCTTGAATAGATCTTTGCATATGAGGAGGCTTGGATGAATGTAGAAGGATGGATCTTCAAGGGGGCTCCAAAGAGATTGAATCCTTCATTGACTAACAATGGATCTCCTTAATGAATGAATACTTGAACACTTGAATGCTTGAAGGCTTGCTTGAATGCTTGAACTCACTTGCTCATGAAATTGCTTGAGATGAGATGTGAAAACTTGATTGAGAGATGATGAAAATGAGAGAGGAAGGCCTCCTTTTATAGTGAACTAGGGCACAAACCTCTAGACAAGGCTGACATTGGAGAATTAAATCTCAATTAAGCTTAACCTCTAGAAATGGACCCATATTAAATGTAATTTAAGTATTTACCATTTCGAAACCTAAAATGGCTAACCCAGAGGTGGGAAAGGGAATCTTTCCAAAACCCGATACCCGAAAATCAAAAAAACTTAAAATTTGAAATGTGGGTCAAGGATGAGGTAAATTCTGCCCTAGGTCAGAGTCAAGGTCTACCTAGACCTAGGTCAATGTCGAGGTCGACTTTGACCTTAAGGTCAAAATCCTCAAGACCTCAGCCCAGAATGCCAGGAAATGCAAACATGAAGTGAAAAATAGGTACATAGAGAAGCAGAACATGGGGGAAAAGCCAAATATATGCAAAGACCCGATCAAGGTGCTTAACATGACCCCAAACCACTCACTCGGAGGGATAAACGCTCTTATCATGGAAGTGCTTCCATTTTAAGATGATACATTAAGCCCCCACTTTAGCAAGAGTATGGACTCGATGCAAACTCTTGGTAAAGGAGATCAGAATGAAAAGATAATCTTATCGTAATCCAAGGGACAAAGGGAAACCTTAAGCCCCCAGGGACTCAAGTCTTCATCGACTCCCAAATCACAATAAGAGAGAAAGAAAGAGTGTGATTATCTCATCCAATGAGAACTTATGTCCCATTGTGAACCACACAAGGAAACAACGCAACTGGAAAGATGGAATTGAACCGCCTAGTGAATGTGTCTACTCACTAGTCAACCCATCAAGGATTCACCCTTAGGAATGTTCTATTCCATAAGAATAAAACCAAAAACAAAAGAGATCCAATTTTAAGGACACCTCTGACCTTAAGGGATCAAAATATATGTATATTTGAAACTGGAGGGATCAAGAGATCCTAAAATATAAATCCATGCTTTAAGGATTAGTTACTAATCCAAAAAGGGAGAAAAAAATTAATATGTGCGTATCAAAAAGTGTGTGTACCACAGGTGAGCAGAGCGCATGCCCCCATTTTAAAGTCATTGCTAACACTTTAATAGGAGCAATGGCTTTAATGGAAACATAAATAACTCCACTGATTACGTTTCCATGTCGATATGCCCCCAGACGAAGACAAATCAAGGGAAATATCATAGAAACATACATAGAACACATAAGGGATCTACCTACCGTGGGGTTAGCATGATCATAAGATATATATATATATATATATATATATATATATATATATATATATATATATATATATATATATATATATATATATATATATATATATATATATATATATATATATATATATATATATATATATATATATATATATATATATATATATATGATATTATTGCAAATGAATTGACATCATTCCCCAAAGAAAGTAGAACTACGATCACAAAGGAGGAAAGATCACATAAGATATACGAAGGAGAATCTTTTCAGACCATGGCATGGAGACCAAAAAGAATTAGTGCTACCATGCCTCGAATCCAAGCAGATTACAAAAGAAAACATTTATGAACAATAGCACAATTACAACATAACATGGAACAACGTATAGAAGAATAGAAATACATATAGAGGAATGGAACAATAGGTTTGATTCCTTTATCACCTTGTACCAACTAAGTAACAAGGATCATATAAAAGAATCTAACAACATTTAGCAAACACATTATGGGAGAAGCACAGTACATCAGGCAAACACACAACAAAGCTACCATGAAGGACAAGCCAATCAAGCATGTCACCTACTCTCCCCATCTCATTGTATATCATTTAGGTAAGGTGGGTAACTCGCAAGAGGGACTATATCCAACACAATAGGAATGATAGCTAGTTCCAAACAAGGATCCTCTTGAGAATCACAATGTTTGACACTAGGTGTAAGAGAAAGCATATTAGGTAAATCAATGTCAATGTCAATAGTCTCGTATTCATCATTAACATCATCAGTATCATCAAGAGTATCTTCTTCATCCAAATTAATCAAAATAGGATCTAAGATACGAATAGAATCATCATAATCATGCATCTTAACATCATTATTAGTAACAACTTCTTCTAACACATCATGCATAGATTTATCCAAAGAAGGTAGAAATCTTTGAAGAACATAAGTACAAGCTTTAGCATGAGCACAACATTTCTTATGAAATTCATTAGCAGATCGATTACATTTTGATTTATTTGAAATACATTGAGAACTAGGAGAAACAATCATAGGATCCTTCACAAGTTCTTTAGGAAGATCAATAGGATTATCAAAAATAGGAGGAACTTGATTAACAGAACTAGAAGCCATAGTTAAATGAGGTATAGAAGGTGTGATGCAAGAGCATCCTAGGATTCTTGGCAATCCTGTATCAACCAAAAATATGTTTGTCTTTGAAGGTAGATTGTTGGTTTTGATCTTGGTTTAGTGGAGTTCTTGCTCAGTTTGGGAAACTAGTTGCTCGGTTTCTTTGGTTACCGGGGTGCTCGGTCTTTGAAGAACGATCGGTAGTTGAAGGTGTCAGTTTCCTATTGCTCAGCATTAACTGTGTTGCTTGGTCGTGCTTGGCATGGTCAGTTGACTAGTGCTTGGTTATCTCTTCTATTGCTCGGTATTCTTGCTTACCCACTGGATTGTTTGGATAGATCGGCTTGGCCGACTGGTGCATTTAATTTGGGTCGCACTCCTCATGTTATGGATTGACCATTGGACACATGGGGACCTAGATCTAGCATGTTGAATTCTTCTATGTGGATCTGATGACCATTGGGGTCATCTTTGTGAGTTTATCTATTTTGTAAGGCTTTTTGAGAGTCAACTAGTGTTTTAGCATTTAATGTTTGTTTGTTTGGGTTAATTATTTCATCAGCCAACTTGTGGCTGGGAATTAGTATTTATAGGATGCTTGGGTAGTTGTTTGGGCATCATCAGGAAGTGAGAGAGATTAGTAGCCTATGAGCTTAGGAGCATGAAGATTGCTTGGAAGTTGGAGTGCAAGTTTAGATCTTTGCTGGGTGCCTACTAGTGTGTTGTGTGTTATAAACCTGGACTAGCTAATTGCTGATATTGTGGAAAAGATCCAGATCCTATGAGATCTTGTAGATTGTTACTTGTTTTATAATTGGTTGTAACCAGGAAGGCCTTACAGCCTGACATATTGCTTGTAATCAATGATTTGATGAATAAAGACTCTGTTTCATTTCAGATTTGTGTTTCTTATTTGTGTGTTTCTGTTGCATATTGGTTTGGCTGCAAGGTTGGTCTGTCCTTAATTGGATTCACCAACCCTGACTATGTCAAGTGGTATCAGAGTGAAGGTTTGTTCCTGTTGGAGCAAGTTGATTTGGTTGAGCGAAAGTTTGTTCCTATTGGAGCCAAGTGGATCTTGTGTGTCTAGATCTTGATTTGAAGATGCCTCTGAGAAGGAATCATGAGACTTCAGATGAAGAGGCTTTTAGAGAATTCAATTTTGATGATTTTAGGGCTTTGCAGAAACAAGTTCAAGACTTGCAAGAAGAATTGAGAAAGAAGAAGCCTAACCTGAAGGGGGATAGTGATGATGAATCTGAAGAAGAAAATCATTTTTAAGAAGCTAGAGATCCAGAGGAGAGTAGAATCCTGAAAGCTATGTCTAAGATTGGGAAGAGATCTAAGATTGAAGTTTCTACATTTTCTGGAAGTCTTAAGCCTGAAGAATTGATTGATTAGATCAATGATATTGATGAATAATTTGAGTATGAAGAAATAGAAGATCTTGATAGAGTCAGATTTGCAAAGACTAAGTTGAAAGGTCATGCAAATATTTGGTGGAGAGAAGTTCAGTTGGAAAGAGGTAGAAGAGGAAAAGAAAAGATCACTAAGTGGAACCGAATCGTTGACAAATTGAAGAAGCAATTCATTCTAGTGGATTATGAATTGGAAATGTTTAAGATGCAAGCTTTGAAGCAAACTAACAAATCGGTATAGGAGTATACCAAGGAGTTTTACAGACTTCTAATTAGGACTGGTCATTCTGAAGCTGATAAAGAGAAGGTTGCTAGGTATGTCTATGGTTTGAGACCTAGTATTCAAGAGGAGTTACTTACTATTCAGATGAAAACAATAGGTGATGCTTATCAGATGGCATTAAAGATTGAAGAAAATCTTAATAAGAAGTATTAAGGTAGATAGAACAGTAGGAACCGAGGTGGTAAGACTGGTGAGACAGCTGCTGAAAGTAATGTAAACCTGATGTTGGGTCTAACAGTGGTCAAGTTACTAAGAATGTTGGACAGAGAGGTAGAGGGAAGAATGAGTTCACTGGAATGTGTTGTAACTATGGTGAAGCTGGTCATAGAAGTTGGCATTGTTCTAAGAAAAGAGCTGCATTAGTTGCTGAAGAAGACATTGAGAATGTTCTTGAGAAAGATGAATGTCTTGTCACTATAAGATTGGCTACATGTGTCTCTAAACCGGTGCAAAGAAGAAATTTGTTCAGGACTAGATGCAAGTGCAAAGATAAGGTATGTAATGTTCTAGTTGATGGTGGCAGTTCTGAGAACTTTATTTCAGAGGAAATGGTTAGTAAGTTGAATCTAGAAAGGAGGAAGCATCCTAATCCTTATGAGATAAGTTGGATTCAAGATGTTTCTAAGGCTAGAGTTGAGGAGCAATGCTTGGTTAATTTCCATATTGGATCTTACCATGATGAGATATTGTGTGATGTATTGCCTATGGATGTCTGTCATCTGTTGCTTGGTAGACCTTGGCAGTTTGACAAAAATGTGTTGTTTGATGGTCATGCTAACACTTATGTGGTTAGGCATGAAGGAGCTCAGCATAAGCTGATACCTTTACAGGAGACAGGGGTTAAAGGATGTGGAGTTATCAGGTGTTGTCCTTGTGATAAACCTCAGGAGCACAAAGTGGAAGGACCTATTCCTCTTAAGCTTGATTTGAAGGAGAAAGAGAATGAGATATCTGAAGAGTTTGCTAAGATTAATAAGCAGATGGTTTTGCTGGCAAAGATGATTCAGAAGATGGTAACATTTGTGACACAGAGAGATGCATATGATACTGAGTTGATTGAGAAGTTTGAAGAGGATGAACCTTACTGAGGCACTGCTATGGTCGGTAGTGGTCATAATCGGTTGCGATCAATTACTGACTGAAGAGATAAGCATAGTGAAAAGCAGGACTTTCTGCATGAGATAGTGAATGAAGAAAAGACTACTTGGGATGAAGGACAAGGAGAGATGTGGGTGAAGAACATATTCGGCATACCTATTTTGATTCCCTTGAGGCATTCCTGATTTTCTTATGAGAAAATCTTTCTGACTTGGGGTGTCTAATGCAGGAGCATCCTAGGATTCTTAGCAATCTTGTATCAACCAAAAATATGTTTGTCTTTAAAGGTAGATTATTGGTTTTGATCTTGGTTTAGTGGAGTTCTTGCTCAGTTTGGGAAATTGGTTGCTCGATTTCTTTGGTTACCGAAGTGCTCAGTCTCTGAAGAATGCTCGATAACTGAAGGCGTCGGTTTCCTATTGCTTGGCATTAACTGTGTTGCTCAATCATGCTTGGCATGGTCAGTTGACTGGTGCTCGGTTATCTCTTATGTTGCTTGGTATTCTTGCTTATCGAATGGATTGTTTGGATAGATCGACTTGGCTGACTAGTGCATTTAATTTGGGTCACGCTCCTCATGTTATGGATTGACCGTTAGATGCATGGGGACCTAGATCTGGCGTGTTGCATTCTTCTATGCGGATCTGATGACCTTTGGGGCCATCTTTGCGAGTTTATCTATTTTGTAAGGCTATTTGAGAGCGGACTGGTGTTTTAGCATTTAATGTTTGTTTGTTTGGGTTAATTATTTTATCAACTGACTTATGGCTGGGAATCAGTATTTATACGATGCTTGGGTAGTTGTTTGGGTATCATCAAGAAGTGAGAGAGGTTAATAGCCTACGAGCTTAGGAGCATGAAGATTTCTTGGAAGTTGGAGTACAAGTTTAGATCTTTCCTAGGTGCCTACCAATATGCTATGTGTTACAGACCCGGACTAGCTGATTGCTGATGTTGTGGAAAAGATCTAGATCTTGCGAGATCTTGTAGATTGTTACTTGTTTTATAATTGGCCATAATTAGGAAGGCCTTACATCCTAGCCTATTGCTTGTAATCAGTGATTTGATGAATAAAGACTCTGTCATTTTAGATCTGTGTTTCTTCTTTGTGTGTTTCTGCTGCATATTGGTTTGGCTGCAAGGTCGGTCTGTCCTTAATTGGATTTACCAACTCTGACTGCATCAAGGTGTAGGCAAAAGACCACAATTAAGATCCATAGGAGGTATGCTTAATTCAAGAATCTTACGATGTTTATAAGCTTGATATGAATGGAAAATATTATCAGGTTGAGGAGGACATGAATTAGGTAATGAAGGCCAAAAGAAATCAAGAGAAACACAATCTCTAGGCCTAGAAGGTTGATATAAACTATGATTAACCGTCTGTACTTCTTCATCATGAATAAATTTAAGACACTTATGGATAGGTGAAGCAACAACATCCATGACAGTCAACCAAGGCAAACCTAGCTTAACTTGAAATTGATCAGAAGTAGGAACAACAACAAAGGTAGTGTTCACAATTTTCCACAAAGTTCAACTAGTAAAGTAATAGAACCAAATGATGGATAAAGAAAACCATTGCAAGTTTGAATCCACACATCCAATGTATCGTAAGAATCATATTGTAAAATTTTCATAAAAATATTTTCTTTAGTAATAACATTGACTAAGGATGTAGGATCAACAAGACAATCACGAGTAGGTTTCTGAGAAATCCTAGCATAAATGTAAAGGAGACCATCAGGAGCCTTAATAGTCTTAGAATCATCAAAGGTAATCAAAAGTTCTCGAGGTCTTTTATTCTTAGGTTGTTGTCGAGGTTTAGGTTGAGTTTTCAATTTAGGCTTAGGTTTTGGGCGAGGTTGAGATTGAACTTGAGGTTGAATCTGAGGTTGAGATTGAGGTCACTAGTACATTTGAGGTCAAATTTCGATAGTCATTTGTCAGATTTGCAACACCCATTTATCGACATTTCGACATATGTGTCCGTCACCATTTTTGCATTGGAAATAGCAATGGAAGAGATATCTGTCAGTTTACCAACACCCAATTTCATCAGAAACTTGCACATGAAAGCAACTTTGTTATGGCATTTCCTACGGTCCATTTATCGACATTCCAACAAGAACACCTATTGGAAATATACAATCACTATCAGAAATAACTGTCGAAAAGATATCCTTTCCGACATTAAAACTGTTGGAATAGCGACAAATCTGCAACCAACTTCTAACAAATAAACCCGTCAGTGACATAGCATTATTGTCACTCCAATATGTCAAAAATTGCATATCTGTGACATTTCCACTATCGGACGAGCGATGGTATGGCAGTCTATCTCCGCCAAGTCGCCCTGTCGAATGTATAGCATTACTATCACTGTAATTGTCGTAAAGTATTTTTCTCTGACATCTTATCTATCGGATAGGTGATAGGTTGGCCTATATTCCAATGGGCAATGATGTCGAATGTATAGCACTACCATCATAATTAATTATAAAGTGTCAAAAAATAGACGGATATGCACAGTAAAGATAACACAGCTCAAGAGACCATCATAGGTTCTCTTTCTTTGGTCTATATTATTGATAGAATGTTTTACCTTTCATTAGCTCATCAAATCCAAGGATATGAAAGAATTTAATAGAATATTTTCATGACAACATATATTATTTAAGTTGATGTTGCACGAATTTATCTACTTCATGCACTTGTAGACTACAAGTGCGTGAAGTAGATAAATTCGTGCAACGTCAACTTAAATAATATACGTTGTCATGAAAATATTCCATTAAATTCTTTTAAATGACTACAAGTGCGCGAAGTAGATAAATTCATGCAACGTCAACTTAAATAATATACATTGTCATGAAAATATTCTATTAAATTCTTTCAAATCCCTGGATTTGATGAGCTAATGAAGGTAAAACATTCTGTCAATAATATAGATTGAAGAAAGAGACAACCTATGATGGTCTCTTGAGTTGTGTTATCTTTAGTCCTAGCTACTGAGTAAGGCCTGCAAGATTTATACCTATCGATTGTCAAGAATAATCACCACCTTGCATTTATGTACATTGCACAAATTGATCCCAGTCTCACAAAAATATTTTACACTTGTACATCTCATCAATACTAGAGGCCTAAAGTAATTTTATACGATCATTAGAACATTTCGTGCATGGATGAGAAACTGTATCCAAAGTTTCTAGATAACCATTTTTGAGAAGAGGAATGAGTGGAGGCCAAAGAAGGGATAATTGTGAAGGTTTTATAGATGTAGGTTACTGAATCATCATCTCTGCACTAGTACTCAATCTGGCCTCCACTACATATACATCTTCTCAGAATCTAAAAACTCTCCATCATTGATTCCTGTCATTTTTTCAGCATCTTTGTGGACTGAGACCTTAAATTATTGAGCTTCTCTTTGTTTGGAGAATAGTTTAACATTCTCTACTTAACAAGGCCAACCACGTGAAGGTGGAAGCTCACCTAGCCCCTCCTAGGAGCATCTTAAGACCCTTTACGACATTTTAAGACCTCTAAGATGTATTCTTAGGGATCTTAAAGGGTCATAAGGGGTCCTAGGACACAATAGTTGAGAAACATAAATGTAGGCATCATGGTCACAATTTTTTGGAGACACAACATAATTGAGTGGTTTTTCCAGACGTTGCAAAGTAGTGGTTGCTTTGCATCATCTAGGAATACCACTCAATTATGTTGTGTCTCCAAAAAATTGTGACCATGATGCCTACATTTATGTTTCTCATCTATTGTGATATCTACATTGTAGTCTGTCATTGTTGCGGCAGTAGAGCCTATATTCCACAACAGAAATGAAGACATCTTTTTAGCCTGGGTCTAGATCCTACCCCAATTGTCGAAGGATCCAGGGCCAGGCTAGAAAGATGTCTTCCCATTCTATCTACAACATTGTGTCCATCCACGATCTCAAGAATATCATCATCTTTCCATTCTTCATTTGCCAAAATATACCACTTCTTCAAGCTTGCAAAGTAATCTTATTAATAAAAGAACTCTTGCCAACATTAGGGTACCCATAGATCAAAATAGTTGATGTTATTGGTGCTTGTGCTCAAGGATATCGATTCACAGTTTTGAAATGGCTAAATCATTTTTATTTCGATTGTAGAGAAAAGGAGTGGGAGAAAATGAGCAGGTGAAAGTTGATCGAGTACGAGAGAAGGCATTGCATTTTATTTGATCATGAATGCTCTCTGAAATGACCAATCATGTTTTCTATTCGATTCTTTTTGGTGCTTTTTTTCCCCATATTCAGTAGATAAAAATCATGGCGGCAGCCACTTAGCCATATTTTTTATGTTCCAGGTATTTTACAAAGATACAGGTATGTGGATTTATCATTCAGTTGCTTGTAGTTATTGGTTAAATGCAAATATTTTGTCAAGTTGAAAGGGCAAGATATCAGTTTGGTGTTTTCAGTTTATGTTAAAAGTTGATTTGGTAAAATCCTCAAAAAACACACTACATGTTCTAAAATGTAAAGAAGTTGAATGTTAAATGTAAGATATATATCTCATCCATAGTAATCAAAAGAAAGGACATGAAACTTATAAGGAGATTTACCAATCCAAAAATATAATTGAATAGGAAACATGATTGGTACCTTATGAATTAGTTTTCGAGGTGCAAAATCTTCATCAATCTCCTCAGAAGAAGACCCCTCCTCATGAAAAATGCATTTAACACAAAAAACAAATCTATAAAATTGAACCAATGGCATGTTTAGAACAAAGAAATAGAATGATAATAATATGCTGAAAATTCTATTATGTTTAATACACGCAAAAGGACCAGTCCCAACAATTCTTAAACATACTTTATCTGATATGATAATAACATGCTAATTAAACTGATAAAGGTGTTATCTGCATTTAATCTACCAATTACTAATTACACAAAAAACAAATTTACAAAACTGAACCAATGTCATGTTCTTCGTGTGGTACAAGGAAGATTTGGCTATGAAAAAAAAAGTGAAATGGCCTCATCATTTTTATTTCGATTAGATAGAGAAGGAGCGGGAGAAAAGGAGCGAAAGCTGAGTGCAAGAGAAGGTATGTGAGTTCTTCATCTTTCAAGCATCTGGCATCATATTCAACCACAAATTTCAAATGCATTGCATTTTATTTGACCATGAATGCTCTCTGAAATGACTGCATTCTACCAGTGTCATGCCCTAGCCCATGCTTTATCTCCATTATTTGATATTATTGGTGCTTGTGCTCAAGGATATTGATTCACTATTTTTAAATGTTTGGATCATTTTGGTCGTGACTATTCCTCTAGTACATAGTCAGGAAATGTAATTGTCTAATGATTATATGTAATGTTGAATGGATTAAATGCTTTATTCTTGGTAGAAGTGAATGGAAGGAATAGTGTTGGTGTTAGGTTTCATTTATTATTGAATTCAATAGTTTCCAAGATGTTTTGAGGAGTTTTCTTATTGTTTAATGTTAACTGCTCTTGCACAATCTACTCATACAATAGTGAAATGCTATGTGATTGATAATTTCATACAACTAGTCCTTTGGCATGTATTAAATACAATCCAGTCACTTATTGAATGCTTTGGGTACTACTGGTTTGACTATCCATGCGTTACCAGTGACTGAGATTCATTAAAGGATACAAAACCCTTCATTTTGGGGTTATTGTGTGTGGATTTAAATATAGGTTTGATTTGGTTAATGTTTAGAAGATATCAATAAAGTATTTAAAGACAACCTTACATGTTTGGAGAGGTTTGAGAGGCACTTATCATGACTGTACCCTCACAAACATCGACATAGACTGGTTTTACTAAGTTTCCTTTCTCTATTTTGAGGTTTCCTTTCTCTGTCATAGAGGTACAATCAGAGGGTTCATTGACAAAATGATCCTTTGAATGGTTACTATGAATATGAATGATTTGATATAGCATATTGCTCATTTTACTTGAAGTTTGGAATAGCTTGTGCAAGGGTGAAAGTAGTTTTGATCATTTTGGTCGTGATTGTTCCTCTACATAGTCAGGAAATGTAACTGTCTAATGATTATATGTAATGTTGAATGGATTAAATGCTTTATTCTTGGTAGAAGTGAATGGAAGGAATAGTGTTGGTGTTAGGTTTCATTTATTATTGAATTCAATGGTTTCCAAGATGTGTTGAGGAGTTTTCTCCTTGTTTAATGTTAATTGTTCCTGCACAATCCACTCATACAACAGTGAAGTTACAAAATTGAACCAATGGCATGTTTACGACAAAGAAATAGAATGATAATAATATGCTAAAAATTCTATTCTATTTAATACACGCCAAAGGAACAGTCCCAAAAATTCTTAAACATACTAGTTATCTGATATGATCAATTGTTAATAAAGGTCTAATTCTGTAGACTGCTAGCACGAAAGAAGATTTGACCTAGCCAAATCTTCCTTGTACCACACAAAAAAATGTGTGATAACTATGTCTACTCCAACCTTAATTGTTTAAGAATTCATCATATCAGACAAAGTATGTTTAAGAATTGTTGGGAGTTCTATTAGACCTTTGTTGTAAACATGCAATTGGTTTTCACATGTTTGGATTCACGTTTGTTGATATTATTGGCACGTTTAATGACACCATTGTATATTTTTGTCACTGAAATGACCGCATTCTACTGGTGTCATGCCCTAGCCCATGCTTTAACTCCATTATTTGATGTTACTAGTCCTTGTGCTCAAGGATATCCATTTTTTTGAAATGTTGACTGTGGTTATCAAATGGACAGCCCGTGAGCTTCTAGCTAGGCGTCATTTGTATTGATAGCTTAGGGCATCAAATGTATTGTATCATTGATAGTTGAGACTTTTTAAAAAGGAAATAGGATAAAGAATGATTTTGATTTAGTTTCTCTATTTTGATCTTTAAGTGGCTTACAACCCTATAGAAGTATATGCAGATTTACAGATGTAGTTGCAGGATACATAGCAGTCGATAATTCATAAGAAATCCATGCATCCAATTTGAATAGAAATTAATACAAAGAAATAGGGTCCTCCAATGGCCCAATCATCCGGACCTTGACTGTCCCCTCAACCAGTGACCCTTCAAAATCAAGTTATCATGCAATCAGTGAGTGATCCTTCATTCTCCTCGTCTGCCCTACATCCAAACATATTGGAAATACACAATACAATGATAAAAAGTCTTTCACAATCCCCCTTCCCTCAAGGAACACTATCAACCATCCCTTCCACATAACATTTCACTATTGTATGAGTGGATTGTGAAGGAATAGTTAACATTAAACAAGGAGCAAACTCCTCAACACATCTTTGTTGTAAACATGCCATTGGTTCAATTTTATAAATTTGTTTTTTGTGTTAAATGCATTTAAATAGAACATTAAGCATAGTAATAATATGCTTAATCTATTATTAATTGTAGATTAAATGTCCATAACACCTTTATCAATTTAGCATGTTATTATAAGATACTAAAGAAGACCTGCTATTTGTCAGAGAAATCTTCACTGTCCCCCATAATGAAGACAATGAAGATTGACCTCCTGCCCTACAATAAAGAACATTGTAATAAGAATAAGATATAATATAGTGTTAGAATAAACTTTGAACAAAGACATGTAATGCTTAAGTTAATGATCTAAAAAGCTGCAAATATAAGAATTGAAAAAGAAGATAGTGCCAAGAAATATTTTCACAAATATGAAACGTTAGGAAAAGTAATAACATTAACAATGCCAAGATTCACAACATTAAATTTCACTTGCGGATGAGTTTCTGTAGTGGGTTGCCTAGCATCAAAAATATGTTGAGTTGCATTTGAGTTGTAACTAAGAGTATCATGTAGAACAAACCCTAAAATTTGAAAGCGTTCTCCAGCCTAGCAATTCAAAATTCAATCTAGGAAAGCATCAGTAAGTGAAATAAATTATAGACATCAACATCAACATAATCATAATCATTTGGAGGGTATTCATTTTGGATAGTACTATGTTTCTTGAAATTTTTTGTGATGCTTCTAAACTTTAAAGACATATTTTATGGCTTAATGATAATAGAGATTAGTGTTTTGTTTTCTGATGGAATGTTGTTGATCATTCATGGTCTTGAAGAAACTTTTGATTGTTTTGATTCTTGAGTCTTGACATTATTTCTCAATGTGATATAGACTGACCACAAGATGGTTCAATTGGTCCTCTCTTTTTGTTTAATCATTTGTCTTCTTCATGGTGTAAGTGTCAATATGTTATAATCCAACCAACATGTCATACCCCCACTTCTGACAAACCTCACAGTATGAAAATCACAACCAAAGACTTGGGTGATCAGCATACACAAACAATGATTACCCTTAGGAAATAATGATCATTAATATTCATTAAAGGGGGCGGTGAATCCTTGATAATAAAGACATTGACAACATTCATCATCTTAACCAAGTCATGAATGGTGATTCTTGAAATAGCACAATTAGTAAAAGGAAATAACAACATAACATAATTTGGAGTGAGGAAGAAGGAAAATTGGAAAATGAAATATGGAATAATCAAGTTGGAATTGGAGAAGAATTCATAAATAAATTTGAATTAAAAAAAACTCAAGTTATCTAGTTCTTTGTTTGAGGCTGGGTTCCAGTTTTACTTTTGTTCTCCTCTGGGTTCGAATTGGGTTCCTTTGGTAGGAACTTGGGTGCCTGGGCCAATCCTTTGGTAGGAACTTGGAGTGTGGTTCAAATGAAGTTGAACCATATGCTGACCATGATAGCTATGATCATGATGAAGATGAATATGAATATTAAATCTAAAATATGGCTTATAATTTGAATTTTCATTGTGAATGAAGAAACTATAGATTCAAGTTGACTCATTCTATGTTGTAGTATATTTGTTCCCTAGATCTACCATATTATATATGTGTAGCCTGTAAGGGACATCTTTTGCTCATCCATGTATCAGAGCTTGGTGAGAATTCTTAGGAGAAAGACAAGATGTCAGTGGGAGATGGAGAAACCAATCTTAGAACACCACTTGAAGCCTTGCAATGTTGAGAGTGGGATAAAGGCTACACTTGAGACCTTATATATGGAACAATCTTATTGAGCTTCACTTTGTTTTGAGAATAGTTTTATATTATGTACTAAACAGGGCCAACCACGTGAAGGTGGAAGCTCATTCCCCCCCCCACTAACATCACTCTAAATTCCCCATTAACATCTAACATTCATTCATTATTTCATCTATTAATAAAATGTAACATTCATTAACTATCACATGATAACATTCATTAACATTCATTAACACATTAATAAAATGTGACATTCATTAATTATCACACAATAACGTTCATTAACACATTATAAAATTTATGAACATTCAATACCACATAATTAAATTCATTGGCATATAAAAATTAGTCATTATCAATTAAGGTGCATAGATGAAAATCATTTCTTTTTTTTCTTTTGATTTCTAGTTTTTAAGATGTAATCGTTAAGAGGGGTATCAATATCATCATGATGATCATCTATCCTCTCATTAGATCTCAATGCACGCCTAGTTTTATGTTGATGCAAAGGGGGGTCTCTGCAATAACATATAAAAGGGTTAAATTAAAAATATTATATTATAATTAAAAACATTTTAAAGTATTTCAGTACTTTACAGGGCATAATCGTATAACTCTTTACCTGATCTAGTCACATCATCAACATTGAGGTCAGTTTGTTTGGCCTCGGCCTCAACCTCAACTTGCTCATTAACAACGGTCTCTACACTCTCTACAGCTGCAATACAAATTGTTACATTAATCCAAACACCAATTGCAATTAAATTTGTATTACTACACCAATCAATTTAAGATGTTTACTTGTATTACTGTGATGCACATCCTCATTGTCATCAACATGCACAGGTTGTGTACAACAAGAATCGGCAGGCTGCATTTCAATTTCATACGCATTCATGTTATCATTGTTTTCTTACTTAAAACAAATTTACTCACTTTATGTTGGAACTTAACATCAAATAAACTAATTGGTAAATAATAAAATTTGAAATATCATCTATTTAGCTAACTTATCGTGACGGATCCATTAGTAGAACCTTGTGCACTTCTTATTCTTTCTACCACAACTTTATAGCCTTGTTGAAAGCCAATTCTCTTGTCCTCTTCTATGAGACTTACATTGAACTCCGCACCCTACATTTTTGCTTGGTACCGTCAAATTTTATTTTATTGTTTCATCAAAACAAAAAAAGATTTCAAATTATAAATAAATATTTAAAGATCAAAGAATTATTTTCAGTGTTAAAAGGCATCTACAGATTGTATTTTTCCTCATTCAATTCTGACAATATTAACACTTACAGCTCGTGCATCAAGTTTTGAATAACCGCCAGAGCCTAGCTTGTGTTGCCCGTGCTTTTGCAATCTTGCCTTTGTTTCCTTTGATGTGTCAGACAATCTATGAAAATATTGAAATATGTTAGTTCATATAAATATGAAGAGTATTTAGTACACAATTACATTCTTAACAGTATCACATAACTTCTTCTGTTCTCTGGTGGTGTATTTCCTTTTTTTACTTCAATTTTCTCATTCACATCCAAAATAAGAGATTTCCACTCTAAATCAGGAATGCAAGGGGGGCGCTGGTAATGTGGGTTTTTGGTTAATGTACACCTGTACTGGTCCCTAATATACCTCAAACATATCCTGGCTCTTTGAAAGAGCTCACCCTTCTCAAATGCATGAGGTCCAAAAAAGTTTGTCATACTCTCTATGAGATCATCCTTTAACTTTTGATTTTGGGTTTTCCACCTTTTAAGAAAGAAAATAGTGTTAGATTAAAAAATGGATGTAATGATAACTATCCTAGCAATGATATGAAATCAAAATAGTGGATTGGGGTTTTAGTTCGGATATGATGTTCCACCCTGTACAGATGGTGGGCCCGAATATTCACAAACACTCATCATTAAGTTTACTATAAAAAACATCATTCCCTACAAAATAATCATGGGATCATTAGTAAAAGGATATAATAGTATAAAATAAGAATACAATAGATGTAAGCTTCTCATATTGAATGCAAGGTGTAATTAACATACGATTGCATAGTAAAAGAAAGGTCCAATCTTTAAAGTACCTAGAAGGTTTTCTATTTTCAAGGGAACTCCTTCTTCTTCGCTCACAAGCAATATGCAATCCTTCACCATTCCCATACTAGCAATACTAGTACATCCAGGAAAATCACCATCAAGTGTTGCATCCCCTATTGCATAAATTGAATCCATTATGAAATGGCCCTAAGAAAGAACACTTCAAGGGAAATAAACATATATATAATGATAGAGAAAATAAAATGTGTATGAGTAGGTGGTTCCATGGCATTTGTGGCCATGCTATGTGTTGCCGACATTGCAAGACATAGTACATCTGAGCCTGCCATCGTATGAGGCGGCGATAGTAAATGATCATTGACATGTGCTGAAGAACAAGATTGTTAGAGCATAATAAAACCGGTGATTAGCATGGACAATATTGTTAGAGAGTTTAAAAAAAATATAGTCCAACATGCGATCTACCTAAATCAGCTACAGTACCCTCATCATGGCCGTGAGGATCAAAATTACACAAAAAAAAGCTGTAAAAGCAACACATCCGCTTATTTTTTAATGACATAAAAGACTACTATAACATAAAAACTATTATTGAACTTTTGTTATAATTAAAAATTACATTAATAATTACTCGGTAATTTTGAGATAGGTGCATCAATTTAGTTGCCCTCTTTTGTGACTCAAGAGTCAGAGGGAATATAGATGTCAATTCAGCCAATCTTTTTCCAATTTTGTGGAGGCATTTTTTAATTGCAGAGACCTGCTCATCACAAGTACCCAAATCAACAACTAGGTCCTCGTCAAAGGACTCCTCTTCAGGGACTGCGGGTTCCTTTCCCTTTCTCTACTGACCACCTGTCTGTGACAACAATATTACTAACACTATTATAATTAATCTGAAACAGTGATGAAAAGAATATAATAAAAAACTTTATTTAACATTTTGCTTCTATCTAATTTGTAGTACAATAACAAAGAGATTTACCTGCTGGGAAGAAGTGCATGCACGATCATCATTGTCCCCTCTACGTGGTTGCTCCATATTGTGGTCTTGTGTTATTATTCAAAGTTAACCAATAATTAGAAAGGACTACATTAATAAATTTCATTAGAAGATGATGATGGAGATGAGGTGGATGGTGAGGAGAATCTCTAAATGTGGTTGGCAAAAAAACTCAATTATTTAATGGTACATAGTATGTACCTGCACCCTAATGATAGTGACATTGTTTGTATCTATGCGATTCAAATTGTAATCAAGAAGCAGCTCTTCCCCTGCACTTATTGATTTTATCGCATATACAAATACATGATTTCCCTTGCGCACCTCAAATATGCAATTGGGTTGCTTAATAATTGATAGAGGTTGCATGCTATTTATAAAACCTACAATATTCTCTGATGCTTTTGGCCTTCTATCAATGTATATAGCCACTCTTTTACTTTGCTCGTTGTCTTTTTGTTGAATATAATTTTCTGAGAGTGCATACCTACACATACTTTTTTTATATTGAACAATTCACATCCAACTTTTGTAATCATAGCAAGGTCTAACATACTCCATCAATTTAAAAACTTTGTTGTAAGAGACCTTTATGCCATCCATGGAAAATAGGCCCAAACCATGTATTGATGATGGTGCACTATGATTTATCTTGCCTTTAACACTAAAATCAGTATTTATTGAAGGAAGGTCCTTGGGGACCCATTGTTTCTATAGATTTTGGTACCTAGAGGGCACCTCGATGTCGCCTTTGCTCTCATCATCACAAGAACATGACCCCCTTTGAGCAAGGAAAAATTTCATGTGTTTATTGAATTTCCTTCTAGTCTTTTGACCTCTAGTTGATCTTCGTAATTCAAAGATACCAAATGACTCACTTTCTTCGCTTGAGGAAGACACATATGACAAATACCTATTTGCTACTACATGCACTCCATCAAATGAGTGAGATAGCAAGTAATGTGAGATATTTTGCAAATTGTGAAATACATTAATCTCTATAAGGTGTATTGACTTATACTTGTCGATCCATGAGACTGTGTGGGATTCTCATGAAAGGGGTCCGGCTACCTACATATGTAATTCAATTATCTAATATTAGCTAAAAAATTCATGATACATATACTCAAAACCACATAGTAAGTACATTAAAAACCATAAGCATCCCACAGTAAGTACATCATGAATTAATTAGATAAAGCATTGATTGCATAACTGCACATTTCTATCAAGAAATCAATATTAAATAGATTAAGCAGTGATCATGTAATTGTACATTTTATTCATGTCATTCATCTTATTCTTCATCCAACTAATCACCATGTTCATCATTGATGTCGACATCATCACCACCACCATCATTGTCATCATCATCATCATCATCATCATCATCATCGGCATCATCATTATCATCATCATCATCATCATTAGTAGCATCATCATCGTCATCATCTTTTTCTTCTTCAAGAAAAGTTATGTTTGGAACATCATCGACTAACTATTGTTTGTGGTCATCATCTACATCATCTTCTAGTTGTTCGCAATCTTCTTCTTCCATCGCATTATACCTCATCGACCTTCCTCTTGGATCATGTTTAACAAAAAATGACCAACCCAATTTATGTGGAACCTCTGAGTAAAATACCTACTCACATTGGCTTGGAAGAACATAGGGCTCATTCCCAACTGGCTCAAACCACCTTGTATTAATCATTGGAAATGTATTGTGATGTTCAATAACAGTTCTATCGGGATCATTTTGATTAAGTTGTAGCTTGTACCATCTGATGAGGAAGAGAACTAATCTGAAGGAATTAAAGTCACACTCAAATATATCATCCAAAATACCATAGTATCAATTTTCAGACTCTCAAGGATGTAAGTCATTGCTAGATGAAATATTAGTCACTTGAAAGACTACACTTATCCCAGAATCACAAGTTTTCTTCATGTCATCCAAATTTTGTGATGCAAAATTTATGATCATTGTAAAACATAGCCTTGTGGTGTTTGACCTACAAAAATATGTAAAACATGTATAAATTAATGCATCGAGAGTTCATAAACGTACAAGTGATTAACAAATTTATACGTGCCTAGAAATCTCTTAAACCATGTGCTAAATCTATTTCCCTTTGCATAACATTTGGATCTCTGTTACGATGAACTTCATTAACCAATGAAGACACAACTTCCCATGTTAATGTGTGACCTAAATGATGACATCGTTCAATCCATTTCATCATCCAATCTCGATTGTTTGCAATATACAAATGTATTGCATCCCACTCTCGAGCAGCTGTACAAAAAATAAATAGATGACTTAGATCTGATTAATTTTGAAGATTAAGAATTAATTAATAGCTACAATAACATCTTATAATTTATTACCTCTCACTTTCCTCATTCTACCTTTCCCCACCAAGCACTCCCCTTCAAATTTTCTAATGGTGTCGAGATCCCAAATGCGATCTATATGGATCTTTGTTGCAAGTTTAGAAAGATATTCAGTAACGTACACATATTCTGGTATACCATATATCTCTCCACCATAGAGCCCTCAGGACATGTGCATTGTTGAACCAAAGCCTTCAAAAATTTCAAGTGCCTCTCAACCATCCACATTGACCGAGTGTGTACGGGTCCACACATTTCAATCTCCTCAACTTGGTGTATGAGGTAGTATTCTTGTGCATTGAAAAATGTTGAAGGTAGATACTTTTGCATTTCACACATTAGATGAAGAATTCTTCTCTTCCAACATTTTATATTTGCTTTATGGATTTCTTTAGATGACAACCACCTACAAGACATTCAAGACACAAAAATATATAAACATGAAACTTTACAATATATACAACAAATTGAACAGATATCATTTCTTACCTCATGTATTTTCCAAGATCATATATCACTTGTTTGATGTTATTGTTGAAGTTCTCTAGGAGAGATAGGGGTAGAACGTACTGCAACAATTATAAAAATAATTATGTCATTCTTTTCTCATATAATACCATGAGAAGTACATGCAATTTGCAAATATATTGTAAATACAAAAGAACATGACTTACCTTGATGAAGGTATGCCAATCATGCATTTTCAACCTTGGCCCAAATTCACTTTTCTTTGATATGGTACTGCTTATGTTTGCAGCAAATCCTATGGGAAATTGAATTTTTTGTATGACTTCTTTTATGGCATCACTTTGTTGTTCTGTTAATAACCAAGGAAGGACACTTATATTAATTTGTTCTCCATTTCTATTTGATTCAATGAAATTTTTTATTGCATGATTAGATTCATGAATGTTGCTATAAATTTTGACAAATTTTTCTTTGTCGTGCCTTCCATCCAATATCTTTCACATCATCTTTATTACATTCTTTCCAATATGCATAGTATCAAACAAATGCACAATTTACAGCTGCTTGTAGTAGGGCAACCTACTAAATTATCTGGGATAACTTTTTAGTCCCTTTGGAAGGTGCTTAATAGTGTTGCCTTGACGACATTCGCGATCATCAATCACATAATCAACAAACAAAACACAATAAAAATATACAAATTTCAAACATAAACCATTAGGTAGAATGGCTTAGATGTAGTCTCTTCTTTCCCATTGAAAAGATATTTTTCGGTAATTCGATAGTTATGATTTTTGTGGGAGAAAGTGTCTATTCTCATCAAACACCTACTTTCCTAAACTTTTTGAATGATGAGATTTCATCTTTGGACCACAAACTAGACATGCAAATTTTCCCTTTGTTTGAAGACCTACAAGATAATGATACAATTAGATTAAATATGTTAATTTTTATTTTTAGAATTATCATATGCAACTTGAATTCACCATAACATACTAGAAAAATGTGTTAGCCCTAGGGCATCATGTATTGTCCATACAAACATTGCATGGAATTGAAATTGTCTGTCTCCTATTGGTCTAGAGATGTCATACAAAGTGACACCTTTCCATAACTCCACCAACTCATCGATAAGAGGTTCAATATATACATTCATATCTTTAACTTGGTATTTACCTAGTTGAATGAACAACAACATTACATAATTATTGTGACCATTTTACTGCAAGATTTATAATTACATGCAAAATAACTATTAAATGATCAAATACCTGGAACAATCATTTCCAACATAATGTGCTCCCTCTTTATTGATATCTATGGAGGAATGTTATTGTTGATGACAAATACAAGCCAAACAGAGCAAACAAATCTTAGCTCTCCAAATGGATTGACACTATCTGCTGCCACTAAAAGCTTGAGATTTTGAGGTTCTTCGATAAAGTGTGGCCACTTTTCCTCGATTTCCTTAAATACAGAATTGTTAAAAGAAATAAAAGAATGGAAACAAGATAAAAAATAATCCAAAAAGTGAAGTGCAAGAAAGATTTTACCATAAACCAAATGTGATAGGGTGTTGCAAGATCAAACACCAAAACCAAGATAGTACTCCAAGAATCCAACAAGAGCCAAGAGATTTTTGTAAGGGGAAAAGCAAAGAAAAACCCCTTTGTGTATTATGAATGAGGCATGAAAAGCCTAAAGAGAGAGATAGTGAGAGAGAAATAATATGAGCAAGAAGCTCAATACAATATGATAGAACTACTATGCAAGAGGAGAAAAATTGTGTGAGAGAAATGTGAGAAAATTAGTGTCAAGTGTGTGGAGAAATATCTCTTTAAGTAGAGATGAGTGAAGAAATTTGCATGTAACTCCCCATGTGCATGAGTGCCAAATTCATACAAGTGTGTGCCAAGTGTGAGCATCCTCATAAGGAGGAATAAATTATTTTCCTTATTAAAGGAATTACAAAATATGAGTTGTCCTCCCACTTGGACTAGAGGACAAAATTACATGTAGAGATTCTTTTAGGAATATCTTAAAATAAATAAAGGAAAATACCTTGGTTTATCCTCAAATTAAATAAAACAACCAAGGAAAGATTACTAATTCTAACACCCCCCTTTAATCTTTACTTGGGGTGATTACATCAATGGGTATTAAACCCAAAATTTACAAAAAATTTGCAATTTGATCTTCAATATAAGGAAGAGATGTATTGTCTTCAAATATGCAAGTAGTCTTCCATATGTTGTACATGCATCTTTTGTAGAGCCAAGAGAAGTGGATGGTTCCTTTAAATGTGTTCAAGTGGAAGAATATCCACATTTTTAAGTAGATGTGTGATTCATAAGATTTGTGTGAATGAATTGAAGTCTGGAATTTTCCTTGAAGGATCACCTGAAACATAGAGCAAAGAACAAGAACAAAAGGCAACTATCCACAATTAAAATATCATATAACATTCAAGTTAGTGAAACTATGAAAATTTTGCATGAGATTTTATCAAAAAAGAAAAGGAACTTAAAATGAAATCAAGATAAATGAAATGGTCAACAATCCACTCTCCTATCTCAAAATAAAGATACTAATGCACAAAAGACCACAAACAAGGCCAACTAACGAAATATGCATCAACACTACATCGATCTCATGGATATAGACAGTCCATTAATGAGTCATCACTGCAAGTGTATGGGTGATCAGTCCACAACCCACATAACTCACGATCTAAGCAATGAAGTATGAAAACTCATCATCACATTAGAAGTTTATAAAGAGAAATGAGAGAGACAAAATCATAATTCAAGTAAGACATCAAGAACCATAATCAAGGAGACATAATAATCTAAACAACCATTAGCCAAAAAAATATAGACATATGCCAAATAATAATTTGAACTAAGGATTAAGAGAGAGAAAAAACATATTTCCTTCCAAGTATAAGAGATATCCAACATAATTTAGGAAAAAGTTCAAGAGCACCATCCTCACCATGAGGAAAAAGAATAACCAATGGAACAAGTTGATAAACATCAACTGAGTAAGTGCATCCCAGTGCAACTTACAAATGAAACTAGTTGATAAACATCAACTGAGTAAGTGCATCCTAGTGCAACTCACAAATGGAGCAAGTTGATAAACATCAACTGAGTAAGTGCATCCCAGTGCAACTTACAAATTAAAACAATGGATCAAATTAAATTTATAAACGATGCAACTAAGTGCATAACAATAGATCATAAAAAATATGAAAGCAAGTAATGTCCAATAATTAGCCACTGGAAGACAATATTGAAAGATTACTCACAATACTTGAACAAATTAAATTTGAGCAACATCAGTGATATAAAGTAACAATTTAATATACTAAAGAAAGAAATACCCCCTGAAGATGCACCAAACCACTTAAAAAGGGCTGGTAACATTACGACAAATTGTAAATGCATGACGCGATTGATTACCATTATCCTCCACAAAATTAGATGGTTGATTCATGGGCCTTTTATCCTTTTTCTTTTTAAAACAGGTATTAGTAACATGACCGTCTTTTCCACAATAGGTACAATGGGGTCTTTGATGATTTGAGTTATGATTGTTATTGTGATTATTGCTACCATTATGATGGGTATTGTTATGATTATTATAGTTGTTACTATGATAATTATTATTATTATTAGAGGTATTATTATTATATGAGCTAGGATTTTGATTTTAATTCTTAGACATAAAAGCATGTTCAGAAGATCTAAGAGTACCAAATTGCAACAACTTAGCTTCATCTTGACGTAAAAGATTTTGAAATATGCCATAAGTTAACTGAGGAGCAAAAGTAGGAATAGCAAGTTGCAAATGAATGTTAGTAATAAATTGTTGAAATTCTTTAGAAAGACACTTCTTGAGAATAATAGTAATTAATCTAATATCACTTAAAGTAACATTCACACCATTTAATTGAGTCTTAATAGCATCAAATTTAAGAAAAAATTCATCCATATTTTTAAAGTCAATATACCTGAGGTCTTCCAAGTTGTCTTGAAGCTGAATCTTACATGATTCGGTGGAGCTATCATAGGTTTGTTGCAAAATGGCCCACGCTTGATGAGCTTTGGTGCAATGTCCAATCAAGACATACAAATCAGGAATAACCGAAAGACCAATTAATCCAAGAGATTCTTCATTTTTAACTTGCCATGCATCTTTGTCAGTTTGAGAAGCAGAGGCAGCTGGTTCAATAGTGGCATCTGTAGCAACTTGCAGTAAATATTTAAAATGAAAAATGAAAGAGATGTGTGTTTTCCATTGATGATAGTTAGAGCTATTTAACTTGATTTCTGGAATTAGAGTAGACATGTTTATTATATAAATGATTAAATTAACTTTAGAAAAGTGAGGTACAAAAAATATCTAGAGATAAAGAACAAGAAAAAAATAAATAACTCTAAGGTTAAGTAAGCTTTGAACAAAAAAAATTGGATTCTTTTTTAAAATTTTTTTTTATTAAATATTTTAAAATAAAGAAGATAAATTGATTAAAATTTGAATTAAGAGTGTAATCGTGAATAAACAAGTATTAGAGATAATGTATTGATGTTAATTAAGATTTGTTTAAGATTTGTTTATACAAATTGATAGAAATAATTTTTTAAAAAAAATCAAAAGCTATTGTTAAAAAGAATTCATTTGACAAATTGAATTGAAAGTTAACAATATGAATTTAAATTAGTATCAATATAATAAACTAATTTAAAACCAAGCTAACATTTAAATATAAAATTAATTTAATTTTCAGATTTGAACAAATTAATTTTAAAAAAAATAAACAAACTGAAAATAGCAAAGGAAGAGAATGGATTCCCTGCAAAAAACATTATATAATGAATAATGATTAAAAACTCAAGAATATAATGATAAAATAAATAACTAATATTAGAGTTGCAATGATGAAATAAAGTAATGATGAAAACTGATATAAACTAGAAGAATGTTATGATGAAAAATCTGCAGCAACAATTATGTTAGACAGAAAAAAAATGCAAGTCGGAATAAACTATCATGAAAAATAAAGTCTCAGTGCGGGAAACATATCTCTCAAACGAACCATTGGATCAAGCTAATTCTTGGATATGTTTAAGATAACCTAATTATCTAAAATTTGACCGAAGCGATCTTCTAAATGTGTCTTCATTCAAAAGATATAGGTGTTGGAGTGAGGTACTATAAAAAATGAGATTAATTTATAACAGAGAGTAATATATCATAGGTTAATTTATAACAACAAATATATATCAGAGATAAATAGAGAAGATGAAATAAAAGATATTAGATTTAAGAGAAGATTTAAAGGTTAGAATAGATATTATTAACAAGAATCAAAGTAATCAGCAATGAAAATTAGATTAGAAGCATAGAAAATAGATTTAAAAAGAGAAATCAATAGATTAGAGAGTTATATACTATCAAGATATAGAAAATATTTATTTTAACTAGCAAAGAGAATGAAATAAGCAAAGAATTTTTTATTTGATACAAATGAGAAATGCCTGCAAAAAAAGTAAAATATATGCATGCAAGGGATTAGAAATCTTGAAAAAAATGAGTGAGGCCTACAACAAGTGAAAAAACCTGCATGCACAAGATTTTAAAAAACTGAATAGGAAAGGTTAGATGAAACCAAATGAAATAAAGATTGGGTTTGGTGGTGAACCAACCAAATCCAAAATTTTTTTTTTAAAAAAGATACTCTTTGGCGGCAAGCCTTCCAAAGAGGGTTAGAGAACAAAACTTAATAAATAAACAAGTGAGAGTTGCAAAAAAAGTTAGATCTATAAGATAAAACTTGAAAAAACTTGCTCCTTTGAATGTTGTCTTTCTACAAAACACTTAAACACAGATTAGTAGCTAGCTCTGATACCATGTTAGAAGAAATAAGAGAATGGAAACAAGATAAAAAATAATCCAAGAAGTGAAGTGCAAGAAAGATTTTACCATAAACCAAATGTGAGAGAGTGTTGCAAGATCAAACACCAAAACCAAGATAGTACTCCAAGAATCCAACAAGAGCCAAGAGATTTTTGTAAGGGGAAAAGCAAAGAAAAACCCCTTTGTGTATTATGAATGAGGCATGAAAAGCCTAAAGAGAGAGAGAGAGAGAGAGAGAGAGAGAGAGAGAGAATATGATCAAGAAGCTCAATACAATATGATAGAACTACTATGCAAGAGGAGAGAAATTGTGTGAGAGAAATGTGAGAAAATTAGTGTCAAGTGTGTGGAGAAATATCTTTTTAAGTAGAGATGAGTGAAGGAGTTTGCATGTAACTCCTTATGTGCATGAGTGCCACATTCATACAAGTGTGAGCCAAGTGTGAGCATCCTCATAAGGAGGAATAAACTATTTTCCTTATTAAAGGAATTACAAAATATGAGTTGTCCTCCCACTTAGACTAGAGGAAAAAATTACATGTAGAGATTCTTTTAGGAATATCTTAAAATAAATAAAGGAGGATACCTTGGTTTATCCTCAAATTAAATAAAAAAATAAGGAAAGATTACTAATTCTAACAAGAACCATCTGTAGGCATTTGAATAATATCATCTCGACTCCTATTGTGTGCATGGTAATCCATAAATTGTGCCAAGCTACTATACCTGAATAATCTTTACAAATGTGGTATAATGGGGATGTAACAAAGAACCTTGTGAGGCACCTTTTTTGTTATTTGATCTGTTCGATATCTACTCATATGACATTCATGGCATTCTGTTGCAAATTCATGTTCTTTATGATAAATAATATGATCATTGGGACAAGCATCTATTGCTTGATACTCTATTCCAATATCTTTCATAGTGACACATAATTCTCGGTATGAGCGAGGGAGAACATTCGATGGTGGTAACAAAAACTCACCTATCAATCTATAGAATTTTTTTTTTTTGTTAGAGTCATAACAATATTTATGGTACATGTTTCACCATTTAATTATTATAATGACATATATGACATACCTTAGCATACGTGACATTGTTGTGTTGGATAAACCATTCATAACCTTCAAGTTCAACAACAATAATACAACAGAGAGAAGAGTTATTTGGGAGCCTTCGTAAAGGGGCGTGGATGTCTTCTCAAGTAGAGGTATATCATGGATGACATCAACATCATCCTGATAATCATCATCATCAATACCAAATGTGTCATGGATCAATGTATTAGTACCATCATCTGGCGCATCATCGTCATCTTCCATGGGATCATAATCTTCAGCTTCAATATTTGCACCTCCATGATCCTCCACTTCTAAAGCCATATTCTCCATATTCGCACCTCCATGGTCCATATCATGTACTCCCTTGGGGAGGTCAACCTATATAAAAATGATGAACACAAATAAATCATGATAATGATCTCATCATCAAGTGTATTTCATATATATATTAATTGTTAAATAAATATAATGAAAAACTTACCAATTCATGATAATCAAACCCTCCTTCAATGTGACCATTATCCCTACAATGTCTCTTAGCTATTTTGATTAGCAATCTTCTAGTGTTTAAGCCCTTACAAATATTGCAAGGACAATGACATTTTCCATTGCCTTTTCTTTTCAAGTTCGACCACAATCTATTGATTGTATCCCCATTACCTTCTTCACTTGGATTGTCTGACATGATCCTTCTTCACTTAGATTATCTACAACCTAATTATATATAGAATTGAAAACTTAGTTATGAAATGATGTTGTAGTATAGTATACCAAATTGAAAAACTTATGTTATTGTAGTCTTCCACCTCAAACTCTTTCCTATAGTGGCAAGAAAGAAAGATATTCAAATAATATAGTAGTTTGTAAGTCAAATGGAGGAAACTTGAGACCACAAATGGAGGCAAGTTGTTGATTAAGGGTGTAGGGAACAACACTCGTCAGTACTTTTATCGAATTATAAATTTCAATTTTGAACCATTCTGTGAATATAGAACATGGATGTAATCTTAGAAAATAACAAAATGTAGACACGAAAAATTACTTATTTTTTTTATCCACATTACTTACTATTTGAGTGCATGTTCCACCTTCAACTTGATCAAGTCTTGTTTGATGCTTCAATTTTGTGTTCACTATCTTGTAGAAGTACACAATTTTGTATTTCCCCAATATGTTATTCAAAAAACAACAATAGAATAAAATACTTGTTGAGAAAAATCATCATAGGAGTATCAAAAACTTGAGATCCAAAGGTAACACAACATTATAAGACTCTTACATTCAACCTTCAACTCATGCACCTAATAAATAGGAGAAAAAATACATGAAATTGAAAAATTTAATTAATGAATTGTGTTTTTCTTCTCATCTTAATCAGTCAAATTTATATGAGATTCTAAAGAAGGCCTCACTCTTAATTAGCCAAATCTTCCTTGTACCACACAAAAAATTATGTGATAACTATGTCTACTCCAACCTTAATTGTTTAAGAATTCATCATATCATATAAAGTATGTTTAAGAATTGTTGGGATTGGTCCTTTGCCGTGTATTAAACAAAATACAATTTTCAGCATATTATTATCACTCTATTTCCTTATTGTAAACATGCCATTGGTTTAGTTTTGTAAAAAAAAATTGTGTTAGATGCATTTAAAATTATCTTCATTGTCTTCTGATTGTCTAAATGCTTCTTTATTTGTCAACCAATTAATACATGCTAGTATATAAAGAAGACAATGACTATTTGTCTGACAAAAATGAATACACTAAATTGAACCAATGGAATGTTTACAAAAATTATCATAACTCGCAAGAAAAAGTAAAACAATGGCATGTTTATAACTCATTAAAAGTGAGGCCTTCTTTAGAATATCATGAGTTTTGTACTACACATGTAACGTATTGTGAGTTTGAAGAGAGTTCATGCCATGTGTGATAGAACCTAATTTATTTAATATGGTGCATTGTTAAAAAAATTAAGGGTAGATTAGTTATTACTTATTTTTTTGTGGGGGACAATGAAGATTTGTCTGACAAATAGCAGGTCTTCTTTAGTATTTCATGAATTTTTACCACATATACTATTTCAAGCCTTTGAGTCCTGGAGAAGAAGAATGGTGTAAGTTGAATAAATCAAAGTGAATGGGGTGTTGAAACATGGTGAATAGACCATGATGAGATGATACTTGATGTCGTGACTCAGTTTCCCTCATAAACAATGACATAGACTAGTTTTACTAAGTTTCCTTTCTCTGTTTTGAGGTTTCCTTTCTCTGCCGCAAGGGTACAGTCAGAGGGCTCATTGAAAAAATGATCCTTTGAATGGTTAATATGAATATGAATGATTTGATATAACATATTTCTCATTTTACTTGAAGTTTGGAATAGCTTGTGCAAGGGTGAAAGTAGTTTTGATCGTTTTGATCGTGATTGTTCCTCTACATAGTCAGGAAATGTAACTGTCTAATGATTATATGTAATGTTGAATGGATTAAATGCTTTATTCTTGGTAGAAGTGAATGGAAGGAATAGTGTTGGTGTTAGGTTTCATTTATTATTAAATTCAATGGTTTCCAAGATGTGTTGAGGATTTTTCTCCTTGTTTAATGTTAACTGTTCCTGCACAATCCACTCATACAATAGTGAAATGCTATGTGGAAGGGATGGTTGATAGTGTTCCTTGAGGGAAGGGGGATTTTGAAAGACTTGTTATCATTTTATTGTGTGTTTCCAATATGTTTGGATGTAGGGAAGACCAAAAGAATGAAGGATCACTCACTGATTGCATGATAACCCAGTTTTGAAGGGTCACTGGAAGAGGGGAATGAAGGATCACTCACTGATTGCATGATAACCCCACAAAGCATTATTTCCTTTAAGTTTCCACAATATCTCAAAGTATGATCATTATTCTTTACTTTCTTCTATATGCTATTCTTTCTATGGTTTTGTTATCTCATAAATATATCAAAAACATTACAGATGTGCATATAAAAGTAAAATATTGTCCTTCAATTGTTCCACATTGAATCATTTCCCCTTGGGAGTATTCTCTTCATTTGTACAATATCTATAAAAAATGGTTCCCATATTTCTTCAAGATCTATTTTAATCTTTATATTGCAATTTTGATTAGATTTGACCAATAGTTGATTTCATTAGTATTTTATAGCATATACTCCTAATGTGAAATGTGGAGAGAAAGAAAGAGACACACTAGGTATGAATTACATGATATACCCATAATCACTTAGCACTTAAATAATAAATTATGGATAGGGAACAACCCCCTAACTTCTGGATGTTTGTTTCATATTGGCCTCTTATTATATGCAAAGGTAGGCTTGTCTTAGGTTAACAACCATAGTGTAGGGGCCATAAATTATGGATCCCAAAATAGTGCACACTTGTGTTAAATTAGGTTCACTATACTACAAGGGAATGGAAACCATGCAATAGTGCCTCATGGGGATGGAAGCAACCCTTCACCAAGAAGATGATTGTGTCTGCAATATTTACTAGAGGAAAAGAACATAATTTGGTTCCAACAATTACTCCTAGAAGATAATGACACCCACAAAACACTTGGAAAAGATAGCACTCACTATATCTTTTATCACTCTTTTAAAGCTGAGACAATAAATCTCAAAGATTAATCAATGAATTCTTGAACACAAAGAACCATTGACAGTTATGATTCATGTGTACAATAGCCAACAACTAGTTGTTCCAATCATGGTGTCCAATAATTATGTTAGGAAAAGCATCTACAAATCCCTTACACAACCATAATAGATTCAAACCATGAACCATAAGAGCCTAACAATGGGACTAACAAAGATACAACCTAAACAAATCTTGATCATATTCCACCCTATTGTAAGGCCCAAGAAGTAACTCTATCTTAAAGCTACACATTCCTCTAGATGAAGCTCAAAGGTCAGGTAGCTGAAGCATAGCAATACTTGAATGAATATAGGAATAATTTGATGTAAAATCATTTGCTAGCTTGGTTTGTGGGTTTTCCACATAATATTTTCCCTTTAATCACATTTATAATTTGAGAAAGTCAGAAAAAATTATTTCAGATTTATATTATCCTTTTGAACTAGCACACTACCATCAAAATGCATAATCATTGGTCATCTCAAGAAAATTCCTATTGATTAGTAGGATATCCTTATAAAAATTTGATGCATGGATTTCTTGTGAATTATCAACTACTCTGTATCCTGTAACTATGGAAGGAATAGTGTTGGTGTTAGGTATCATTTATTATTAAATTCAATGGTTTCCAAGATGTGTTGAGGAGTTTGCTCCTTGTTTAATGTTAACTATTCCTGCACAATCCACTCATAAAATAGTGAAATGCTATGTGGAAGGGATGGTTGATAGTGTTCCTTTAGGGAAGGGGGATTGTGAAAGACTTGTTAGCATTGTATTGTTTATTTCCAATATGTTTGGATTCAGGGCAGACTAGGAGAATGAAGGATCACTCACTAATTGCACGATAACCCAGTTTTGAAGGGTCACTAGTTGAGGGGACATTCAAGGTCTGGATGATTGGGTCATTGGAGGACCCTATTTCTTTGTATTAATTGCTATTCAAATTGGATGCATGGATTTCTTTTGAATTATCAACTGTTATGTATCCTACAACTGCATTCGTAAATCTGCATATACTTCTCTAGGGTTGTAAGCCACTTAAGGATCAAAATAGAGAAACTAAATAAAAATCATTCTTTATCCTATTTCCTTTTAAAAAGTCTCAACTATCAATGATACAATACATTTGATGCCCTAAGCTATCAATACAAATGGTGCCTAGCTAGAAGCTCATGGACTGTCCATTTGATAACCACAGTCAACATTTCAAAAAAATGGATATCCTTAAGCACAAGCACCAATAACATCAAATAATGGAGTTAAAGCATGAGCTAGGGCACAACACCAGTAGAATGCGGTCATTTTAGTGACAACAATATACAATGGCGTCATTAAACATATATGCCAGTAATATCAACAAACGTGAATCCAAACATTTGAAAACAGTGAATCGATATCCTTGAGCACAAGCACCAACAACATCAAATAATAGAGATAAAGCACTGGCTAGGGCCCATGACACTAGTAGAATGTGGTCATTTTAGAGAGCATTCATGATCAAATAAAATGTAATGCATTCAAATATGATGCCAGAGGCTCGAAAGATGAAGAAACCACATACCTTCTCCCACGCTGAGCTTTTGCTCCTTTTCTCCCACTCCTTCTCTATCCAATCGAAATAAAAATGATAAGGCCATTTCACTTTTTGTTATCATCTATACCCTGAATCTATCAGAATTACGATGGTCAATTAAACATCCATCGGAATACCGACACCATCAGGGCCTATTACAAAAAAAAAAACACCAAATTCGTAATAAAAAATTACCCGTCAGAAGCTTCTGTCAAAATTTGGCCCCAAATGTAGTAGTGGGTTGAGGTGGAGATACAGATTGACCAACATGCTCCACTTGATTAACATGATTGAGATCATCCATCTTTGAATCATACATAATTTCCATAGCAAATGGCTGAGAAATGGTATTAGTATCATGCATAGGTAAAGGGTTCGTATAGATTTGAAGATTTTGATTAGGAGGAGAGATAGATTTGTTCCCACTACCATCAAGATTATCAAAAAATAAGGCATTAGCATCAATTAATTCTTGAACCTTATGTTTTAAAGAATAACACTTCTCAGTATCATGACCATTCTGATGATGATATTGACAAAAAGCTTTAGGATCAAAAGATTTAGATGCAATCATAGTAGGTAAAAGAGGTTGAATAGCAGGTAAAGTAATCATATTAGTAGTTAACAACCTATTCATAATAGCATGTAAAGATTTAGAAAGAGGAGTAAACATATGATTTAATCAAAAAACAGTGGATGCAGAAGTGGCATTGTGAGATGCAACAACAACTTGATCAACAACTGCATTCGCTTGTTTGTTTATCTTGACATAGTTGTTGAATTTTTGAAATTTGTTTGGATTAGGAGTAGCATCACTCTTATCAATTGGAATAAGAGCCATTGGAGTGTTTCTCTCAAATTGACTCACTTGTAATTGATAATGATGAAGCACTGCACAAAGTTGTTGAAAAGAGGTAAATTCAGTAAGCAGAATCTTATCTCTAATATCCTTTTGAAAATTTGAAATAAACATATGTTGAATATCAATATCAGGAACATGATAGGAAATCTGAGTATGCAAATGCTTAAATCTACCAATAAATTCAGTTATTTTTTCTTTAGCACTTTGTTTACAATGCATCAAATCAATCAAAGACATTTGCGGGCCAATGTTGTTTTGAAATTGTTGAATAAAGGCTTTAGCAAGTTTTGGAAAGGAATCAGTAGAATAAGGAGGCAAGGAACAATACCATTGTAAGGCCTTATCATGAAAGGTTCTAGCAAACAATTTATCTAAAATCCTATGGTTGTGAGCACAATCACTACAAAGGATTTGGAATGTTTTAACATGATGAACAAGATCTCCTTTTCCATTATAATTCTCAAGATGAGGCATATCGACTTGCTGAGGAATAGGAGTGTGAATAATATCCAAGGACAAAGGGCTTCCCATGTCACATGTAGGAATACTAAACTTGTTTTGAGTTAAGGAAGCAAGTTGTTGTTGTAAGGATGACACAGTTTGAGCCAAACTGATGATTGTTGAATCATTAGAGGAAATAGGAGGAATAAAAACATTAGACACACTAGGTAGAGTGTAAGAAGCTACAGGAATAGAAGACACAATTGGAGGAACACTAGGAACTATAGTTGGAAGCAGATTGGAATAAGTAAAAGGAACATTATGATATGAAGGTTGTGATGTAGGAAGGGACACATGAGGAACAATCATAGGAATAGAGGGAACTATCACAATCACCAAAGGAGTATATATAGGTAGGAATACTAGGTAAAAGATTAGAAGAGGGTTCACCACTAGTGATAGGAGGAATCAACCCTAAATCTTGAGCTTCTTGAGCTAAAGGTTTAACATTTGAATGCACGAGGTGAGTAATACCACGCAAGAGGTTAACACCTTGATCACTATCATGAAGAACTTTCTTAAGAGCCTCTATAGCTTGAATAGAATCTTGATTATGGTTCTCTTGAATAAGCCAATTACCCATTTTATCAAGTTCAGTTGAAAGTTTTTGGACTTGTTCAGGAGGAACTCTTAAAGCGTCATCCTAATCATGAGATGAGTGAGAAGATTTTTTCTCAATTGTAGGATTGGAATCATGAAGAATCAAAGTATTATCTGGGATCCTAAGGAAAGGAGAGGAAGATTCAGGATCAAAGGCACCCATGAGTCTACGACTTCTTCTAACCAGAATGTTATAAGTAGGACTACTAGTAGTAAAGCTCATAAACCAATGCAATGCAAATGAACTAAACTAAGACCACATAAAGCATGAATATTTTTGTATTTTTGAAATCTAATTAGTATGCAAGATTTAACATAAAAGAGAAATCTAATACTAAAAGATAATATAATATCTAACACCAAAAAGAAAGAGAGTAAGCTAGTCGGGTTCACCAAAATGAATAGAAGGAAATGGTGTTCATCCTTCTATTATGTATGGGGGAAATATGAGATTCGCTTCTAAATCCAAATTCCCAAAGGAGAGATCCAAATTGATCAACCAAAAGGTTAATGCACAATCGAATCAATCTATGGAGAATATGAAAGAGGAAGAAAATCTTATATTTCCCTACAATAGAATTGTGCTTGAAATCTGAAACAATTGAAAGGCAAATACTAACCTCAAAATAGGGCAAATCTGGAAAATGTCAATTTCTGATGTCTGTGTGTAGTTTTAGGCAATTCTGTAACCTGTTTCGAACTGGAAATGTCCAAATAAAGAAAACCCAAAATTTTTTTATCTTTCTGATTGTAGGTAGTCTTTGACCCCAATAAAAGGTCACAGGCTACATTAATATTCTAAAGGTTGACTTTGACTTTGTTAGCAGATCTCGGAAGTTCACCGAAAAGGGTATCCAAATCCAAGCTCAAATATGAAGTTCCACACCTGTACCTACAAGAAAAAGAGGGTTTTTTTGTTTGTATGGGGGGTTTGCCTTGGTCAAACCCCAATTTAAGAATTAACCTTGAAATTGAATTGAAATTGTAATGTGCATAAACAAAGAAAATGAAACAATTCACCTTGCTTATGTTGAAGTCCTTGTAGAGGATTTGAATCCTCAAATCCACAAGTATGGATCCTCCAATGGATCTAGAATGAATGTAAGATGTCTTAAATCAATGGCATTTGATCTTCAACACCAATCTTGAATAGATCTTTGCATATGAGGAGGCTTGGATGAATGTAGAAGGATGGATCTTCAAGGGGGATCCAAAGAGATTGAATCCTTCAATGGCTAACAATGGATCTCCTTGATGAATGAATTCTTGAAGGCTTGCTTGAATGCTTGAATTCACTTGCTCATGAAATTTCTTGAGATGAGATGTGAAAACTTGATTGAGAGATGATGAAAATGAGAGAGGAAGGCCTCCTTTTATAGTGAACTAGGGCACAAACCTCTAGAGAAGGCCAACATTGGGGAATTAAATCCCAATTAGCTTTAACCCCTATAAATGAACCCATATTAAATTTAATTTAAGGATTTACCATTTTGAAACCCAAAATGGCTGACCCGAAGGTGGGAAAAAGAATCTTTCCGAAACCCGATACCCAGAAATTAGAAAAACTTAAAATTTGAAATGTGGGTCAATGATGAGGTAGACTCTACCCTAGGTCAAAGTCAAGGTCAACCCTAACCTAGGTTAGAGTTGAGGTCTACTTTGACCCTCAAGGTTGACTTTGACCTTGAGGTCAAAAACCTTAGGACCTCAGCCCAGAATGGCAGGAAATGCAGACATGAAGTGAAAAATAGGTACAGAGAGAAGTAGAACAGGGGGGAAAAGCCAAATATATGAAAAGACTTGATCAAGGTGCTTAACATGACCCCAAACCACTCACTCGGAGGGCTAAATGCTCTTATCATGGAAGTGCTTCCATTTTAAGATGATACAATAGGAAACGACATAGGAATCATAAATGACAAATCTATCTATGCAAATGGTTACAACAGAATTAGAAAACATTTTACCAAGATCAAGGATAATTTATTGTTGAGATATTCATTAATTGCGATGAAAATCTTATGACTTGTTTTGATCTAGGTTATTTTTGTACACCATAGATATTAGGGTTTTCTCTAAGATGTTGAAACCTAATTTTGTATAAGCGACATAAAGTAGTATGCTATATAATCATATCTTTACATCATTTTTTATGTGAACTAATGCATGAATGAAGAAGCACTTGAAGCACTAGCCAACCTTCAAGATTATTAGTTGATAGAGTAGAACAATATTCAGAGTTTATCAGATTAAGGCAGAATCAGAATCAGGCTAACCGAGTAGTTCAGAGCAGAGATCTACACAATATAAGGTGATATCTATTTAGTACTTTATTGATATATATTAGACAAGCTGAGTTGTCATTAGCAGATAGTTACCTATTACTTTCTAATCATCATAATATTGTTTTGGTGAAATCTCTTAATAGAGTAGACCTAACAGTCTTTTTGTAAATCTCTTAACCGAGTGCACACTCAAGTAGTGTTGTTTAAATCCTATCACTAGGTAGATCTAGCTAATCTAATATGTTACTCCTGACAGGGTAAGATCACTAGAAGTGATCAAAACTTGTAGCCCTAATAGGAAAACCTTTTCTATCTGTAGTAGTGAAGAATTTGTGGGTGTCATCCCCACCACAATTTTTACCTTCTAACAAGGGTTTCTGCGTTACCAAAATACTTGTGTTATGGGACTATTATATTTTTGATTTCATGTTATTTAATTTTACAAGTTGAATGGATGAATGATACATGCATTAGATACAAGCTATTTTTCAAGGTTACTACTGGTTGCTATTCTAGATCTAAAAGGTTTATGAGTTAAAGTTTTTGTGGGCACTGATTCACCCCTCCCCTCTTAGTACCCTATCTCTCCTAATCCAACAATTGGTATCAGAGCTCAATTTTCTTATTGGATAGTTTAACCACTAAAGGGTAAAGATCTAGTCATGGAGACATATAAGTTAGATAAGACAATAGAAAATCAGAAGATTCAGATGTAGATGTTTGTTGAGCAATATAAGCAAGCTAAGGATGGATTGAAGAAATTACTGGTTGAAAGAAAGAACCTAGCTATTCTACAAAATGAAGTTGGTTACCATGAAAAAGCAATTAATGATTTATTTGATCACATTGGATCTAGTTTTGGAAGTATTTATGATGGATCTGAAGGTACAATCTCTAATTTGTTTGAAAAGAACCTTCACTTAACCGAACAAGTGAAAGCACTGCAAATCGGTCAAGAATCACAGATGGTGAGAATGGTAGAAATAATGCACAATGCTAGACAGGCCAAGAAAGAAAGGAATCTAGCTTTTGAAGACCAAAGATAGATAACTGAACAACTTCAAGCAAAAGAAAGTGAGATACAAAGATTCGCCGATCGCCATTTTCAAATGTCTAATCAGATGATGGTTGTGAATCAAGAAGTCAACCGAGTAAATGGAGAATTATCAAGAAGACTTGAAGATGTTGCAATACTCAGAGAAGATAATGTGAAGTTGAGAAATGAAGTGAAAACTTAGCAGGAGCATAATGAAATGATGAAATTGGCTGAGGAAAATTCAAAAATGATTGATGATTTTTTGATTAATCAAAGAAGATTTGGAAGCAAAGCTGGTTTAGGCTATATCGGTGAAGGAGAATCATCACAAAAAGCTGAACAAGTTGACAATAGTCAAAGTCAAAGTCCAAAGACGCTGTCATGTTATCACTGTGGCAAACTGAGACATACTTCAAATGTGTGCAGAAGCAAAGCACAAGGTAAACCTCCTGTCACTCCTAAGTTTAATGGTTATTGTTATTATTGTGGAAAGTATGGTCACCAAGCTTATGAGTGCAGAGCTAAACTAAACAAGGATGCTAACAATCCTACCATGGAGAAATTATGTTATACTTGTAATAAACATGGACACACTACATGAGAGTGTAAAGCAAAAATGAAACAAGTATGGACTCTGAAGCAGAAGACACAATGCAAGCGTTATCAACCGAAGAGACAAGGTAATTCTTATGTTTGGGATTACAACACATGGACTAACTGTATTGCATGTGGTAGATATGGGCACATTACAACAAACTATAACAGGAAAAGATGGGCTGGACAATCAAGAAGCTAAACAAGCACTGGAATGGCATGTTTGCATTGTCATAAGGTCGGTCATCTAAGCAAGGACTATAGAGACCGACCACCAGAAGAAGGTCATGTATTTGAGAGTGGAAACACTATTATAGATATCATGAGAATCAGGAACACTATGTGGAGAAAGGCATCTAATGAGAATGTCGAGTCAAGTAATGCTATCGGTGAAACCTCATCCACTGGATTGGGTGACATCGGTACCTTCACCTAAGGTGATATAGGTATGTATGGGACTAAAATTTCAAAGTGATCATATTTTACATACAGTTCCTTATATATGATGAGCACATACCAAATCTGCATGAATAAAGATGCATTGTGGTTTATATGTATTGAGCTAACAAAGTCACACAGTCGGTAAAAGTTAGACCGAGCAATGGTTACCAGTCGGTAATCACTATTCAAGGTTAACCAAGTATTAGTATCAATTGAGAAAAGAAATCATGTGTTAATCGAGCTGATGAAAGTTTGTAGTCGTCACCGAGATGACAGTTGTCATGAACTGGGAGTAGGTTAAGCATTTATTGCATAAAGTTTTGAGCGGGAATACAGAAAATTCTATAAATACATGAAAGACAGAGTTTATTTTTCACATTGCGATATCGGAGAGCTAAAATTTCACATAGCGAGTTCGAGCAAGAATCTTTCAAGCTAATTCAAGCAGTTGCAGATCAAATTGAACACAGTCTTCAATATATTTTGAGTAAGTTGAAACCCTACTGAGCATATTCTTCGTACTTACTGAAAACCTAGTTTGTTGAAATGACATCTATTGTGAGTTCTTCTAAAGTTGTGGAAGAAGAAGTTAATCTAATAGTGTCAACAAGCTACAAGGAACCTCATTATAAGTTACACCCTAAAGTAGCATCAAAAATAGATTCAGCGAGTGATTTTTCAAGCATCCCACCTAGGGTTTTGTTAACTGAAGACATACGATCATACATACACTGTAAAATTGGGGAAATAGGTGATTTTGATATGTATGTTGCATTTCAGGCTCTATGTGATGAACAAATAAAGCTAAAACCATAACAAAAATTGGTAGAGACACTTGGTCTTACCAATGCCCTAAATTTCCCGAAGAATTTTAAGAACGAATGGATTAGGGTTATGTTGAGTTGCTATCATGAGGGCACATTCTGGATAGACAGACCAATCAAGGTTACAAAAAGAATGATTAGCAGGGTTATTGGTTACCCTACTACCGATAAAGCCAAAGCATTCAGAAGTTCACCGTGAGCTGATGTAGAGAAAAATACTGGTGCAACATGGGACGGTAGAGCACTAAAAATTGCATCAATTGTGGATCCCGAAGTTAAGTTCACGACACATGTAATTGGTTACAAGATTTTTCAATCAAGTAGGGAAAATAGTGTACCATGTAGTGCAGTTGACATGGCTCACAAAATGATAAAGAAGGGTCATCAGATAGACCTAGCCAAGCTACTACTGAGATAGGTTGAAGAAAACATGAAAACAATCAGGACATAGAAGTCTAATACCTGTAAGTTTGGATCATTACTAGTATGTTTGTTTTTCTATCTCTAGAAATTCTTTCTTTCTGTCAGTCACACCAATTGGCCTACCGACACACTGATCACATCACAAATATTTGATACTATGAAGGGTCTGGGAGATAATGTTGAAAATGTAATAGATAATTATTTTGAGGATTTTAAAGTAAAGATGAATCTGAGAAGTAGAATACCGAATTCACTAGTAGAGAAGTATGAGATGGACATTTGTTTTCTAGTGAACACTGATCACACTATGATAAAAGTAGTTGAGTCGAGAATAAAATGGCTAGCACCAATGGGATATGAGATGGATCATGATTTCGGTTTGAAATCTATTCAGGCACTGCTAGCATTATTGAAAGACAAAAAGGCCAAAAGGTTTGGAACCTTTGAAGAAGCCAAATCAAGAATAAAAATAGGACTTGTCATCGGTAAAATGATGAGAAAAGCAAAGAAAATGAAGAAAGTCTTAACTAAGCATTTTGGAGACTTATCTGACTCGTCTAAGGAGTCACCAGTTGAAACCACAACCGAAGGTTAGTTAATGTTGGCTGACAAACCATATGATAGTGAACAAACTAAGTCCAAAGAAGAACCACACTCTAAACCAGTTTCTCCCACTAAAGTTCCAAAGAAGAGGCAATTGCCAGTGCAAATAGGTGAACGCACAAGGTCATCAACTGCAGCTTCACCACCACAAAAGAAGGGAGCTGTGAAGGTAGCAAAATGAAAGGCTACTACACTGACAAAGACTTATGTAAAGAAAGGACCCAAGGCGGTAGAAGAGGCACTGAAGAAAAGGAGAAAATTAATAAGAGGTAAGGAAGACCTAGAGGATGAAGAACTTAATAATGAACAATTCAAGGTTGTTAGTAACAAGGTAAGATCTGTAGATGAAGTTGCTGTAGATATAATTGAGAATGGAGATCTCTATGATTCGGAGCTGGAATGGTTTGACAAAATGTCAAATGAGGATCAAAACAAAATTGAGGAAGCAATCATCTAGATGATGATTCACTTTAAACAAGCCCCATTAGAGTTTGAAGGATCATTGCCCAAGGCATTATAGGAATGAATAAATTTTAAAGTGGTCATATGCCTTGGAAACTAAGAGAAAATGAAGGGAACAAATTCTAGCATCGGTAGCATCAAACCTATCTCTTGATGAGATTAAAGAGCTTATGGATACAAATGTTCAAAGATTCAAAATAAAAGGCCGAGCTATGCTAGTGTTAGATGAGAATCTGGTAGAACTTGATGAGTCTGGTCAACTCATCTGGACTTCAATTCTTATTGTCAGAGAGCAAAATGAGAAAATTGCATTTCAAAATTTGTCTAAAAAGAGAAATAATTCCAAAGGTAAAAGTATATTCATTGATGATGAAACAACTAAGCAGACAACATAGTCCCTTGTATCATTTACCGAGGTGATTAATACAACAATTGGTCAAGAAATTAAGGATAGTTCATAGGATACAACGAATCTAGTAGTGATTCAGATTGAAGACACAAATGATAAGGATGTACTCATTGAGGACATCACAAATGGTGATCCTAATGACAGGGATGAAGATGATGATGTGAATAATGCATCAGACATCACACCGAATGAAGCACAATTTACTAAGTGTGTATTTCCATCATTACCGGGTGAGCTTCATGTTCTTGTTGAAGTAGTTGAAATTATTTCACAGGAACAACCCGATGGCTCAAACCCTGAGCAACCTAAAGATACAACAAGGGAACAAAGCACCGAGACACCTACAGATAAAAACAAGCCCGAAGAAAAAGAGGCTACTGAAATTGAAACAAAGGCACTATAAGAGCCCAAAGCAACTGAGGCTACCCCACCTAACACAACATTAGAGGCTCCATCTTAGTCAACCAACACACAAGTTACCGAGGAGAAAAAAAAGGAAGATAATGTGTCAACCAGGCAGATCACACCGAGAGCAGAAGAAAAGGCAGAACACACCGAGAGTTGCCAAGAGTTCACCACAGGAACCAGAGAAGAAGAAGAAGAAGAAAAATAAAGGAAAAGGGCTGGTCACTCTAGATGAAGTCATTGTGATACCCGAGTGTGACCTGAGGACCCTTAGCCCCGAGGAACTAAGAAAATATGGGGAATTATGTACCAAGAAAGAAACACAGGAGAAGTTGAGACAAGAGAGCAAAATCAAGGAGATATTAGAAAATGTAAGAGATATCTTACAACAGGTTGTACTTGAGGTACATGTAGATGAGAACACTCTGATTATGGACCAACTTGCTACTCTCACTCAAGGAATAAATGCCCCAGATGTCGATGTCGACAAGAGAATTGAAGAGAGGGCCGAGTTGAAGATACAAGATAAACTTACAGAGAGAATAAGCCAAGAAGTGGCAATCAACAAGGTTAAGTTATCAGTGGTAATAACTGAAATTTAGTGTATTACTAAGTTAATTTGTCAAATCTTGTTTAAGCTATGCACTGTGGAAACCTTCACTATTGAGATTAGTGAAAAGATAAAACAGTTTGAAAATGAAATCAAGGCCAGTGCACATGTAGCTAAAATCAAGCCACAAGCTTTTGCAAAGCATATACTGAGAGTTCATGAACTGAGGTAGTTGCTAGAAGATCTCAAAAAACAAGAAGAGAGAGTCAGTGATCAGGTCACTGAATTACAAACTAAGCTCCTACCCTACCTAAAATTTTTTGAGAAACATATTGTCAAAGTGGAATAACTTGTTGCAACACCAAAAATTTCTGTATTGGATAGCATCTTTGACATGCATGCACAAGTCGGTCTTGAGCACATTGCTCTCACTAACTTGAAAGAGGAATGGAAAAACCTCTTGGAATCATTGAAGAAAACCCATTAGCACATTTTTGACAAGCTGTAAGTATACATTTTTGTATTTGGCATTACTATCAAAAAGGGGGATAATAATGTATATGCCAAATATGTAAATAGATGCTAAGTATAATATCACATTACGGGGAGCATGCACTGAGGAGGAGTTTATAAATTTTTGCTAAGTATATATGTATATGGCAGAGATATAAGTTTTGAGACTTAAGGTCTGTATACATTAAGGTTTTTGATACTAATGCCAAAGGGGGAGATTGTTATCTCTATTGAGAATTAATGATTGTCATTAGTATCAAAGGAAGTCAAAGACATCAGTCGGTTACTTATATGAACCCAGTCGGTAAAAGAAAGCATCACAAGCCAGTCGGTTAAGTCTTTATACCAAGCACCAGATAGTTTTACTAAGCATCAGACATTGATACTGAACAATAGTAAACATCAAGCATTAGTGTAATTACCGAGCAATATTTACCAAGGATCATAGGAAACAACATAGGAATCAGAAATGACACATCTATATATGCAAACGGTTACAACAGAATCAGAAAATGTTTTACCAAGATCGAGGATAATTTATTGTTGAGATATTCATTAATTATGATGAAGATCTTATTACTTGTTTTGATCTAGGTTATTTTTGTACACCGTAGATCTTAGGGTTTTCTCTAAGATGTTGAAACCTAATTTTGTATAAGCAGCATAAAGTAGTATGCTATATAATCATATCTTTACATCATTTTTTATGTGAATTGATGCATGAATGAAGAAGCACTTGAAGCACTAGCCAACCTTAAAGATTATCAGTTGACAAAGTAGAACAATATTCAGAGTTTATCAGATTAAGGTAGAATCAGAATCAGGCTAACCAAGCCGTTCAAAGAAGAGATCTACATAGTATAAGGTGATATCTATTCAGTACTTTATTGATCTGTATCAGACAAGCTGAGTTGTCATCAGCAGATAGTTACCTATTGCTTTCTAATCATTGTAATAGAGTTTTGGTGAAATCTCTTAACAGAGTTGACCTAACAGTCTTTTTGTAAATCTCTTCATCGAGTGCACACTCAACTAGTGTTGTTTAAATCCTATCACTAGGTAGATCTAGCTGATCTAATATGTTACTCCTAATAGGGTAAGATCACCAGAAGTGATCAAAACTTGTAGCCCTAATAGGCAAACCTTTTCTATATGCAGTAGTGAAGAATTTGTGGGTGTCATCCCCACCAAAGTTTTTAACTTCTAACAAGAGTTTTTGTGTTACCAAAATACTTGTGTTATGGGACTATTATATTGTTGATTTCATGTTATTTAATTTTACAAGTTGAATCGATGAATGATACATGTATTAGATACAAGTTATTTTGCAAGGTTACTATTGGTTGCTGTTCTAGATGTGAAGGGTTTATGAGTTAAAGTTTTTGTGGGCACTGATTCACCCCTCCCCTCTCAGTACCCTATCTCTCCTAATCCAACATTGGAACCTTGAGCCTAGGCCTTCTCAGTCACCTTGCTAGATTCAATGGTGGAATGATGCCATCAGGTGTACGACACATTTTTTGTGTATTTATGGAAGGCAGTTGGCCAAGTATTATCATAGATCCTCCGATGTCAACACCAAAGCCTTACGTGTTTCCAGCAAGGCCTTAGTCCAGAATCCTTTCAATCAAGACCTATAACTTAACCTTGCCAAGCTATGTCATCACAAGCAAGTTGCTGACAACTATGCTGCCAGAGGTGCCTAAATCAAAGCTCGACTTCACTGGTTAAAAGTTGGAGACCACGCTTCTAAAGAGTTTTTTGTTGCTCTCCATCCTCGTCATACCAATGTGGGAAAAACCAAAATCAGAGAAGGTCACAGCCTCCTCACGGAGCTTCCTGATGTTTTGCAAGCCTTTGTTTGCCACTATGAACAAGTTTCTGCTACTTAAGGATCTTCTCCTGCCAGTGAGAAATCTCTTGTTGATTGCACTGTTGTTGTTCCATAGTGTGTCTCCCCTGCTCAACATATGCTCTATGATCAACTGCTTTCCTTGTAGGATCTTCATGAAGTGGTGTTTTCTATGGCTGATGATAACGCCCTAGGATGTGATGGCTTCCCTTGTAAGTTTTACAAAGTCCTCTGGGATGCCATTGGTCCTGATCTTCATCAAGTCTACCTTGAAGCTTTTCATTCCCATACTCTTGGGGGTATCATTAACTAGGGCAATATAAAGTTCATTCCCAAAGTTGGGGATCTGGAGGATATTTGCAATTGGTGGCCTATTACCTTGCTCAATGTATCCTACAAGATCTTTTCCAAGGCACCGATGCTCAAACTTTGACACATTCTTCCATAGATTGTTAGGCCAAAGCAAACTGGCTTTATCAAGTCTCGATTCATTCTTGACAATATCATTGCAGTTCGGGAAGGAATGGAATGGGATTGTAAGTCTCACTAGAAAGCTCTCTTTCTTAAAATTGATTTTGCTAAAGCTTATGATCGCATTGAATGACCTTTTATTCTTGCTATGCTTCATGCTCTGGGCTTTGGTCCTAGATTTCTTCAATCTTTGTAGATGCTCTTTAGTGATGCCTCCGCATGCATCACCATCAATGGCCAACAATCTTCTACTTTTGGGCTCTTTTGATCTATTTGGCAAGGATTCCCTCTGGCTCCTGCCTTATATGTCTTGGCAGCTGAAGGTTTTGGCTACTTTCTTGTGCACTCTATTTCTATGGGTCATGTTCGGGGAATTTCCTTTCCTGATTCTTCTCAATAGTTGGTTAATGGCCATTTTGCTGATGATTCCTTCCTCACTCTGGAAGAGGATGACGAGAATATAAGGGCAACCTTGCAGTGTTTAGACACTTTTTGTTTGGCTTCTGGTTCAGCCATTCAATGGCATAAAACCCTCTGCTACAGACAATCTACTCTTCCGAAGCCACCTTGGTTATCTTAGTTTGGTTGGTCTAGGATTCAGCATGGGGAAATTTTCCATTTCTTGGGCATTCCCTTTTCTTTTCAAGCTCATCCTATGGATCTATGGAATGCAGTTCTTGCCAAAATTGAAAAAAATATTACCTATTGGATCACTAAGCCGCTCTCTCTCACAGGCAAGTTTTAGATCTACTCCAAGATTCTGGTGGCCATGCATGTGTACTATTCTTCTTGTTGGGCTCCTTCAAAAGATTCTTACAAGAATCTTGAGAAATTATTGTGTGATTTCCTTTGGGTCTCTGGTATTGACCACCATGGCTTCCACAGAGTTGCCTAGGATTTATGCTACCTTCCCAAAGTCTTAGGTGGGCTTGGTTTGCTTGATACCTAGAAAGAGGGGCAAGCCCTTTGTGCAAAATGAGTTGTTTGATGTCTCATAGGCAATGAGGCTTAAAAAATTTTGCTTCGACATTGCATTTCATCTGGGTACCCTTTCCACAAACCTTCTTGGAAGGAAATTGGATTTCAAACCCTTCTTGTTATAAAGGAACCTGTTCAGATCCAAGGCACTTTTGTCACCAAAAGTATTTGGAGAGCTTGGGAGTCTGTCAAGTCCTAGCTTTGCTGGGCTAGGAATGGTTTCCAAGATGGGCTTTCTCTCAACCAATAGAACATCTAGTGGTCCCCCTTATTTTCTCAGCAAGGGATTCTGCTTACCAAAATCTAGGGTGTTAGTGCTCTTCATTTTCACAAACATGGCATACAAACCCCGAAAGATCTTTTCTCTAGAGCCACTATGAATCTTCATTCTTGGGATAACCTCCGAGTGCAGTTTTGGCTCATTCGCCTAGATCATTAGACTTATGACTTGCTAGTTTCGGTCATTCTACCTCACCTCCTGCAAAAGTTGGGAATTCAGTCAGTTAAACCTTGGTGGAAGAACTAGAAATGGTATCCTTCTATGCCCTTCACCAGTTATAAGGCCAAGCTTGGTTATTCTTGGCTTGTGCCCTATTTTTCCATGATTGATTCTCTCAACCACCGATGGCATCTTTCCTCTTCCCAGAAGAATTGGAGCTGGCGATTTAGCACTATTTGGGATTCTATCACTGAGCCTAAGATTGCTCATTTTTTCTATTGTTTTCTTTACTAGGGCTTACCTTTGGGAGCTCAGCTCCAGCATTTGGGTGTTCTTAATCCTAAATGCCCTTTTTGTGGTCATTCTGAGATGCTCATGCATATTTTTTGGTACTGTCATCATGCCCAAAATTATTGGATCTGGATTCATGACCTCTTTGCTCCCTTTAGGGCTGAACCTTTTTCTTGGCATACGACGCTTCTTGGTGATCCTCCCAGAATGCCTTCCCAGTACACCCAGATATGACATGCTTTCAGGATGGAGATCTTGTTTACTTTATGGAAAGAATGAAATGTTGTTCTCTTTTCCCACAGTTCTCTGGATATTCATATCTCTCTTTATGATAAGGCATGTCTCTGTAACAATGTCATGATGCAGATTCAGGTGCAAGCAGACAAGGTGGCCTTAGAGGTTGCTCATTTATAGGAGTTGCTCCAACACTGGGGCAATGCCCCTTGTACTATTTCTTAGGTGCCTTTGGACTCTCTCTCAACTGACCGTACGCCACCTAGGGGCCACTGTCGCAACCGGAGTTCCTCTGCCAGGCACTCCAGGACTCTGTGCTAATGGCATCGCTGCTCCGCCTCTCCTTCTCCTCCTCAGAGGGATGTGGGTGCCGACATGCCTCCCGTACTTATTTCTATTACTTCTTAGCCCTTGACCAGTGTTCCTGCATGGCCTCCTGCCACTTCTGACAAAGTCCCTCGCTTGGCGCTTGCTATCTCACCTAGCCGGGAGGAAAGAGAACTGGAGAAAGAAGATCCAGAAGATGGTTGGTCGGTTCCTAACCAGACCCTGGGGCCCAATGTTTGGGGAAACCCTAATGACAGAGATCCTCCTCCCTCTTCTGCTACTGCCCTTGCAGCTTGAGGGTTCCTCTTTCTATATGGTTTTTTTTATGAATAGTTTTATGCTTCCAACCTAGTTGTCGTATGACTTGTGCGGGGTGACTTTTTCCCCTAACCCATTTTTTTGTGAATACTGTACGTTAATATTAATATTAATAGAAAAGGCCTCTACTCATCAAAAAAAAATTAAGCCACAATTTACCATAATCTCCAAACAAGGGGCCCAAACTAGTTCAAACAAAAGGATAAATCTATGTCCAAATTAAGGACCGTAGAAAAGGTTAATGAACAAGAGGTGTCCATATGCATCTTTTTCACTTTGGGCTCTACCAAGCTTGAGAGGATTCCTAGAAATATTTGAAAGATAACACATGTTAATTTAGACCACACACGCACAACCCTCTTTAATATCTAATCTTGTAATTTTACTATTTTTTTATATCTATTTGATTTTAGGTTGAAAAAATTTCTTGTAGTAATTTTATGATCTTAAATTTATCTACATTATAAGACATCAACAATTTCAAATATATAAATTATTTCACGATTAAGTATCTTTTATATTATTTTATGTTGGATATCAAACTATACAATATTAAGCTTTTTCTAAATTAATGAATGACAGTTTCTTTTTCCATGTATGCTATATGAATATCCTACTCATAGTAGGGGGAAGTGGTACCATCATGGCATACCACTTTCCTAGAGGACATCTTCTTAAGGAGGCTAAAGGGAGACAATAGGGGGTTGTTATCTTTAAAGATCTTTTTTTATTTAACTCAAGGAATGTTGAATTAGTAACTAACAATCAATAGCCTTTTCAAGTAAGAAGATATTTTTTTTATGGGAAACTATGATGGGAGAGTGGACTGGTAACACTATAGGAGGGATGTTGCACTAGAGATGAGTATATTTCCAAAAGAGCGAAGATTGTCACCAAAAAAATTGTTCAAGTACATAATGTAGATTAGAGAAAAGAGGAAAGGGAATCCAAGGCAAGAGACAAAATATTGTAGATAATCTAGAGTGTTAAAGTTGAATATACTTTTTGTGGAGAGATTAGATAGTCAATGCCTTTCTTTAGATATGTCATCAAATCTAAGATTTACGTGAGTTGTGTATTCATAGTTAGAAATCCCTTGATCTCTTATAGCATTATTACATACTTAGATCTAGAGAAATGGTCAATACACATTGATAGGTGTGTGAACAATGCTTTCAAAAGCTAAACATCCTTCAAAATCTTATAGCATTCATACATACTTAGATTGATAGAAATGATGAATACACATTGATGAGTGTGTGGATAATGCATTCAAACACTAAACTTCATTTATTCACCATCATACACTACTTTAAATCAAAATATCCCTTCATCAGTTGATATGATTAAAGGACGAGATTATTAGAATTAGTAGAGTTATTGTTGGATCTTTTTGTTAAGCCATGGAATTTAGTTTTTTTCATGAGATTTGAACATGTAAAGTCGACTCGAGACTAAGGTCAATCTTCTTTTAACAATGTCATGCTTATTGGTTGATTAGCCATAGAGGGTCAAAGCATTATAGACGTTTCTTTATCTTAGCTAGATCAACTTGGAATCAACAATATGCCCCTCCTTGAAAATTGACTTTTACCCTTTATCATAAAAAAACTTGCGGGTCACTGCACAATTTTTTCAAATTTGGGCTTTGGATCGAACTAAGTTGAACCTTTCTTTTTTATCTAATTTTGAATCTCCTTTTGTTAACCCATAAGTGACATCATATCATTATAGATTTAGAAACAAACCAAAAAAGTAAACATGACATCTTGAATAATTATAAATATTTTCAATGTGTAGATTTTATTATGTCACTAATCACATATAACAACTTTGTACCTTATTGATTCCATATGTATAAAGACCATTGCATACCCTATCAAAAATCTCTCATCTTTCCAAGAATCGTGTGTCAATGACATATTCATTAAAGGATCATTTTGATTACAATCAATGTCATTAAGACAAAATAAGATGAAAATGAATAGGTTTTTAGGTATTATCAATAGTGGGATTTCATTCTTATAATGATAATCTATACAAGCTTATTAATTTACTAGGTACAATGTCCCATTTACTATATTAATCTTTTAATGGAGTTTGTGAGGTAAGATGAATCATTAGTTCATGATGCCAATAGACTAGTTAAGAGAAGTAAAGACTTATGATGATTTCTTATTGATAGTATAATATTCATTAATAAAGGATAGATTTGAATCATAGATAAAAGTACAAACTCATGTCATACTTTTATAAAGGAAAGACCTCAACACAATACAAATTATTCATCTTTGGTTACATATAAGTGACATTTCTATTATGAATTTCAAAATAATGTAAACTGATAAAATATTCATGATATTATATCTGTTATTTTTAATAAACATTTAAATTATATATATATATATATATATATATATATATATATATATATATATATATATATATATATATATATATATATATATATATATATATATATATATATATATATATATATATATATATATATATATATATATATATATATATATAAAGGCATATTTTATATTGCTGAAAATTCTAAAAAATGGGAGGTCTAGTTAGCATCACCCAAAAATGTAAACAAACTTATTTTTCCATGACTTCTATTTCCAAATAGATAACGTCACTATATAGTGCATGAGAGAAAAAATATATATTTTCTTTGTAATAACATTTTAAAGTTCATCATACCAAATTTGATAGTTTTCATTTGACATCAATTTTTGTCTAATCTTTTATCATTATCAAAAAATTAATTATATAACCTTTTGGAGAAGATTCTCTCCTCTAATGCACCATAGATTTGGTAAAATATATTGATACAGTTTTATATTTTTCCTTCAATTTCTATTCTACCTCTTTTAAAGTTTTAATAGCCAACTTGTAATACTTAGCAAAAAAACATATTAAAAATAATCAAAACATTAAAAAACTTGCATGTTTAGATTCTTGACTCTTAAGTTCTACAAAAGGGTACATTTTTAGATTTTTGAAAAAACTCATTTTGACTATAGAGAAATTAAGTAGAAGTGGAAGTTTTTAATTTTTTTTAAAAAAGGGTGAGGTGATTGCCAACAAAGGATGCAATTCAAGCATGTTCGATTGAAAGGGTTTTGTCCAAAACCGACTCAGCCAAAAACCTTCCAGCCAACTATATACCAACTCAAAATTATTTGACCATAAACGATTATAGGATTGTAGGTACAACTTCTAGTGCCTATTTGTCTTTTCCTTATACAACTTATACATATTATTTTCTCTATTATTTATAATTATTGAATATATATTCTTGCTAATTAATTTGCATTTAAAAAGTTACTATAGAATTTTCAGCAAGTTTTAGCTAGAAAATAAGAAAAATGATATAGCTTGCAAAAATAGAGCAGATCAACAATGAAATTTTGTCTCTCATTCCATGATTCGATAAAAAATTAATTACAATATGCACATAGTGCATGATTTATACAATACTAAACCACCATTTGCAAGAGCAAATTTCGGCGAAGACATAAACTGAACACAAGTTTCCTTAAGTTAAGCATAAATAAACTGATCCTAATAGAGCAATTGATGGTGAAAGGCAAACTAGAGTTGAAATATCCTCCCATAAATTATGGATCAGACCGAGTCTTCCATAGATCACCATTTTTAACTAAATTGTAACTCAACATCACTTGCAATCACCATATAGAATTGAGTTTATCGTTAATTACAGATCAGACTGAAAAATAAACGAGGAGTTGGAATTAACTAACACCAACACCCCCCTTAATTACAACTAAGGAGAATAAAAAATAATGAAAGGAAAGAGGAAGGAGGGAAAATCTAGTGGGAATGAAACCCCCCCTCAAAATTTACAGTAACAAAAATGCAAAAGAACATCTCTTGTGACAAGAAAATCATGGACATTTGTCGAATGATAACTACCATAGTGTTGAATGAAGAGACTCCTCTGAAACCAAAATGAAGATCAAAATCAATATGCATGAGTGACCCCAGCGACACTACTTGAACCATGCACATATGGAAAACAAAGGCAAAACATCTATCAATTGAAGATACAAAAGACAATAATCTGCATATGTGCTCACAAACAATGAACAGATGGAAAACAAAGGCAAAACATCTATCATTCAAGGATGTAGATGACACATAAATTTGTATGAGTGACCCTAACAACACTACTCAACTATGAAAGAATAAAATTTTGGTTGAAAATATAGGTGCCAATTGTCTATACAACTGATCAACTATGGAAGCAAAGAATCATCAACATGAATAGTAGAAAACCCCTTCATAATGTTGAAAAGAGAGGCATGACAAGTCCACTGATGTATCTCTAAAGAGGAAAAGAAGGCAAGGCCCATGTGAAGAGAGCATGACCTTGACCTATCTTTGATGCATAATTCGGTTCAACCTCGGTTGCCATAATTGTTCAATACAAGCCTCTACTTGTGGGCCAAAGCAGAATCTATGGTGTGCATTCAAAATAGTTGTATGGAGTGAGAAGAGAAGAGGCTGAAAACTCCATTCTTTGCAACCGATATGATCTTTACAACCTGCAAACAAAACTTGCATTCCTCCTTCCTAGCACCTAAGCTTTGATACCATGTAGAAATTTCAGCAAGTTTTAGCTAGGAAATAAGAAAAATGACATAGCTTGCAAAAACAAAGCAGATCAACAATGAAATTATATCTCTCATTCCATGAATTGATAAAAAATTAATTACAATATGCACATTGTGCATGATTTATATAGTACTAAACCACCATTTGCAAGAGAAAATTATGGTGAAGACATAAACTGAACACATGTTTCCTTAAGTTAAGCAAAAATAAACTGATCCTAATAGAGCAATTAACGAGGAAAGGAAAACTAGAGTTGAAATATCCTCCCATAAATTATGGATCAAACCGGGTCTTCCATAGATCACCATTTTGAACTGAACTATAACTCAACATCACTTGCAATCACCATATAGAACTGAGTTTATCGTTAATTACAGATCAGATTGAAAAATAAATGGTGAGTTGGAATTAACTAACACCAACAATTACATTAGTTCATCATCCTTCAAAATCCAAGTTTGATCTAAGTATATTTCACTAATTTCCTTCATTATTTAAATCTCTAATCCTCTTCCACCCTAAACCATTTTAAAATTTCCCTTGCTATCTCTACTCTACACCAAACTAAATGATAGTAATGAATGTACATATGATAAAAATACATCACTATATTTTGATCCCTACTTTTCCGATGTACATATGATATTACAACTATATTGTGTAGAATATTTTTGAGAAAAGGTTGTTAGTAAAGCTACTTCCAATTATAGTGGAAAATATTATACTATATGATTGTTTAAACATTTCATAAGATTACATTCATTTACTTTAGGATTTCACTAAAGTGTTCCTAATTCAATTCAAACTTAATATGCACATAAAATACTAGTAATATCTAATCTATTTAAGTGTTCCCAAGGATATAGTGAGTACATTAATAAATTTTGTACATCTAACTTAAATCAATTATTTCTCTAAGAAATTTGCCATACTAAGGGATTTTAAAGTATAAAATTTATATATGAAGGAAATAATTAAACCAATTTAAGATAGTGTGCATTTGAGTGATGTTACTTCTTTCATGGATTTACATACATACATTAGAAAAATAAAATTCAATTTACCTTGTGATATTTTTTGTAAGGCTATAGTGTTACATATTACTTTATTAATCCTTACATATTACATCATAATTACAACTAAATGATAAAATTACACATACTCATCAGCATTCATTGCACATATTGCAGGGTATATAACATAATCAACAAAAGTACAATATGATATCTCCAAACTAACTGATACAATCACGCAAGAACATAATATAAGAAAGATAAGAATGTTGGCAATTTGGATGAGTTGGATACATAGATTTTGTCATTATGGAAACATATGATCTACATGAAGAGCACATAGGTCAGAGAGCAAGTATGTCAGAGCGCAATGCAAAATTGTCTAAGTATGAGACAATGTTTTTGCTAGTGTACTTGAAGATAGTTTTGATTAGCGATGTTGATTGGAGTAAGTTTAGTGCTTGTGCACTTGAACATAGATACTATGGTGACTATAGAAGACTCATCTAAGAGTGCAAGTCAGTATGACATGTATGGAAGAAGTTATGATAGTTTTACTGAAGATAGTGTTAAGCCGACAGGACAGAATTGGTAAAGAGTTAAGGGATTATTTTGTCTATCAAAATAATGTCTTAACTACATAAAGGGATGATATCCTAGATGTTAACCCTTGGGTAAAGATATTTTGTATAATGTAAGCCGACTGAAAGAGTTATTAGTCTTAATAACTTGTATAAATGTAATGTATAAAAGAGACATAAAAGTGTAAGAAATATATGAATGTAATGGCGATAGTGAAAAAGGTAGCAAAGAGATATTGATGCAAAGTTGCAAGCAGTATAAGGTTATGTACCTTGACCTATTTTGTAATCTATAAATATTGTACACTACTTGTTTGGACAGTGGGCTCATCTGGTAATCACATTTTGTACTACCAACTCCTAGCAGGGTTGAGGCTTCTAACAAGGCCTATAGTCCCTTAATCAGGACTAAGACACTATATGCATGTAATAGGCTCCTAATAGGGTCAATATCCTTAACATGATACTTTTGATTAGTGGATCTTTGTAGGTACCATCCCCACCGGGGTTTTCCCCTAGCCAGGGTTTCCTCGAGAATAAATAATGTGTTATGAGTTCATTTATTTTATTGCTATGCATGTTGTTTAGTTTTCTATGTTATGCATGCACTAAGATAATCTGTTATATCCATAATTGGGCAAAAGTAAAATTTTTTAGAATACTGATTAACCCCCCCTCTTAGTATTCCCTATTTCTAACAATTGGTATCAGAGCTTAGTTACTTGGGAAATAATCATTCAAAGAAAGTCTAGTAGCTTGAGTAAGATCTTTATGGATATGGATCAGCTACAAAAAAATCTTGAAGAAGCTCTTGAACAGATTGATACGCTTACTGATGAAAGAGACACTCTGAAAGGAAAATATGATGATGCAAAGAACCTCTTTGAGAAATTGAAAAACAAGTTGGAAGATCTGAAATCAGAAAAGGAATCCAAAATTCAAATTGAAGATTGTGATGACAACTTAGAAAAAGAAAATGAGATCCTTAAACATGAATTGAAGATAGCAAATATGAAGCTAAGTCTGAAAAATGAAAATGGCAAGAATGAAGCAAATCTGAGATCTGACAATGAAATTCTAAAGCATGAGAAAGAAGATCTAAAATCTAAACTTGGTAAAGTGACATCTAAACTTGAGAAAGTCAATTTGTAGTATGCTAAACTTGAGAAATGCAATATAATTGTGAAAGGAGAACTGACTCAATCTAAGCAGCTACTTGAAAGACTATATTCAACCAGTGAGAAGATTGATGAACAAATGTCTTATCAAAAACCATTCTATGATAAAACTGGTCTTGGATTCAACACATCTAAAGCAAGTGAAGAAAGCAAGGAACCAGATCTGAAAATGTGTGAAAGCATAGAAGAAAAGAAATTTGATGAAATTGACAAATCTCAAGATACACCAAAGAAGAAGAACCACCTAAGCAAGAGGAGTCACCTAAAGGTATGCAAAGAGAATTTAAAGGTAGATGCTTTACTTGTAATACTTTTGGTCATATGAAGAAAGATTACACAGGTAAGCAATTTATACCTCTTAATGGTTATTGTTATAATTGTCATGGTTTTGGACATAGAGCTATTGAATGTAGAAAACTTAAACATTTTGAGAATAATAATAGTAGTAGAATGTTTAGGAATACTAACCATGCAGATAAGAGACCTACTGAAGATATGAACAGGAGAAATGGAGTAGCATGTTATAGATGCAACAAAGTTTGACACATTGCTAGAAATTGCAGATCACAGATCAATCAGTTTAGACCAAGATATGGAAACAATGGAATAGTTTTTCAGATATGTAACAAGATTTGACATACAACAAGATTTTGCAGAATGGACAATAGAGTTTTTTTATCCTAATCCTAACCCTAGAAGTCATGCAAGGAGAAATGAAGATGCAAATAACAGTCATAAAGCATGCTATAGTAATTCAGAAGAAGTGAAGTTTGTTAAAAGCATAGATCAAGGAGACACATTCAACACTTAAGGTAATCAGAAAGGTGAAGTATCAAGTGGTAAGAATGGATCTTTACCTAACCCATCTCAAAGTACTTAATTCATGAAAATTACAATAGAATAGGAACTTAGATTAGTGTAGAAGTAGAAATATGATGAATTGAGTCTTGTGCAGTTAATGTAAGGTAGTATATGATGCATTGATGCTATGGTTAAGAGTGCATAGAAAAATATTATGTTTTGTGAGATCACAAGAAGTTTTAAGTTTTGCAGGTTAACAAAATCAACTTTTTGGAAAGAAGTGGCAAAAGAATTGAATGTGATGTTAGATCTATGTGAGATTGAAATGATAAAAGGTAATAATCAGTATTATTTGATCATCAAAGAAAATACAAGTGCTAAGGAGATTGAAGAGCAATGATTAAAGAAGCTTTTGCAAGGATTTGGTGAAGGATTTCCATGTTGAATCTATGCAAGCCCTAAATCGCAAAATCAAGGTATTTTACTTGGCAGATCTCTAAATCAATTAAGGAATTAGCAGAAGTCATGGATGTTTCATTGATTCACAATGTCAGAGGTAAGAATAGACCTAGAATGAAAAGGGAGTTCTAGTAGAACCCTTGGAAGATGATCCTAAGTTAGCTTTATCATCGGTACCAGATGGAGTTTTACATCTAGAAAATGTTAGAAGTTATTTAGGATGTAAGCTAGAGACTCTCAGTGATAGTGATTTCAAAAAAGAATATCAGAAGATCTACAATCAGAATATGTCATTGAAAGTAGGGTTTGAGCATTTGAAAGATAATGAGATTGTTAAGTATTCTCTACAATATGAGTTTGACAATGAAGAATGTACCAAGATAATTTTAAGCATAATTCACAATAGAAGTTTTGGTTAGATGACAGAGTGATAGATATCATAGCTGACCTAATTCATGAGGTAACTGGACTATCTAAAACTGGAGCCATTCATTTAAATGAAAAGAACATGAGGAAAATAGTTATAGACAACACAAATTCATCTTACAATGGAAGGGGAATAGTAATTAGCAAGATACAACAAGATGATGTCAGATATTTGTGCAAGATCCTTACAACTAAGTTTTGTGCTAACTCTAGAGAGGATGACATGGCATCAAGAATGATATATGTAGCATATTTGATGTGTGTTGATAAAGTACAAGTTGACATGTGTGAGATTTTGAGAATTTAGTTGTTTGAGAATTTGAAAAAGATAAAGAAGACTAAGTACTCTCAGTTTAGATTCTCATCATTGATCATCTATATGTTTTTTCATTTGTTAAGAATATTTCCTTACACCATTGGTAATGATTAGAATGATGGTCAAACTACAATGGAAAGGATTAACAAAGTGTATATGAGGCATCTTATTCACAAGGTCAATGAGAGTGTAGTGTTGGTAATCAAAACATTTCAGAATTTGATGACAAGCAGAACAAGGATCCCATAGTCCCTAGTAGAAAAGAATAAGAATGAGATATGTTTTATGGTTGATACTAACTTTACATACATTGAAGTAGTAGAACCTAGAGTAGAGTTCATAGACCCTCTTGGATATGAAATTTTTGAGACTGAGATAGAAGAATATGTGAGTAGACTACTTAAGAGCAAGTTGGACATTCACAGCAACAGGTTTGGAACCTTTGAGGAGAACTTCAACTCCACAAAGACTATTCTTGAAGAGAAACAATCAAAGAAAAGAGTTGAAAGTAAAATCAAGAAGATACTAAAAGACACAAGGATGACTGAACATGAGTTCTTAATAGAAAAATAGACAACATCAACAATTAGAGAAATTGGACAAAGAGAAGTTTTGTCTATTCCTCCTCTATCATCGGTTGCAATGCAACAAGAAGAGACACAAGTCAAGGTGAAAGTGGAAGAAACTGAGAAATATTTAGAAGCAATAAAATCCTTTAGATCAACCTCCTCCACACCTAATAAAAGAGTGAAAGAGATTGCTACTGGACCAGGAAAGAGGCAGAAGACCTTAGTGCCACCAGTTCAAAGAGTGATTGCAGAGATTAAAGATGATAAAGAGACCCCTGTTAAGAAGAAAACTTGGAAACCTGGAATTGAGAAAGTAAATGAATAGATTATTCAAGATGGAGATTTCACAAAGATGAACAAATATTATGATCTATATGATTATGCAGAGAGACTAAACCTAGAAAATGCAGTGGTAAAGCACATGATTTTGTCTGATAAGAAATTTGATACAATTTAGGGTAAGATACCTAATGACTTGTATAAGAAGCTTGTAAATAGGAAGAAAAGAGCATCACAAGAAGATATAACAATAAGAGAAAATCTTGTAAGAAAGTTATGTATTGTTGATGAAGAACATTTCAAACAAATTATGAAAGATCTGAACACCCATCTCAGGACAAAGAAGAGGACAATACATATTATGGGAGGCAATTATGAAGAAATCAACAAGGAAACATAACAAGCAATTATTAAGGTAATGATAGAGAATGCTAGAAAACCATTAGTTGCAATAGAGCCTATAGAGCAAGCAGAAGAAGTAGAACAACAAGACATTTCCTCTCCACCAACCATTAACATAGAAGATGAAACTATGAATGTTGAAGGAACAAAAATCACTTTGGACAGTGATGATAATCTATTTAAAAACCTTGAAAACATTGTTGACAATTTGGCTTTTGAAGAGCAGGATAGTGCCAAAGGAGAAGAGAAAATAGAAACCATAACTGAAGACCCTAAAGAGACAAAGAAACTAGTATTTGTTCCCACCTAAGAAGAAATCAGTCTTACACCTGAGACTGGTAAGAAAACTCAGATTGGTTCTATATTTGAGAGTTTGGGAAAAGAAGTAGATGATGATGATCAAATGGAATTGAGCACATCCTTGAATAAAATTATTGGAAATAATAAGAAAGTGAAGAGCCTTGAAGGATGTCTAAAGGAGCTTATTGAGAAGTTACAGGGCATTGTAACCACACAAATTGCAAAGGCTGACCCACTGGAAAGAGCAAAGAAAGTAATGAGCACATTTGATGATGAGTTTACCAACTTATCTGATATAGCTAAGGTGAAGGCACAAGCAGCCTATGAGGCCAAAGTACTTTTGGACATAAGTCAGAACATCATAAATGATATCAATAGTCTTGATATTTGCATCAAAGACTTAAGAAGGAATTTAGACAGAGGAAAATCTTTGTACATTCAGTGAACAAAATTTAAAAACCTAATAGCAGAAGAAGTGCAGAAGATTAAGATCAAGGAAGCAGAAATTCAAATAGAGATAAACCTTCTTTCAAGCTCTAATGTGAAGGTTCTTGATGTTGAGAAGAAAATCAGCAAGCTTTATGATGAAATAAGAATTTTACAAGATGACAAGGATAAGAAGATGAAAAGATTCACTCTTCTAAGAGAGCATGTTTCTATCAAGTTGAGCATTGTTGAAGGAAAACTGGAAGAATGTCTTTCTTCCAAGACATCTTTTCAGAAGTTCAATTTTGTTAATCTCCAAGCCTATGAGATTACATCTTATGGATTGTGTGCAGTACTCAGTGTTGCAGATTTGATTAAGAAGGCATGGGAGAAAGAGTTGGAGACCATGAAGATCAAATTTGCAAATTGTGTTGCAAGCCTACCGGCTTTGCAATATTGAATCAAGGTATAACTTTTGTATGAACACAGTTTTGTCACCCTCCTTATCCTTTTTTTGTCATTGTTGTCAAAGGAGGAGAAATATACAACATAAAATTGATAAGTATGTATACTCTTAGGGGGAGTATAGTATGTTTATAAGATTTAAGGAGTCATAAGGACAATATGTACATATTTTGTATTATGGCCACAATTTTGAAATTTTGAGGCCCAAGACTTAGCCAATTTTCTCATATGTTGCCACCAATGACAAAGGGGGAGATTTTTGGCAATTTGGATGAGTTGGATACATAGATGTTGTCATTATGGTGACATATGATCTACATGAAGAGTGCACAGGTCAGAGAGAAAGTATGTCAGAGCACAATGCAAAATTGTCTAAGTATGAGCCAGTGTACCCGAAGATAGTTTTGATTCACGATGTTGATTGGAGTAAGTTCAGTGCTTGTGCACTTGAACATAGATACTATGGTGACTATAGAAGACTCACCTAAGAGTACAAGTTAGTACGACATGTACGGAAGAAGTTATGACAGTTTTACTAAAGACAATGTTAAGCCGACATGACAGAATATGAAGATAGAATTGGTAAAGAGTTAAGGGATTATTTGTCTATCAAAATAATGTCTTAACAATATAAAGGGATGAAATCCTAGATGTTAACCCTTGGGTAAAGATATTTTGTATAATGTAAGCCAACTGAAAGAGTTATTAGTCTTAATAAATTGTATAAATGTAATGTATAAAAGAGACATAAAAGTGTAAGAAATATATGAATGTAATAGCGATAGTGAAAAAGGCATCGAAGAGATATTGATGCAAAGTTGAAAGTAGTATAAGGTTATGTACCTTGACCTATTTTGTAATTATTAAATATTGTACATTACTTGTTTGGGCAGTGGGCTCATTTGGTAATCACATTTTGTACTACCAACTCCTAGCAGGGTTGAGGCTTCTAACAAGGCCCATAGTCCCTTAATTAGGACTGAGACACTATATGCATGTAATAGGCTCCTAACAGGGTCAATATCCTTAACATGATACTTTTGATTAGTGGATCTTTGTGGGTACCATCCCCACCAGGGTTTTCCCTTGGCCAGGGTTTCCTCGAGAATAAATAATGTGTTATGAGTTCATTTATTTTATTGCTATGCATGTTGTTTAGTTTTCTATGTTATGCATGCACTAAGATAATTTTTTATATCCATAATTGGACAAAAGTAAAAGTTTGTAGAATACTGATTCACCCCCCTCTCAGTATTCCCTATTTCTAACAAAGAATACACATCCAACAATGGTGAACAAGAAGGTAGGTGCAACTGCTACAAGAATCATCTAGCATTGGTACATGAATGTCTGAATCTCAAATGGTAAAAGAATAACTACCACCTGACCTCGTGGAACCTAAATGGTCCATTCCCACCATGCTGAGGAGATAACAATAGACCCCACTTGGATTAAAAACACCAAAATCAATCAAAATACAAACTAATAAAGGGATCCTGAAAGCTTTCTAACTCAAAAGGTACAATAGGATAACAAAGGTAAAAACATACTCAACCAGAGACAACCAACACATGTAGGAAACCTAAGATGCATATGGGGAAGTGTCATCACATGAGCCAACTCTAGAATTATCTTGGCAGTCTCTCAAGACCTCGGCACCCTAGTGACCCTATGCGGTATTTGATGAAGGGTGCTCCCCTTAATACCGCAAACACATAACAGAAACAAATAAACTACAACAATTTGCAAGAACGGAAAATGGGCTTCTTATTATCTCCACAAGTGTGGAATTACAAATTTCAGAATTACAATATGAAAAGCCACATGGGCATTTTTATTACAATATTATGTAGGAGAAAGCCTTGAATTATTACCCAGAACTACCTACACAACACTACAGGCCTTCCTTATATAGGAAATTTTCCACCACCCAGGAAGGTTCTAGAAATTTTAGCCCTTAAGGCCGACCAAACCTAGAAATATTTTATTTTTCATTTTATTACAAGAGTTGGCTCAAAACAACTTTCAAAACTCAAAAGAAATTTTGAAGGAAATTCATTTTTCTTCCATTTCAGGTGACCCAACTTCCGGAGACCATAAGTCATCACTTGTTGGGCCGATTGACTCTATAGCACTTGATTTGCGCAAGCTCTAGTCAATCGAAGTTTCGATCTCGTTCGGGGCCTCTAAAGCCTTCAAAACCAAGTTCAAAGTTTTTGTACCCTGCTGCCAATACCAAATTTTTTTAATATCTTCAAAATTAGACTTGATTTGGAAATGGAACTAATATAATTAATACTTTACTCTAACACCCCCCCTTAAGATGAGCAACAATGCAGATAAAAACAATGCAAGAAGAAAGCAAAGGGAACTATAGTGCATAAAGCATAAAAAATAGGTCCCGATAACATGGCCTGATGAGGTACCTAGCACAATCAAATGTCTATAAAATGGAGAAATAGAGAAAACCCAATGGGAAAAAACCCTACTCCAAAAAGAGATAGAAAAATGCAGAAAAAGAAATGGCTCAAGAGACTCTTTCAAAACTACTGACAGGCTGATATGACCAAAGTGAATCTCCAAGGAAGGAAATAGACCATTCTGAGCTCAAATGAAAAAAACTTACTAAAAATAGTAAATTTCCAAAAATAGAAGCTCTGCACAAGATAGCCCTTATTGAAAAGAAACCAAAAATATTTTTGGGTGATGCAAGATTGCTCTTACACCCAGATGCTCCTGCATCAATATTGGTAGTCTCTCATACAGACAAGGCACCAACAATATTATATCCAAGTCCATGTAGGCAATAAGCATCATCTCACAAACCATCCTAGCCTATACTAGCGCTCAAGGCATGGGTGAGGAACATAGACATCTTATTAATGTTTCTATCCTAGTAGATTTTATTGTGTTATCACTTTATTAAGTCACTTGCAATAAGTTATTTTGGCAGCCACTTGTGGGCCCTGATGCCTATTGCAAGCCACTCCCCACCTATACACTTAGTTAACCTACATAGGATCATAAGTCATAAATAGATCTCACAAATCATATAAAGCATGATAATCAATTTCAATTCCATAAAAGATAACTAGAACTCACACTAGTCTTCAAACCATAATCCCACAATTACACACTGGTCCTCAAACCATAACATCATAAGAATATACTCTCTCAAAGAGTTCACAAACTAATAAGATTAAAAATAACAAAGGTTGGGTAAAAAGATTGAAATCATTATCATATTTACAAATATTGTAAATATATGTGCCATAGTAAAAAGGTAAAACTCCAAGCCTCTGGTAACAATTCCTAAAAGCCAACTTAATGCTACCCATACTGATAATCAAACATGGAAACCAAAAACTCCAATAATAAACACATCAATATGAAATTCTCACCAAATAATATTTAATTATATAGCATTATTATTCTTATTTTTATTTTTCTAAAAGAATTATCATGTATGAATTTAATTAATTAATTTATTTTTAAAAAAATAGAATTTCTAAAAATAGAATACCACTACATGCAACTGAATATATCATTCATAACTAACATGCAACTGAATATATCTTCCTTAAATAACATGCAACTGAATATATCTTTCTTAAATAACATGCAACTGAATATATCTTCCTCAAATAACATGCAATTGAATATATCTTCCTCAAATAACATGCAACTGAATATATCTTCCTTAAATAACATACAACTGAATATATATTCATTAATTAACATGCAACTAAATATATCTTCATTAAATAATATGAAACTAAATATATCATTCCTAACTAACATGCAACTGAATATACCATTCCTAACTAACATGCAACTGAATATATCTTCATTAAATAGCATGCAACTGAATATACCATTCCTAACTAACATGCAACTGAATATATCTTCCTTAAATAACATGCAACTGAATATTTCATTCCTAACTAACATGCAACTGAATATATCTTTCTTAAATAACATACAATTGAATATATCATTCCTAACTAACATGCAACTGAATATATCTTCCTTAAACAACATGTAATTGAATATATCATTTCTAACTAACATGCAATTGAAAATATCTTCCTTAAATAACATGCAATTGAATATATCATTCCTAACTAACATACAATTGACTATATCTTCCTTAAATAACATGCAACTAAATATATCATTTCTAACTAACATGCAACTGAATATATCTTTTACATACACATATCTATATTTCTATTTCAAAAGCATGCATTTTCTCTAAAAACTAACTCTTTCAAAACCCTCAAAACCATAGAAGGCCATAATTGAAAACAAATCAAATAAATTTTTTAAAAGAAAACTCTAATCAAATTTTCCTTCCAAATGATTCCCCAACATTCCTAATTATCAAATAAACACATCCTTTTAACAAACACTCATTATTTACTCACAAGATCTAATCAAACATGAAGAAGACAATGATTTAAATGGAGAACTTTTAAGGATTTTAAAACCTTACCGTAATACACAAAGTTGAATAAAAAATCAATTCCAAATCTCGAAAACCCAAAGCTTTCGAAAACACCAAAACTTTAATTCTCCAAAAATTTGCCAAGAGATAATTCTTCAAAACCTAATTGAATTGATCTCAAATGGTCTCCTAACTCTCTTATATAGAAAACTCAGATTCTAGAGTTGAAAGAATGCAACTCCAAAATAACAAAATAGAACTCAACAGTTAAAAACAATAAAGTAGTTAACTCCAAATTGCAAAAATAAGAACTCAACTCCAACATTATTTTTATCAACTTTAATTTATTAAAAGAGTTATTTATTTAATTTTCTCAACTTTAAGTCACTTTAACTCAACTTGATTTTAAAAGGTTAAGTTCTAATTTTATAACAAAGTACTTTTTTAGTTGCATTATTTAATTTTAATTAATTTAAAATAAGCAACTCAACTAATAACCACTTAACTCAAATTGCACATTTAATTTTTTTAATAATTATTAAATTTTTCAATTAATTAATTTTGACTTTATAATTAAATTACTTATTAAATATAGATAAATAATTGATTCTCATTAATTAATTAACCTTATATTTAATATTTTAATGTATCAAAAGGTGTAACTATTTAATTTCATTTAATCAACCCTAATTAATTTCTCAGTCCATTTTAACACCAAAACCACATCAAACCACATGACATGCAACCATGAAACAAAACTGACTAAACCAAAATACAACAATCAAGCCTAAAGGAAGGGCTCATGAATTTACATCATTTTGACGAATCTGGATAGGTAGAAAATTAGATACTTGTCCAATATTTCAGAACAATTAATGGCTTAGGTTGGGATTGGACCTACATGATATCTCCCCTCTCTTACCATTGAGATATTACGATAGGACACACTCATCCTGACAATTCGGGGATGTCGATGCCCAGTACCTGAAATCCTGCATAAAGACGAGCATGTACATACATGTATAAATATATTTAATAGACAATGGCGATGATTGATTGGTCGTGTGGATCTTGCAAGCAAGTAACTACAACTTCATCCCTAAACCATATCAGGCACATCAAACAGAATTATAAAATATATACATCAACCATACACATGCAAGTATGCGGCTAGTAAAACCATAAGCAGAAATAACATCAAATCTATTTGAGGATCTAATACACACATGAAAAGTGGCTTAAAAGAGTCCAGCCAATTAAATTGAAAAATAAACTATGGGAGGGGTATTACACATCTCAAGATTTAGTTTGAGGTTTGTGCACAACATGGTCACTCCACTATGCCTACTATAGAAAAAGATTTTGGGAGAGGATGCCAAGAACGGGGGGAACTATAAGAAACTGTTTAAGTTCCTTACTGATGATTGGTCCAATGTCCTACAACAATGTGGTTGCAAGATTAAATAAGTTGGATAAGAGAAGTTTCCCAAGTGTTTTTTGGTTCCGTATTGATCTAATAGTTGTAATTTTACATTGTTTAATTTCTACACGTTTATGTTGTTTATGATTAAGACTATTAGCAGTTGTATGTTGTTAGTTAAGTATGACCCTATATGGGTTGTTCACAAGACTAATATTAGTTATATTAGCTTAGATGGTAGGTGTGTTTACACGATTGATAATAGATCTGTTAGTTTAGATGGTAAGATCAATACCGATGGATATTTTTTCTCCTTTTTGTGTTAGTAGTGGTTTTTGATAGTGTTAGAGTGATGTTAATGTGCTTCTTTAGTATTTTGGATTGTTAGCCTTTGGGGATAGTTTTAATGGGACACCACCCTAGTTTTGTTACTTTTAATATCAATAAAACATTTAGTCAAGAACCAACCCATTGAAATTGTTGATGACCAAGTTACTACAACTTAGGTACAACAAGAAATTGGTCCTAGTGAATCTAGAAATTTCTTATATGGTATAGAAAATTTGATGGAGATGGATGAAGATTTTATTTTCATTGAAATTTCAATTGATGATATGTTACTTGAAAGCACATTAAAATTACATGATAAAAGAATTTAGGATGATTTTTTTCAAGAGAAAAATCTAATTGGAAGAAAACAATTTTGCACAAAGTTGTTTAGGAGAATATTTAAATGACCCTTGTTTTGTAAAACTTGTTAAGGGTTGATAATAAGAAAAAATCATTAGATATCATAATAGTATTAATTAATTAGATATAATTATATTTATTATTTATTTAGAATTTTTCTAAATTATCATTCCCTCTACTCTACAATTAACTGATTAACTCATATTTATTTAATTAAACTAATGGCCTACATCCATCTTCAAAAATTGAGTAAATAATTTAATTATTTGTTTAATTAGCCTACATATCCAAATCCTAGCCTAATATCTCATCAATAAGGCAATCATGTCATATCCCTTGTTTAAACTTAAAATAAATATATATCATCAATCCAGAATTAAGTAGTCATTCAAATTGTCAAAAGGTCATCAAATTAATCTTAACCTTCTAGTCACAACCACAAATCAATTAAAAATTAATTTTAAATAGAAATCATAAATCCAAATCCAAATCAGCAATCAATTCAAGCCATCAAACTAAAAAAATCTTAGCCATCCATCTCCAACTACCTTCAATCCAAATTTAAATTTTCTTAGTCTCAACCATCCATTCAAATCATTTAATCTCAACCCTTCATCTTTTGAAGCTTTTAGACCCTTTTAATCTATTTCACTACACACACACACACACACAATACATACATACATACATACATACATACATACATACATATATATATATATATATATATATATATATATATATATATATATATATATATATATATATATATATATATATATATGTATGTATGTATATATATGTATATATATATATACATACACACATACATATATATATGTATGTATATATATGTATACATATATATATGTATGTATATATATGTATACATATATATATGTATGTGTGTATGTATATATATATATACATATATATACATACATACATATATATATATATATATATATATATATATATATATATATATATATATATATATATATATATATATATATATATATATATATATATATATATATATATATATACATACACACATACATATATATATGTATGTATGTATGTATATATATATGTGTATGTATGTGTGTGTGTGTGTATATGTATATATATATATATATATATATATATATATATATATATATATATATATATATATATATATATATATATATATATGTATGTATGTATGTATGTATGTATGTATGTATGTATGTATGTATGTATGTACACACACACATATGCCGATAAAATAAGTTTTTTTCGAGTGCATATAAATTGAACATAAGTCGACAAAGGTAGTAAAAACTATAAGTTAATGAAATTCTTCTACTTCGTATGTTTTGAAAGATATGTATCTATTTCTAAAGCTTTCTTAGTTGACATTTATTATATGTAATGTGAAGCCTACGATATTTAAAAGAGACACTAGATCAAATATTTCATGTTCATTTACATATGTTATTCAATACAATGAACCACTCATAGATTTTTATTGTGCTTCATAGGGCACCCACATTATATGCATTTCATAATTTGATAGATTTTTGTTGTACAAAATCATATTTCACGTGTGTATGAATGGATGGTAGAATTTTAGAGTCTGTTTGTAATGTTTTCACATTGATCCTTTATGCTAGAGTTTTGATTGTATTTGCAATGTGTGCTTTTCTAGACTTCAAATTAAGCGTTTTAGTAAGAACTTGTCTTGAAATCTTGACTCTCATTTCTGAGTGACTACTTCATCTTTAGACTTGTGACTTACAACTACAAATAGGAAATTCGTGGCAATGTACCATTGTAGGAATTTGAGATCTTTCCATATGTTGGGAACAATTACAAATGAGCAATAGAAGCTTGACAATTTCCCCATACATAGCCATTTTAACTTCTAACTCCCAAATACCAATGCAAATTTTGGCTTGTGTATATGTTATCAAACATTTATTTGCAAAAAAAAGCCATGAGACAATTGTAAAGCATATGATCTAGATCTTGGGGTGATGCTCACTTTTATGACAATTTAAAATTGTGTAAACTAGAAGTTTGAATTCCTACAAATTTATACTTGTAGATAACAACAAACACTTCTATTCAATTTGTAAACTTTCTAATAACTTTTTTTTTTGAAAGTTCAACTTCGGCTAAGAGCCAAGGAGTATGGGGTATCCATTCCACCAAAATCCGCCCAGGGCACGATCCTGACCTCATCCCTTATGGTGCGAGAGCCTTTGCACTCAACAAGACTTGATTTCTGGTGGACTCATTGAGAACCAAGCAACTTCACCAGCAGACCAAGGGCCCATTGACAACTTTCTTATAACTTTAACCACAGATTTGTTTTCTTGCTTGTATTAACTTAATCTAAATTTTGAGCTTGTATTGACTCGATCTCTAAATCAAGGCAAATTAAGGTTTGTGGAAAAAATTCAAATTCACTCAACAATTGTCTTCCAAACAAAGTCCAATGAGATCCTTCACTTTGTTGTCCAATGAGATCAGTCTTCTTGTGACAGTTTAAAAAATGGATATAATCACTGAATCGCTCAACTCTTAACATATTAAAAAAAAAAATCATTATTATTTTAATTACATATAATGGATCCCAACCAACAATATTTTATTGTTGGGAAAAATCTTTACTCACTCATGTTTAAAAATTGAACAACAACAAGAGTTATATTTCCTTTCATTGGCTGTTCAAACAGGGAAAGGGCAAATAATATCGAAGAAAGACGAATATTATAATATTTGCATTGACAAATTTGACGTTTCAATATAAAGGCCACTGCAGATTTTTTTGAGGCCTATGCAAAAGCATAACTGAAAATGCAAGACATCCATCAAAGTTTTTTAAAAAAAAATTAAAGAATTTAATTTGCAAATATTATTATTTTAATTGTACAGTTGTGCTAAGTTAGGAGGGAGAGTAAAACAAACTACGGCGCAAATATTTGTGGCACAACAAATTATTATTTAATTCGACCTCTGCAATCAACTAAACCTTAATGGGAGGCGTCATTACTAATATTTTATTTTACTATCCAGCATTGAAAGAGATGTTGAAAATAGAACATTTAAAAGGGAGGTGTCCAAATGTGATAATGATTTTGTAATCAATATTCAGCTTTTTGTGGAGAGGCACCATCCCTTTCATTAGTTTTTTCTCAAGACTATAATTCAGTTCACCTAATTATATGTTTTGTTTTATGTTTATAAGGTTTTATATTTTTTAGGTGTTATGTTAATTAAGTTTTATGAGTCTTTGAGAAGTCTTAGTTGTTATAAGATTTTATGTTTTGATATTTAATGAATTTGTGTTCTAGATTATTATATTAAGATGTTTCGTGGTGTATAATTAAGACACATGTCAACTTCTTTTTAATATTGTCTAATTTTATCTTTCAACGTGTCTTATGAACAAGGTTAGGTATATTTTGTATCATAGATTAGAATATCATATCTCATATATCTTAATATCAAGTAAGCTCATAATTTCTTGTAAACTCCTTTTTAAATGTGATCATTGTCTTTACATGTGATCTTAGAGCATTGAGCTATTCTTTAACTCCTATGTACAATACCTCACCTTCATTGCAATAAAATCATAAGTTATCAACTACCCATTGCTAGTGCCTTAGTTAGCTACCTTCCAGCAATATCTTAATTTACCTTTTTTTTTTCTCATAGATTGCTTTTGTAGTTAAGCTAATGCTTTTGATTAGAATTCGTATCAAATGACATGAACATTGAATCTTTTTCTTCTATAGTTATGTTTTTTTTCCAAGTGGAGTGTTTATTGTGAAGAAGTATGTAAAATTAATATCTATATTTGTGTCTTTTTTACGAGTGCTTATATATAAAATACATATACATATGTGTGTGTGCATTTGTACATATACACATGTATGTGTATACAAAGATACATACATATAAATAGATATACATATACATATAAGATGCAAATATGAATATTAATTTTATTTATTATTTATTATACTTTAACATGCATCTTCCAATTTGCTCACAAATTTATCTTTTTTCCTAAATCACTTTCACTAGGTTATCATTTTGCAATGATAATCATTATTATAAGTGGTATGATCTCTATTAAAATTTAGCTCATAAGTTAATCTATATAATTCCAAAGAATATATTTTAATTCTTAATTTTGCAATTTTTTTAATCTAGTTTAGATCCATGGTTTGTACAAGTGACCTAGGTTGATTGTTTGATTCCCAAAAATGAGCCAAGAACTTTTCAAAAATTTATTTCAAAATTGAGCTTTCTTCATTTGAGCACCTATTATCTATAGTGCACTATAGAACATTTCTTACATCGAGAAGCATCCAATTATTTTTCTAGGTGATATCAATAATTACTTCAAAATGCTAGAACATATTGCATGATGACTTATTTTTTATTTATACAAAAAGGTTGTTAACTTGGTATCCTAAGAGTTGAACAAAGATAGAAATTTTTTACTTTTAAAAATTAGAAAAACTAAAATCCACAATATGGTTAAATCCATGATTTTATAGATGCATAAACCACTCATATATATTTGGATAAATGGTCTCAATATTTAGACAAAATAATGATAATATTGATATATTCTACTTACAAGCCTTAATTCTCTAATACATTAACAAAATAATTGATAACATATGATAGTGAAAGTCCATATCACTCTAAGAGTTAAATATTGTTGTTTATTATTTAATCATTTAACATCTATTTTAGATAACTACTTATCCTAATTCTTCTTTCTTAGGATCCTTAAATTTATAATTATTAACTCATTAATTTTACCCTAAAAGACATTTATGAAGACGACATATTATTTTTAAATTTATCAAGATAAAGAATTGCCATAATCACTAATTCTAATGATTGGATTCCTTAAAATATTGAAAGAACTAAAATCGGACTACAATCTATCTAACTATAACAATCTTCAACATTAACATACTTAATAGCGATTTCATGCTTCATCTCTATCAAAAAATGTAACTAATTATCCAACTTCTATTGACTAAATCAACACAAAATTAAAATAATCCCTAGTTCTAATGACTATCATCATTGAATATAAATTAAAAAACAATTCCATATATATATATCTATGTATGTATGTATATATGTATATATATATGTATGTATGTATATATGCATATATATATGTATATGTATATGATGAAGGGTGCTCCCCTTAATACCACGAACACATAACAGAAATAGAGAAACAACAACAATATGCAAGAACAGAAAATTGGCCTCTTATTATCTCCACAAATGTAGAATTACAAACTTTCAGAATTATAATATGCAAAGCCACATGGGCATTCCTTACAATATTCTGTAGGACAAAGCCTCGAATCAATACCCAGATCTACTACCCAGAACTATTCTGAACTGCCTAAGACAATAATACAGCCTTCCTTATATAGGCAATTATCCACCGCCTGGGAAGGTTCCAGAATTTTAGCCAATAAGGCCGACCAAACTTAGAATTATTTTATTTTACATTTTATTACATCATAGTCGGCTCAAGATAACCTTTGAAACCCGAACAGAAATTTTGAAGAAAATTATTTTTCGCCATTTCAGGTGGCCCAACTTCCGAAGACCATAAGTCATCACCAGTTGACCCGCTCGGCCACTATAACCCCATTTCGGAAACGCCACGAAGCGCTCTACAGGCTTGACCTGCGCAAGCGCCCGTCACGCAAATTTTCGACCTCATCCGGGGCCTCTAAAGCCTTCAAAACTGAGTTCAAAGTTTCTGTACCCTGCTGCCAATACCGAAAATCTTCAATATCTTCTAATATACACTTGATCTGGCAATGAAACTTTACTGGCAGACTTATATGACCAAAATGAACCTCCAAGAAAGAAATCAGATCATTCTGAGCACATACGAAAATTACCAAAAATAGTAACTTTCCATAAATAGCAGCTCTGCACAAAATAACCCTTATTGAATTCAAAAACAGAAATATTTTTGGGTGATGCAAGATTGCTCTTACACCCAGGATGCTCCTGCATCAGACACCCAGGGTAATTTGAGAAGTGACCCTGTCACGACTCAGGTGTGCAGAGGAAAACCAAGACGGTTAACCTCCTCCTTTGTTAGCCACGATGAATCTTCTACAGGTCGTCCTTTCCATTTGACCAAATACTCTTCATATGTCCTATTCCTTGTGCTTCTACCAACACGACTGTCCAGTATGTCTTCGATCTCCTTAGTGTCTGAACTAGTTGCTTGGATACTCCACTGTGCTGCTGTGATCTCATCTTCAACACCTCCTTCATGATACTCTGTCAGATCTGAAATGTTAAACACTGGTGAAATATTTAGCTCACTAGGCAATTCTACCTCATATGCATTTCCTGAATCATGTTTCTTCAATATCCTGCATGGTCCAAACTTCTTCATTTTCAACTTGTTATATGTACCAACTGGAAACCGCTCCTTCCGCAAATGAACCATGACTTCATCACCAACCTGAAATTCCTTATGCCTCCTTTTCTCATCTGCCTTAGCCTTATACTGTGCGTTCATCTTGGTAATATGCTTCCTCACCTCTTCATGGATGTTCTTCAAGTGTTCTGCAAAATCCTCAGCTTCAGCACTACTTATTTCTCCTTTATCTATCTTTCTCAATTCAGATGCATTTCTTGGACTACTTCCATATATAATCTGGAATGGTGATTTACCAGTGCTCCTGTTGACAGAATTATTGTATGCAAATTCTGCCTGTGGTAAAATCAAATCCCATCCTGTTGGCTTATCTCCAACCAAACATCTCAGCAAATTTCCCAAACTCCTATTCACCACCTCTGTCTGTCCATCAGTCTGGGGATGATGTGATGAACTGAACTTCAAATCTGTCTTCAACTTCTTCCACAATGTACGCCAGAAATATCCAACAAACTTAGTGTCCCGATCTGAAACTATGGTCTTTGGCAAACCATGAAGTCTCACTACTTCTCTGAAAAACAATTCTGCTACATGAACAGCATCATTAGTCTTCTTGCAGGGAATAAAATGTGCCATCTTTGAAAATCTGTCAACTACCACAAAAATTGAATCATGTCCCCGCTGAGTCCTCGGTAAACCAAGAACAAAGTCCATGCTGATATCCTCCCAAGGCTTCTCTGGTACAGGTAGTGGCTGATACAACCCTGTATTCTGCTTCACTCCTTTCGCCATCTGACATACTCTGCAACTCTGTACAAACTTCTTCACATCTTGCTGCAACTGTGGCCAATAATAATTCTCACTAACCAAAGAAAGGGTTTTATCACGACCAAAATGTCCAGCCAATCCTCCGCTATGCTTCTCCTTGATGAGATTCTCCCTCATAGAACTTCGTGGAATGCACAACTGATTCCCTCTGAATAGCATATCATCCTGGATGATGAAATCCAACCATTTTGTCCTGTCTAGAGTAACAGGTTCTGCACAAGCTTTCCAAGCTTCACCAAAATCAGGATCCTCTGGATACAAATTCTTGAGTTCCTTGAACCCAACCACTTCAATCTGCATTTCTGTCAGCAATAGTTGCCTTCTGCTAAGAGCATCTGCAACCCTATTAGACTTTCCACTCCTGTGTTTCAAAACAAATGTATAACTCTGCAAAAACTCAACCCATTTCAAATGCCTTTGATTCAATTTTCCTTGACTATTCAAATATTGCAAAGCTTGATGATCAGTATACAAAACAAACTCCTTAGGAAGCAGATAATGTCTCCACTTCTTTAATGCCTGAACTATAGCATAAAATTCCTGATCATAAACAGAATATTTCCTCTTGGCATCATTTAACTTCTCACTGAAATAAGCAACAGGTTTACCTTCTTGGCTCATAACAGCTCCTATTGCAGTACCACTAGCATCACAATCTACTTGAAACACCTTATTAAAATCTGGAAGTGTTAAAACAGGTTGTTCTGTAACTTTTTGTTTCAATAATTGAAAACTCTTTTCTGCTCCTTTAGTCCACTTAAACTCTTTTCTATCCCCTCTCATTGTTTCAGTCAAGGGTCCACAAATACTGCTAAAATTTCTGATAAACTTTCTGTAAAAGCTAGCTAGACCATGAAAAGATCTTACCTCAGTAGCACTCCTTGGAGTAGGCCATTCGAGGATAGCCTGTACCTTCTCTGGGTCCATTTTTAGACCTTCTGCTGAAACTACAAATCCCAAATACACTAACTCTTTCTTCACAAAACTGCACTTCTTCAAATTAATCAACAATTTCTCTTCTCTCAACTTCTCAAATGCCATACGAATATGCATCATATGCTCATCCAATGTCTTACTAAAGATCAAAATATCATCTAGGTAAACAATGACAAACTTACCCAGAAATTCTTTCAGAACCTCATTCATGAGCCGCATGAAAGTGCTCGGTGCATTGGTTAGCCCAAAAGGCATGACTAACCACTCATACAGTCCTTCCTTTGTCTTGAAGGCAGTCTTCCATTCATCTCCTTCTCTGATCCGAATCTGATGATATCCACTTTTCAGATCTATCTTTGAGAAATACACAGCTCCACTCAAACAGTCCATAATATCATCCATTCGTGGCAATGGAAACCTGTACTTGATTGTGATCTTGTTTATTGCTCTGGAATCTGTACACATCCTCCACTCTCCATTCTTCTTTGGTGCTAATACCGCTGGTACAGCACAGGGACTCAGACTCTCTCGAATCAATCCTTTCTGTAACAGTTCATGCACTTGTCTGTTCAACTCCTCACTTTCTGCAGGTGTCATTCTGTGTGCTGCCTTATTCGGCAAACTCGCTCCTGGGATCAAGTCCATCTGATGACTGATCTTCCTGACTGGTGGTAATCCATCAGGCACGTTATCGGATACAATATCCCGAAACTCATTCAACAAATCTGCAACTTCTACAGGAACATCTTCTACTTCCTCTTTACCAGCTTTTGGAATTAAAGCAAAACATACATGCTCATGCCTCATACCATCTAGGAAATTTCTTCCATCAACAAAAGTTATCCTTGCATTACCACATACCTTTTCTTCAGTCTCCTTCAACGGTTTTAGCTTATGTCGCACTCCATCCTTTGTCAGGGAATAGGTATTCGCACGGCCATCATGTACGGCACATCTGTCAAACTGCCAGGGTCTACCCAACAACATATGGCATGCATCCATAGATATGATATCACACAATACCTCATCTTGGTATCCGCCAATCTTGAACTTCACTAGGCATTGTTCATTGACCATGACCTTGTGGTCATCCTGTACCCAGGCAATCCGATATGGATGTGGGTGTTTCTGTCTCTTGAGCTTCAACTTTGTCACCATCTCTTCTGACACCAAATTGTCAGTGCTTCCACTATCAATGATCACATCACAACATTTACCTTCACACTTGCACCTGGTGCGAAACAGGCTCCTCCTTTGCTCAGGTTCATTCTCACCACTCAACAGGACTCTTCTGTTAATCAACGTTTCTCCTCTTTCAGCATCTTCAGAATTTGATGATCTGGCATCTTCATCGACATGTGCAACTCTGGCCTGGCCTTCATTTCTCCTGTCTGTTCTGCCTTGGCGCTGAGGACATTCAAATGCCCTATGACCTTCTTCTCCACAGTGAAAACATGTTCCACGGAAGCCACCTCTTCCAGATCCTTGTCCTCTTCCTCTTCCTCTCTGATCTCTATTATTCTGATCCTGGAAGCGATTGGAATTATTTCCTCGCTGATTTTGACTGCTACTGGCCTCATCCTTCTTTTTCGGATCTTCATTTCGGCCACCATATGACCGTCCACCAGATCGTCCACCGCGACCTCTTCCGTTTTGTCTGCTCTCAAACTTCTTGTTCAGCTTTTCCTCCACTTTTAGGGCAAACTGGTATGCCTCTTCAATACTGTTCATTCGAACCAGATTCAGCTCCTCCTGAATGCTTGGCCTTAACCCATTAAGGTATCGGGCAACTTTCTCTTTATCAGCTTCTGCATGGCCTGTTCTGATGAGAAGTCGATAGAACTCCTCTGTATACTCCTGAACAGATCTTCCTGCTTGCTTCAAACTCTGCATTTTCTTTAGTAGGTCAAGCTCATAATCAACAGGAATGAACTGTCGCTTCAATTTATCCACCATCCGATCCCATCTTGTGATTTTATCTTTCCCTCTTCTATTTCGCTCTAATTGAATTTCTTGCCACCAGATCTTCGCATGACCTTTCAGTCTGGCCTTCGCAAATTTGACCCTATCAGGATCCTCAACATCTTCATACTCAAAATATTCTTCACACTCATTGATCCAGTCGATCAGTTCCTCTGGGTTAAGATTTCCAGAAAATGTAGGAACCTCAATCTTAGGTCTTTTCCCAATCTTGGAAATCGCCCGAAAAAGTCTTTCTTCCTCTTGGTTCACAATTTCAACTTCTCCTTCTTGATATTCTTCTTCGGCTTCATCCTCGCTTTCATCTCTGACATTAAGATTCATTCCTCTGCGAATCTCTTCTTGCAATGCTCGCACTTGTCTCTGCAGCTCTCTAACCTCAGGTGTTACAACACCAGCTCTTCCGCCACGTTCCCTTCGTGGAGGCATTTTCGCGATGTGCGCTGAAACCCTAGCCACGGTCCTGGTGCAAACTGCCTCACAGTCGGCGATCTGTTTACACACTCAAGAACTCCTGCTCTGATACCACTTGATGAAGGGTGCTCCCCTTAATACCACGAACACATAACAGAAATAGAGAAACAACAACAATATGCTAAGAACAGAAAATTGGCCTCTTATTATCTCCACAAATGTAGAATTACAAACTTTCAGAATTATAATATGCAAAGCCACATGGGCATTCCTTACAATATTCTGTAGGACAAAGCCTCGAATCAATACCCAGATCTACTACCCAGAACTATTCTGAACTGCCTAAGACAATAATACAGCCTTCCTTATATAGGCAATTATCCACCGCCTGGGAAGGTTCCAGAATTTTAGCCAATAAGGCCGACCAAACTTAGAATTATTTTATTTTACATTTTATTACATCATAGTCGGCTCAAGATAACCTTTGAAACCCGAACAGAAATTTTGAAGAAAATTATTTTTCGCCATTTCAGGTGGCCCAACTTCCGAAGACCATAAGTCATCACCAGTTGACCCGCTCGGCCACTATAACCCCATTTCGGAAACGCCACGAAGCGCTCTACAGGCTTGACCTGCGCAAGCGCCCGTCACGCAAATTTTCGACCTCATCCGGGGCCTCTAAAGCCTTCAAAACTGAGTTCAAAGTTTCTGTACCCTGCTGCCAATACCGAAAATCTTCAATATCTTCTAATATACACTTGATCTGGCAATGAAACTTTACTGGCAGACTTATATGACCAAAATGAACCTCCAAGAAAGAAATCAGATCATTCTGAGCACATACGAAAATTACCAAAAATAGTAACTTTCCATAAATAGCAGCTCTGCACAAAATAACCCTTATTGAATTCAAAAACAGAAATATTTTTGGGTGATGCAAGATTGCTCTTACACCCAGGATGCTCCTGCATCAGACACCCAGGGTAATTTGAGAAGTGACCCTGTCACGACTCAGGTGTGCAGAGGAAAACCAAGACGGTTAACCTCCTCCTTTGTTAGCCACGATGAATCTTCTACAGGTCGTCCTTTCCATTTGACCAAATACTCTTCATATGTCCTATTCCTTGTGCTTCTACCAACACGACTGTCCAGTATGTCTTCGATCTCCTTAGTGTCTGAACTAGTTGCTTGGATACTCCACTGTGCTGCTGTGATCTCATCTTCAACACCTCCTTCATGATACTCTGTCAGATCTGAAATGTTAAACACTGGTGAAATATTTAGCTCACTAGGCAATTCTACCTCATATGCATTTCCTGAATCATGTTTCTTCAATATCCTGCATGGTCCAAACTTCTTCATTTTCAACTTGTTATATGTACCAACTGGAAACCGCTCCTTCCGCAAATGAACCATGACTTCATCACCAACCTGAAATTCCTTATGCCTCCTTTTCTCATCTGCCTTAGCCTTATACTGTGCGTTCATCTTGGTAATATGCTTCCTCACCTCTTCATGGATGTTCTTCAAGTGTTCTGCAAAATCCTCAGCTTCAGCACTACTTATTTCTCCTTTATCTATCTTTCTCAATTCAGATGCATTTCTTGGACTACTTCCATATATAATCTGGAATGGTGATTTACCAGTGCTCCTGTTGACAGAATTATTGTATGCAAATTCTGCCTGTGGTAAAATCAAATCCCATCCTGTTGGCTTATCTCCAACCAAACATCTCAGCAAATTTCCCAAACTCCTATTCACCACCTCTGTCTGTCCATCAGTCTGGGGATGATGTGATGAACTGAACTTCAAATCTGTCTTCAACTTCTTCCACAATGTACGCCAGAAATATCCAACAAACTTAGTGTCCCGATCTGAAACTATGGTCTTTGGCAAACCATGAAGTCTCACTACTTCTCTGAAAAACAATTCTGCTACATGAACAGCATCATTAGTCTTCTTGCAGGGAATAAAATGTGCCATCTTTGAAAATCTGTCAACTACCACAAAAATTGAATCATGTCCCCGCTGAGTCCTCGGTAAACCAAGAACAAAGTCCATGCTGATATCCTCCCAAGGCTTCTCTGGTACAGGTAGTGGCTGATACAACCCTGTATTCTGCTTCACTCCTTTCGCCATCTGACATACTCTGCAACTCTGTACAAACTTCTTCACATCTTGCTGCAACTGTGGCCAATAATAATTCTCACTAACCAAAGAAAGGGTTTTATCACGACCAAAATGTCCAGCCAATCCTCCGCTATGCTTCTCCTTGATGAGATTCTCCCTCATAGAACTTCGTGGAATGCACAACTGATTCCCTCTGAATAGCATATCATCCTGGATGATGAAATCCAACCATTTTGTCCTGTCTAGAGTAACAGGTTCTGCACAAGCTTTCCAAGCTTCACCAAAATCAGGATCCTCTGGATACAAATTCTTGAGTTCCTTGAACCCAACCACTTCAATCTGCATTTCTGTCAGCAATAGTTGCCTTCTGCTAAGAGCATCTGCAACCCTATTAGACTTTCCACTCCTGTGTTTCAAAACAAATGTATAACTCTGCAAAAACTCAACCCATTTCAAATGCCTTTGATTCAATTTTCCTTGACTATTCAAATATTGCAAAGCTTGATGATCAGTATACAAAACAAACTCCTTAGGAAGCAGATAATGTCTCCACTTCTTTAATGCCTGAACTATAGCATAAAATTCCTGATCATAAACAGAATATTTCCTCTTGGCATCATTTAACTTCTCACTGAAATAAGCAACAGGTTTACCTTCTTGGCTCATAACAGCTCCTATTGCAGTACCACTAGCATCACAATCTACTTGAAACACCTTATTAAAATCTGGAAGTGTTAAAACAGGTTGTTCTGTAACTTTTTGTTTCAATAATTGAAAACTCTTTTCTGCTCCTTTAGTCCACTTAAACTCTTTTCTATCCCCTCTCATTGTTTCAGTCAAGGGTCCACAAATACTGCTAAAATTTCTGATAAACTTTCTGTAAAAGCTAGCTAGACCATGAAAAGATCTTACCTCAGTAGCACTCCTTGGAGTAGGCCATTCGAGGATAGCCTGTACCTTCTCTGGGTCCATTTTTAGACCTTCTGCTGAAACTACAAATCCCAAATACACTAACTCTTTCTTCACAAAACTGCACTTCTTCAAATTAATCAACAATTTCTCTTCTCTCAACTTCTCAAATGCCATACGAATATGCATCATATGCTCATCCAATGTCTTACTAAAGATCAAAATATCATCTAGGTAAACAATGACAAACTTACCCAGAAATTCTTTCAGAACCTCATTCATGAGCCGCATGAAAGTGCTCGGTGCATTGGTTAGCCCAAAAGGCATGACTAACCACTCATACAGTCCTTCCTTTGTCTTGAAGGCAGTCTTCCATTCATCTCCTTCTCTGATCCGAATCTGATGATATCCACTTTTCAGATCTATCTTTGAGAAATACACAGCTCCACTCAAACAGTCCATAATATCATCCATTCGTGGCAATGGAAACCTGTACTTGATTGTGATCTTGTTTATTGCTCTGGAATCTGTACACATCCTCCACTCTCCATTCTTCTTTGGTGCTAATACCGCTGGTACAGCACAGGGACTCAGACTCTCTCGAATCAATCCTTTCTGTAACAGTTCATGCACTTGTCTGTTCAACTCCTCACTTTCTGCAGGTGTCATTCTGTGTGCTGCCTTATTCGGCAAACTCGCTCCTGGGATCAAGTCCATCTGATGACTGATCTTCCTGACTGGTGGTAATCCATCAGGCACGTTATCGGATACAATATCCCGAAACTCATTCAACAAATCTGCAACTTCTACAGGAACATCTTCTACTTCCTCTTTACCAGCTTTTGGAATTAAAGCAAAAACATACATGCTCATGCCTCATACCATCTAGGAAATTTCTTCCATCAACAAAAGTTATCCTTGCATTACCACATACCTTTTCTTCAGTCTCCTTCAACGGTTTTAGCTTATGTCGCACTCCATCCTTTGTCAGGGAATAGGTATTCGCACGGCCATCATGTACGGCACATCTGTCAAACTGCCAGGGTCTACCCAACAACATATGGCATGCATCCATAGATATGATATCACACAATACCTCATCTTGGTATCCGCCAATCTTGAACTTCACTAGGCATTGTTCATTGACCATGACCTTGTGGTCATCCTGTACCCAGGCAATCCGATATGGATGTGGGTGTTTCTGTCTCTTGAGCTTCAACTTTGTCACCATCTCTTCTGACACCAAATTGTCAGTGCTTCCACTATCAATGATCACATCACAACATTTACCTTCACACTTGCACCTGGTGCGAAACAGGCTCCTCCTTTGCTCAGGTTCATTCTCACCACTCAACAGGACTCTTCTGTTAATCAACGTTTCTCCTCTTTCAGCATCTTCAGAATTTGATGATCTGGCATCTTCATCGACATGTGCAACTCTGGCCTGGCCTTCATTTCTCCTGTCTGTTCTGCCTTGGCGCTGAGGACATTCAAATGCCCTATGACCTTCTTCTCCACAGTGAAAACATGTTCCACGGAAGCCACCTCTTCCAGATCCTTGTCCTCTTCCTCTTCCTCTCTGATCTCTATTATTCTGATCCTGGAAGCGATTGGAATTATTTCCTCGCTGATTTTGACTGCTACTGGCCTCATCCTTCTTTTTCGGATCTTCATTTCGGCCACCATATGACCGTCCACCAGATCGTCCACCGCGACCTCTTCCGTTTTGTCTGCTCTCAAACTTCTTGTTCAGCTTTTCCTCCACTTTTAGGGCAAACTGGTATGCCTCTTCAATACTGTTCATTCGAACCAGATTCAGCTCCTCCTGAATGCTTGGCCTTAACCCATTAAGGTATCGGGCAACTTTCTCTTTATCAGCTTCTGCATGGCCTGTTCTGATGAGAAGTCGATAGAACTCCTCTGTATACTCCTGAACAGATCTTCCTGCTTGCTTCAAACTCTGCATTTTCTTTAGTAGGTCAAGCTCATAATCAACAGGAATGAACTGTCGCTTCAATTTATCCACCATCCGATCCCATCTTGTGATTTTATCTTTCCCTCTTCTATTTCGCTCTAATTGAATTTCTTGCCACCAGATCTTCGCATGACCTTTCAGTCTGGCCTTCGCAAATTTGACCCTATCAGGATCCTCAACATCTTCATACTCAAAATATTCTTCACACTCATTGATCCAGTCGATCAGTTCCTCTGGGTTAAGATTTCCAGAAAATGTAGGAACCTCAATCTTAGGTCTTTTCCCAATCTTGGAAATCGCCCGAAAAAGTCTTTCTTCCTCTTGGTTCACAATTTCAACTTCTCCTTCTTGATATTCTTCTTCGGCTTCATCCTCGCTTTCATCTCTGACATTAAGATTCATTCCTCTGCGAATCTCTTCTTGCAATGCTCGCACTTGTCTCTGCAGCTCTCTAACCTCAGGTGTTACAACACCAGCTCTTCCGCCACGTTCCCTTCGTGGAGGCATTTTCGCGATGTGCGCTGAAACCCTAGCCACGGTCCTGTGGTGCAAACTGCCTCACAGTCGGCGATCTGTTTACACACTCAAGAACTCCTGCTCTGATACCACTTGATGAAGGGTGCTCCCCTTAATACCACGAACACATAACAGAAATAGAGAAACAACAACAATATGCAAGAACAGAAAATTGGCCTCTTATTATCTCCACAAATGTAGAATTACAAACTTTCAGAATTATAATATGCAAAGCCACATGGGCATTCCTTACAATATTCTGTAGGACAAAGCCTCGAATCAATACCCAGATCTACTACCCAGAACTATTCTGAACTGCCTAAGACAATAATACAGCCTTCCTTATATAGGCAATTATCCACCGCCTGGGAAGGTTCCAGAATTTTAGCCAATAAGGCCGACCAAACTTAGAATTATTTTATTTTACATTTTATTACATCATAGTCGGCTCAAGATAACCTTTGAAACCCGAACAGAAATTTTGAAGAAAATTATTTTTCGCCATTTCAGGTGGCCCAACTTCCGAAGACCATAAGTCATCACCAGTTGACCCGCTCGGCCACTATAACCCCATTTCGGAAACGCCACGAAGCGCTCTACAGGCTTGACCTGCGCAAGCGCCCGTCACGCAAATTTTCGACCTCATCCGGGGCCTCTAAAGCCTTCAAAACTGAGTTCAAAGTTTCTGTACCCTGCTGCCAATACCGAAAATCTTCAATATCTTCTAATATACACTTGATCTGGCAATGAAACTTTACTGGCAGACTTATATGACCAAAATGAACCTCCAAGAAAGAAATCAGATCATTCTGAGCACATACGAAAATTACCAAAAATAGTAACTTTCCATAAATAGCAGCTCTGCACAAAATAACCCTTATTGAATTCAAAAACAGAAATATTTTTGGGTGATGCAAGATTGCTCTTACACCCAGGATGCTCCTGCATCAGACACCCAGGGTAATTTGAGAAGTGACCCTGTCACGACTCAGGTGTGCAGAGGAAAACCAAGACGGTTAACCTCCTCCTTTGTTAGCCACGATGAATCTTCTACAGGTCGTCCTTTCCATTTGACCAAATACTCTTCATATGTCCTATTCCTTGTGCTTCTACCAACACGACTGTCCAGTATGTCTTCGATCTCCTTAGTGTCTGAACTAGTTGCTTGGATACTCCACTGTGCTGCTGTGATCTCATCTTCAACACCTCCTTCATGATACTCTGTCAGATCTGAAATGTTAAACACTGGTGAAATATTTAGCTCACTAGGCAATTCTACCTCATATGCATTTCCTGAATCATGTTTCTTCAATATCCTGCATGGTCCAAACTTCTTCATTTTCAACTTGTTATATGTACCAACTGGAAACCGCTCCTTCCGCAAATGAACCATGACTTCATCACCAACCTGAAATTCCTTATGCCTCCTTTTCTCATCTGCCTTAGCCTTATACTGTGCGTTCATCTTGGTAATATGCTTCCTCACCTCTTCATGGATGTTCTTCAAGTGTTCTGCAAAATCCTCAGCTTCAGCACTACTTATTTCTCCTTTATCTATCTTTCTCAATTCAGATGCATTTCTTGGACTACTTCCATATATAATCTGGAATGGTGATTTACCAGTGCTCCTGTTGACAGAATTATTGTATGCAAATTCTGCCTGTGGTAAAATCAAATCCCATCCTGTTGGCTTATCTCCAACCAAACATCTCAGCAAATTTCCCAAACTCCTATTCACCACCTCTGTCTGTCCATCAGTCTGGGGATGATGTGATGAACTGAACTTCAAATCTGTCTTCAACTTCTTCCACAATGTACGCCAGAAATATCCAACAAACTTAGTGTCCCGATCTGAAACTATGGTCTTTGGCAAACCATGAAGTCTCACTACTTCTCTGAAAAACAATTCTGCTACATGAACAGCATCATTAGTCTTCTTGCAGGGAATAAAATGTGCCATCTTTGAAAATCTGTCAACTACCACAAAAATTGAATCATGTCCCCGCTGAGTCCTCGGTAAACCAAGAACAAAGTCCATGCTGATATCCTCCCAAGGCTTCTCTGGTACAGGTAGTGGCTGATACAACCCTGTATTCTGCTTCACTCCTTTCGCCATCTGACATACTCTGCAACTCTGTACAAACTTCTTCACATCTTGCTGCAACTGTGGCCAATAATAATTCTCACTAACCAAAGAAAGGGTTTTATCACGACCAAAATGTCCAGCCAATCCTCCGCTATGCTTCTCCTTGATGAGATTCTCCCTCATAGAACTTCGTGGAATGCACAACTGATTCCCTCTGAATAGCATATCATCCTGGATGATGAAATCCAACCATTTTGTCCTGTCTAGAGTAACAGGTTCTGCACAAGCTTTCCAAGCTTCACCAAAATCAGGATCCTCTGGATACAAATTCTTGAGTTCCTTGAACCCAACCACTTCAATCTGCATTTCTGTCAGCAATAGTTGCCTTCTGCTAAGAGCATCTGCAACCCTATTAGACTTTCCACTCCTGTGTTTCAAAACAAATGTATAACTCTGCAAAAACTCAACCCATTTCAAATGCCTTTGATTCAATTTTCCTTGACTATTCAAATATTGCAAAGCTTGATGATCAGTATACAAAACAAACTCCTTAGGAAGCAGATAATGTCTCCACTTCTTTAATGCCTGAACTATAGCATAAAATTCCTGATCATAAACAGAATATTTCCTCTTGGCATCATTTAACTTCTCACTGAAATAAGCAACAGGTTTACCTTCTTGGCTCATAACAGCTCCTATTGCAGTACCACTAGCATCACAATCTACTTGAAACACCTTATTAAAATCTGGAAGTGTTAAAAACAGGTTGTTCTGTAACTTTTTGTTTCAATAATTGAAAACTCTTTTCTGCTCCTTTAGTCCACTTAAACTCTTTTCTATCCCCTCTCATTGTTTCAGTCAAGGGTCCACAAATACTGCTAAAATTTCTGATAAACTTTCTGTAAAAGCTAGCTAGACCATGAAAAGATCTTACCTCAGTAGCACTCCTTGGAGTAGGCCATTCGAGGATAGCCTGTACCTTCTCTGGGTCCATTTTTAGACCTTCTGCTGAAACTACAAATCCCAAATACACTAACTCTTTCTTCACAAAACTGCACTTCTTCAAATTAATCAACAATTTCTCTTCTCTCAACTTCTCAAATGCCATACGAATATGCATCATATGCTCATCCAATGTCTTACTAAAGATCAAAATATCATCTAGGTAAACAATGACAAACTTACCCAGAAATTCTTTCAGAACCTCATTCATGAGCCGCATGAAAGTGCTCGGTGCATTGGTTAGCCCAAAAGGCATGACTAACCACTCATACAGTCCTTCCTTTGTCTTGAAGGCAGTCTTCCATTCATCTCCTTCTCTGATCCGAATCTGATGATATCCACTTTTCAGATCTATCTTTGAGAAATACACAGCTCCACTCAAACAGTCCATAATATCATCCATTCGTGGCAATGGAAACCTGTACTTGATTGTGATCTTGTTTATTGCTCTGGAATCTGTACACATCCTCCACTCTCCATTCTTCTTTGGTGCTAATACCGCTGGTACAGCACAGGGACTCAGACTCTCTCGAATCAATCCTTTCTGTAACAGTTCATGCACTTGTCTGTTCAACTCCTCACTTTCTGCAGGTGTCATTCTGTGTGCTGCCTTATTCGGCAAACTCGCTCCTGGGATCAAGTCCATCTGATGACACTGATCTTCCTGACTGGTGGTAATCCATCAGGCACGTTATCGGATACAATATCCCGAAACTCATTCAACAAATCTGCAACTTCTACAGGAACATCTTCTACTTCCTCTTTACCAGCTTTTGGAATTAAAGCAAAACATACATGCTCATGCCTCATACCATCTAGGAAATTTCTTCCATCAACAAAAGTTATCCTTGCATTACCACATACCTTTTCTTCAGTCTCCTTCAACGGTTTTAGCTTATGTCGCACTCCATCCTTTGTCAGGGAATAGGTATTCGCACGGCCATCATGTACGGCACATCTGTCAAACTGCCAGGGTCTACCCAACAACATATGGCATGCATCCATAGATATGATATCACACAATACCTCATCTTGGTATCCGCCAATCTTGAACTTCACTAGGCATTGTTCATTGACCATGACCTTGTGGTCATCCTGTACCCAGGCAATCCGATATGGATGTGGGTGTTTCTGTCTCTTGAGCTTCAACTTTGTCACCATCTCTTCTGACACCAAATTGTCAGTGCTTCCACTATCAATGATCACATCACAACATTTACCTTCACACTTGCACCTGGTGCGAAACAGGCTCCTCCTTTGCTCAGGTTCATTCTCACCACTCAACAGGACTCTTCTGTTAATCAACGTTTCTCCTCTTTCAGCATCTTCAGAATTTGATGATCTGGCATCTTCATCGACATGTGCAACTCTGGCCTGGCCTTCATTTCTCCTGTCTGTTCTGCCTTGGCGCTGAGGACATTCAAATGCCCTATGACCTTCTTCTCCACAGTGAAAACATGTTCCACGGAAGCCACCTCTTCCAGATCCTTGTCCTCTTCCTCTTCCTCTCTGATCTCTATTATTCTGATCCTGGAAGCGATTGGAATTATTTCCTCGCTGATTTTGACTGCTACTGGCCTCATCCTTCTTTTTCGGATCTTCATTTCGGCCACCATATGACCGTCCACCAGATCGTCCACCGCGACCTCTTCCGTTTTGTCTGCTCTCAAACTTCTTGTTCAGCTTTTCCTCCACTTTTAGGGCAAACTGGTATGCCTCTTCAATACTGTTCATTCGAACCAGATTCAGCTCCTCCTGAATGCTTGGCCTTAACCCATTAAGGTATCGGGCAACTTTCTCTTTATCAGCTTCTGCATGGCCTGTTCTGATGAGAAGTCGATAGAACTCCTCTGTATACTCCTGAACAGATCTTCCTGCTTGCTTCAAACTCTGCATTTTCTTTAGTAGGTCAAGCTCATAATCAACAGGAATGAACTGTCGCTTCAATTTATCCACCATCCGATCCCATCTTGTGATTTTATCTTTCCCTCTTCTATTTCGCTCTAATTGAATTTCTTGCCACCAGATCTTCGCATGACCTTTCAGTCTGGCCTTCGCAAATTTGACCCTATCAGGATCCTCAACATCTTCATACTCAAAATATTCTTCACACTCATTGATCCAGTCGATCAGTTCCTCTGGGTTAAGATTTCCAGAAAATGTAGGAACCTCAATCTTAGGTCTTTTCCCAATCTTGGAAATCGCCCGAAAAAGTCTTTCTTCCTCTTGGTTCACAATTTCAACTTCTCCTTCTTGATATTCTTCTTCGGCTTCATCCTCGCTTTCATCTCTGACATTAAGATTCATTCCTCTGCGAATCTCTTCTTGCAATGCTCGCACTTGTCTCTGCAGCTCTCTAACCTCAGGTGTTACAACACCAGCTCTTCCGCCACGTTCCCTTCGTGGAGGCATTTTCGCGATGTGCGCTGAAACCCTAGCCACGGTCCTGGTGCAAACTGCCTCACAGTCGGCGATCTGTTTACACACTCAAGAACTCCTGCTCTGATACCACTTGATGAAGGGTGCTCCCCTTAATACCACGAACACATAACAGAAATAGAGAAACAACAACAATATGCAAGAACAGAAAATTGGCCTCTTATTATCTCCACAAATGTAGAATTACAAACTTTCAGAATTATAATATGCAAAGCCACATGGGCATTCCTTACAATATTCTGTAGGACAAAGCCTCGAATCAATACCCAGATCTACTACCCAGAACTATTCTGAACTGCCTAAGACAATAATACAGCCTTCCTTATATAGGCAATTATCCACCGCCTGGGAAGGTTCCAGAATTTTAGCCAATAAGGCCGACCAAACTTAGAATTATTTTATTTTACATTTTATTACATCATAGTCGGCTCAAGATAACCTTTGAAACCCGAACAGAAATTTTGAAGAAAATTATTTTTCGCCATTTCAGGTGGCCCAACTTCCGAAGACCATAAGTCATCACCAGTTGACCCGCTCGGCCACTATAACCCCATTTCGGAAACGCCACGAAGCGCTCTACAGGCTTGACCTGCGCAAGCGCCCGTCACGCAAATTTTCGACCTCATCCGGGGCCTCTAAAGCCTTCAAAACTGAGTTCAAAGTTTCTGTACCCTGCTGCCAATACCGAAAATCTTCAATATCTTCTAATATACACTTGATCTGGCAATGAAACTTTACTGGCAGACTTATATGACCAAAATGAACCTCCAAGAAAGAAATCAGATCATTCTGAGCACATACGAAAATTACCAAAAATAGTAACTTTCCATAAATAGCAGCTCTGCACAAAATAACCCTTATTGAATTCAAAAACAGAAATATTTTTGGGTGATGCAAGATTGCTCTTACACCCAGGATGCTCCTGCATCAGTATATGTATATATATATGTATATGTATATATCTATATATATATATGTATATATCTATATATATCTATATATATGTATATGTATGCATATGTATGTGTGTGTGTGTGTGTATATATATATATATATATATATATATATATATATATATATATATATATATATATATATATATATATATATATATATATAATCTTATGATCATACTGACCCTGCGGCGGGTAGTTCCCTTCTGTGTTCTTTGTATGTTTATGTGGTATTTTCCTTGATTTGTCTTCATCTAGGGGCATCATCATACTGACCCCGCGGTAGGTAGTTCCCTTCTGTGTTCTTTGTATGTTTATGTGGTATTTTCCCTGATTTGTCTTCATCGAGGGGCATCTCATAGTGGAAACGTAATTACTAGAGTTGTTTATGTTTGCATTAAAGCCATTTCTCCTGTTAAAGTGTTAGCAATGACTTTAACGTGGGGTCATATGCTCTTCTCACCTATTGCACACACACAATTTTTGATACACATATATTATTTTTCAAGATACCTTTTTTTCTCCCTTTTTGGATTAGCGACTAATCCTTAAAGCATGGATTTATATTTCAGGATCTCTTCATCCCTCCAGTTTCAAATTTTTGATCCCTTAAGGTCGAAGGTGTCCTTAAGATTGGATCTCTTTTGGTTTTGGTTTAATTCTTATGGAATAGAATATTCCTAAGGGTGAATCCTTAATGGATTGACTAGTGACTATCCACATTCACTAGGTGGTTCAATTCCATCTTTCCAGTTTTGCTATTTCCTTGTGTTTTTTACAATGAGACATAAGTTCTCATTGGGTGAGATAATCACACACACACACACACACACACACACACACACACACACACACTCGCTCTCTCTCTCTCTCTCTCTCTCTCTCTCTCTCTCTCTCTCTCTAAAGATGTCTTTATTATTGTGATCTTGGAGTTGATGATGACTTAAGTCCCTAGGGGCTTGAGGTTTCCTTTGTCCCTTTGATTACGATAAGATTATATTTTCATTATGATCTCCTTTACCAAGAGTTTGTATCAAGTCCATACTCTTGTTAAAGTGGGTACGTAATGTATCATATTAAAATGGATGCACTTCCATGATAAGAGTATTTACCCTCTGAGTAAGTGGTCTAGAGTCATGTCAAGTGCCTTGATTGGGTCTTTGCATGGATCTGGTTGTTTCCCCCTATTCTTCTTCTCTCTCCCTATTTGCAACCTCATTTTTGGAAACTTTCTCTAAGAATCTAAAGATCTTGACTTTCTTGGTCAAGGATGACCTAATCCCTAACATAGGTCAAGGACAACCTCATCCCTAAACTAAGGTAGAGACTACCTCATCCTTGACCCTAGGTCCAATTTCCAAATTCTAGAATTTTTGGAATGTCAGGTTTCAGAAAACTTTATTTTCCCGCTTTCAGGTTAGCTGTTTCAGATTTCAGAATGGTAAACTCTTAAATTGCATTTAATATAGGTCCATTTCTAAGGGTTAAGGTTAATTAGGATTTAATTCTCCAATTTCAACCTTCTCTAGGAGTTTTTGCACTAGATCACTATAAAAGGAGGCCTTTCACTCTCATTTTCTCATCTCATCTCATAATCTCTCAAGCTCTCAAGTGCAAGTAAGCAAGAAGGAGAAGGAAAGAAAGCAAGCATTCATTCATCTCAAGCCAAGCATTGAAGCATTCAAGAATTCAAACATTCATCAAGGAGATCCATTGTTAGCTATTGAAGCATTCAATCTCTTTGGAGCCCCCTTGAAGATTTCTCCATCCATATTCATCCAAGCCTCTTCCTATGCAAGATACATTCAAGATTGTTGTTGAAGATCTAATGCCATTGATTTGAGACATCCTAAATATTTCTACATTCATTTGGAGCATCCCTACTTGTGGATTCAAGGATTTGAATCCTCCACAAGGACTTCAACATAAGCAAGGTGAATAGTTTCATTTACTTTGTTTATACATATTACAATTTCAATTCAATTTCAAGGTTAATTCCTAAATTGGGGTTTGACCAAGGTGTCAGTGTCCAAAATGACGCTTATGCCATAAGGCTACCAATATACCCTCAGATGGATTTTAGGAATGGTTAACTCCAAAATATAATGAGGTCTTAGGGTAACTGGACTAACTATAGGGACTTAATATGCCCTCTTCTGCTTCTAGCTCTACAAAACCAAGGCGGGTGCACCTAATCCAGACAAAATTCAAACTCACTACACATCCTATACTTCTAGATTCATAAGGTAGATCATAGTAAAGGATTGCTAAATGCTAACCAGGCATTCATTGAATCAACTCTACTATGCAAGATAAAATGGTCTTGTGAAGGGTATTACTGGTGATGGTATTGATATATAGAGATGCAGGAAATAGCCAAAACCCATCAAACATTGGACTCAACTGAATATACTAGCCCTTGATCAGTGCCATTATCCATTGGGCAGACCTCACATACAAACAATGAAACATGAACCAACTGTTGTCAAAGACTCACGAACATAAATATAAACATTCCAGCCCATCCACTACTTATAAGATCCTTCTCTAGACAACCAAGACTGAATCTATGTCCCCTCTAAAGTATATTTCACCTGATCCTAGACCAAGAACTAAAGACAAGAACATATGCAAAGGGAACCCTATGCAATGGATTAGAAAATCCAAGATTCACAAGAATGACACCAAGGAGAGACTTGGAAGCATGAAAAACTTACATTAAGTATAATGAGTCATGTACATGATCAAAGTAAGACAGAGATCAAACCACTTCAATAACCTGCAAAAGACTTCCAAGAATTCTATTTAGCTTACATGCAATGTGACAGAGCCTTCTATTTCCCACTGGAACCAAACAGAATGGAACCCTCAACAAGTCAAAAATTTGACACTTTATACCAATAGCTACCTTGGAAACCCATAACAAGTTGCAACAAGCTACAGACAGCTAGGGCATAGGTTACAACAGCTAAACCAATTGGAAACGGTCAAAAAATTATTGCAGGGGCATGAAAGTTAGGCCACCCAAAGAGAAAAGATCTCAGACTGATATTAAGATCAGGCCATAAGACTAGGAGATTGCCATAAAAATAGTCTAATCAACCACCTGCAAGCACTTCTGGAGCCAAGATTGAAATCATTCCTTTATGGTACAAATCCTTGCAATTAACTGTGAAACATTTTGGACCACATCGCAGCAACAAGCACCACCAAACCAGTCAAATTTGGCTAAGATAGCATTTAAAACTGGTCCTTCTTGTTGCAAAAACATTCTACAAGTTCAAACAGTCACCATGCATTTCGCGGGCTTGAGTTTTCTTTTAAAACATCCAAACACCTTGGGTTGACTCTGTAATGGCGATGCCAAATAGTTGTTGCATGATCACATAGCCCAGAAATGGGCTATGCAAATATGCGACACGCCACTTCCCATTGCCTTCTTCACAACTGTTGATGCTACCGCTGCCACAAAAGGGTTTGTTGCATGTTCGCAAGCCAGAAAATTGGCTCATGTGAACATGCAACAAGCCGCTAACATGCACCCTGCCGGTTGTCATGTCACCGCCGAGATACTAACAGTGCATCAGCAATCAACAAATCACACTGAGACCAACACTAAGTCCCCACCGTCAGATCCTCCTATCTTCCCGGGTTCATGGCTTTAACTCATCCAGGCACCTCGGGTTACTTTTAGCGAACACACAACAAAGGAAAAACCCAGTCATGAAATGAAAGTCTAATCCCCAGTTAGATTCAGTGAACACATGACTGCACGTGTCAAAATAACCCCTTAAGTCATCTGGTGAACTGGTGACTGAAGACATTTTGCCAGTTCATCGAAATAATAGCACTCCCACTAAAACATCACACGAACCAGCAATAGGAAGAAGATTTTGTCGGGCCACCAAATATTTTATCCACACCGCCAAAAACACCAAGAAATTCAACTGGGCCCATGCAAGAAAATCTACGGCCATCTCATAATCTCATAGATCTGACACACTCCATAAGCTTTTATGCCGACTGTTGATTCTATATGGATGTTAGTCCCACTGCAACTCCACACACCATTCGGCTCAACCAACCAAAAAAATACACATCAGTGCCACCGAGCAGACAGGTCCCACCGCACAACTCTGCAACCGTGATACCAGACTGTTGTCACATGATCACATAGCTGAGAAATGGCCCTTGCGATCATGTGACAAGGCCATGAGACCACCACATCACCACCCACTGGCCAATGGAACACTGCCACCTTAGTATCCAGAAGATGCCCCATCACCACCTACCACCGGGCCCTAGGGACACATGGCAAGCGGTTGCATGATCACATAGCCAAAAAATGGGCTATACGATCATGTGACAACCAACCCCAAGCTACCACATCACCACCTTGGACCACACCCTTTTCTGCCAATGGGCCCCAAGTGACAGATGCCAACGGTCACATGGTCGCATGTCAAAAATTCCTAACATGGGATCATGCGACGACCAATAAGAACATGCCCCCTACCTCCCCTCTGACACCGGGCCCACATCATGCTCACATAATAAAATTTGACGGCCGTCACAAAAGTGCAGAGGTTAAACACCGTGCATCTTCACCAGGCAAACAAGTGACATCTACAGATCATGTCCAAGCTTTAACCCCTTCAGGCGACATGAAGAACTGGGACCCACGTGGATATGTGGCAAGCGGTCACATGATCGCATGTCAGAAAAGTATGACATGCGGCCATGTGACAACCAATTAGGAAAAGCTTTTGAAGACCTGAGCCCACCATCCATCGCACCTGCGCAGTTAGAGAATGCCAACAAATAGGGGAGAAGTGCGGGGTCGAAAACATCTAAAGTTTTCACAATGGAAAATGATCGAAAACACATAGGATTTCTGACAGACCGAAAGGTAAGCACACACAAGCCAGAAGGCACAGGTCAAAAACAATGAGGGTTTTCACATAGACCGAAAACATCATGGATTTTTTAAAAATATTGTGGATTTTTGACACTGTGGCAGACTTTGAAATAAATTCTTGCAAACCTTAGAAATTGAATAACTTTCAGGGTTTTGCAATTTAGCACATGCAAATTGGACTGGAGCAAGGTGACACAATGAAGAACATAGGGCAGGGCACTTTTACAACAACATTTGTAGGGAGGAGGCCATTCTCATAAGATTTTTCTATGACAGAAAAATGGCCTAATAGTGGCTCTAGTTGGGGATGCATGTCTCTTGCAGGCATGGCAAGAATTCAGAATCACTGGGAGAGTAGACCAACAACTGGACAAAAATAGGGAACTCAAAAAATGCAAGGAATAGGAAGGAAAAGCACACAATAGGAAAGGGAGAGATATTTGCAGAATGTACATTTTTACAAAAACTTGCAACATCGAACATGAGTTAATTCCTGCCTCAGTCAAAAATCTAATTTTCATTTTTTCCTTCATGAGGAACACCAGAAATTTTGTTTTCATTTGTCTCCATAGGCTTGTCAACATGTTCAATCAACATATCAGGAAGAACAAAGTAGCTTTCTTCACAGTGCATGTAAAAAAAATTTGCACTCTCTTCTCCTTGCTCAATATGAAGAAAAGATTCAGCATGCCAATGATTAGCACCACTATACTGAAATTGATTTTCATCTACTGAATCATGCATGCTATGAACTAGAAACACAAAAGCCTCATATTCTACCTAGAGAATGGCCTCATCTAGACCCTGTCTTTACATTTCCACAGGTGTAACTAGCTGGACCTCAAATGAAAAGTCAGATTGATACCCACAGATGGAAAATGGGCATCCTGATTCAACTGAATCTGAGACCTCCACATGTTCTTCAAACAATGGATTGATAACTCCATGCAATGCACCATGCTAAACATCATGATAAAAAGTTGGCTGACATTCAAATTCTTCATCATATAAAGCATTAGAAAACACTTTAAAATCAATACCCATCTCAACCTCATGGAGACTCACAGCACATGAAGCAAAATTAGAACCATATGAAAACTCACTGATATCACATTCAAACACCATTTCCTTGTCTTCATACTCCTCACTAAAGGAGTGTTCACTTCCACCATTACTCTCTTCCTCCCATGCCTCATCCTGATTCACATGAGGACACATCAGCATCACTGCCTTCATCATCCTCACCTGAATAGCCACTAAAATCATATTCAGACATTTCTGAATGAATGGAGGATCCTACACACCTTGACCCTAATTCCTACTCACTGCCACAATCTAAATACTCCTGTGACAAAGACTCATTAGAAGAAGTACTCTCAGCACTAGAAATGGATTGCTCTGGAATACAACATTCATTCCCCTTTTGCTGACAGTCTCTTTGCAACCTTTTCCATTCATCATCATCAACAAACTCCTCTAAAAACAACCACTTAAACTCAGTCAAAGAATAAATGCATTTTGGGGGTAGATTTAGATACCAATTAGATGCAACTCCCTTGAGGGATCTCCCAAAAAACATCATGCTAACCTCCTCATCCAAAATTTGATATTCTATAATAAATCTATAGAATGCTAGGACATGTCTGACTACTGAATCAAACTTACAATCAAAGGTAGGAATCAAACCCAAAAGCTCACCAGGGAAAGAATGAGGGGACTTTAGAAGAACATAACTCAGAGGTCTATCCAACCTGAGGAAACCAAGCATCCTAGACTGACTTTTCCCCTAATTTTCCATTTGATTTGAAACAGGATGAGAGCCACTCATCTTATTTCAGTATTCCCTTTATACTAGCACAAAATAATTGATAGGGAAACATTAGAATCATAAATACCTAGAAGTTTTGCAGCAGAAAACTTTGTTTAATGTCCGGAGTAGATTGTAAAATTTCAAAATTTCCAGTCCGAAGCAGATTGCAAAATTTTCCAAAACTGTGCACAGACATCAGAAATCAACATTTTTTTGATTTTCCCTATTTTGAGGTTAGTATTTTCTTTCTATTCATTTAATATTTCAAGTACATACTTTCTATATTATATTATAGGATTTCCTCATTTCTTGATGTTCTCCATTGTTTGATTCAATTACGCATTGATCACTTCTTTGTGATTAATCCATTTGTATCTCTCCTTTTGGGAATTTGGATTAAGGATAGATCCTATTCTCCCTTTTCATATCATATTATCTTATCTACCACTATTCAACCCCTTACACACAATTACCCTACCCATAGAGGTGAATCCATTCCACCTTTATTCATTTTGGTGAACCCAACATACTTACCCTCCTTTCTTTTGTGGAATTAGATGCCCTATCCTATTTTGTGGTGTTAGATTTCCCTTTATATTATTTTGTTGGTGTTAGATTTGTCTTTTATGTTAAATCTTGCATGCTAATTAGATTTCTTGCTTCTATATTTCAAAAATTAAAAAAAAATTACAAAATCTCTTTCAAAATATAAAAATATTCATGCTTTATGTTTTCTTAGTTTAGTTCATTTGCATTGCATTGGTTTATGAGCTTTACTACTACTAGTCCTACTTATAATATTCTGGTTAGAAGAAGTCACAGACTCATGGGTGCCTTTGATCCTGAATCTTCCTCACCTTTTCTTAGGAGCTTGGATGATAATTTGATTCTTCATGATTCCAATCCTATTATGGAGCACAACTCTTCTCACTCATCTCATGACAAGGATGATGCTTTAAGAGTTCCTCCTGAACAAGTCCAAAAACTTTCAACTGAACTTGATAAAATGGGTAATTGTCTTATTCAAGAAAACCATAATCAAGATTCTATTCAAGCTATAGAGGATCTTAAGAAAGTTCTTTGTGATAGTGATCAAGGTGTTAATCTCTTGCATGGTATTACTCACCTCATGCATTCAAATGTTAAACCTTTAGCTCAATAACCTCAAGAGTTAGGGTTGATTCCTCCCATCACTAGTATAGAACCTTCTTCTATTCCTTTACCTTGTATTCCTACTTATACTACTTCTTTGGTGACTGTGATGGTTCCCTCTGTTCCTATGAGTGTTCCTCCTATGTCCCTACCTACATCACAACCTTCTTATCATAATGTTCCTTTTACCTATTCCAATCCTCTTCCAACTATAGTTCCAAGTGTTCCTCCAGTTGTTTCTTCCATTCCTGCACCTTCTTACACTTTACCTAGTATGTATAATGTCGCCATTCCTCCTATTTCCTCTACTGATTCAACAATCATCTGTTTGGCTCAAATTATGTCTTCCTTACAACAACAACTTGCATCCTTAACTCAAAAAAAGTTTAGCATTCCTACATGTGACATGGGGAGTCCTTTGTCTAGAGATATCATTCATACTCCTGTTCCTCAATGAGTTGATATGCCTTGTCTTGAGAATTATAATAGTAAAGGAGACCCCGTTCATCATGTTAAAACATTTCAAATCCTTTGTAGTGATTATGCTCATGACCATAGCATTTTAGCCAAGTTGTTTGCTATAAATTTTCATTACAAGGCCTTACAATGGTATTGTTCCTTGCCTCCTTATTCTATTGACTCATTTCCACAACTTGCCAATGCTTTTATTCAACAATTTCAAAACAACATTGTCCCACAAGTTTCTTTGACTGATTTGATGCATTGTAAACAGAGTGCTATGGAAAAATTCATTGAGTTTATTGGTAGATTTAAGCATTTGCATGCTCAGATTTCCTATCATGTTCCCAATATTGATATTCAACATATGTTTATTTTAATTTTTCAAAAGGATATTAGAGATAAAATTTTGCTTACTGAATTTACCTGTTTTCAACAACTTTGTGCAGTGCTTCATCATTATCAATTACAAGTGAGTCAATTTGAGAGAAACACTCCAATTGATCTTGTTCTAGTTGATAAAAGTGATGCTACTCCTAATCCAAACAAATTTTAAAAATTCAACAACTATGTCAAGATAAACAAACAAGTGAATGCAGTTGCTGATCAAGTTGTTGCATCTCACAATTCCACTTTTGCATCCACTACTTTTAGATTAAATTGTATGTTTACTCCTCTTTCTAAATCTTTACTTTCTATTATGAATAGGTTGTTAACTTCTAATATGATTACTTTAACTCCTATTCAACCTCTTTTACCTACTATGATTGCATCTAAATCTTTTGATCCTAAAGCTTTTTGTCAATATCATTGTCAAAAAGGTCATGATACTGAGAAATGTTATTCTTTGAAACATAAGGTTCAAGAATTAATTTATTCTAATGCATTATCTATATATAATCTTGATGGTAGTGGGAACAAATCTATTTCTCCTCCAAATCAAAATATTCAAATCTATATGAATCCTTTACCTGCACATGATACTAATACCATTGCTCAGCCATCTTTTATGGAAATTGTGTATGATTCAAAGATGGATAATCTTAATCACATTGTTAATCAAGTGGAGCATATTGTTCAATCTGTATCTTCACCTCAGCCTCAACCTCGGCTTCAACTAGACATCAAGTTTCATCTCAACTTCAACCAAAACCTAAGCCTAAATTGAAAACTCAACCTAAACCTCGACAAAAACATAATAATAAAAGACCTCGGGAACTTTTGATTACCTTTGATGATTCTGAGACTATTAAAGCTCTTGATGGTCTCCTTTATATTTATGCTAGGATTTCTCAGATACCTACTCATGGTTGTCTTGTTGATCCTACATCTTTAGTCAATGTTATTACTGAAGAAAATATTTTTATGAAAAATTTGTAACGTGATTCTTATGATACATTTGATGTGTGGATTCAAAATTGTAATGGTTTTATTTATCCATCATTTTGTTCTACTAACTTTCTAGTTGAGCTTTGTGGTAGAATTGTGAACACTACCTTTGTCGTTGTTCCTACTTCTGATCAATTTCAATTTTAAGCTTGGTTTACCTTGGTTAAATGTTGTCCATGGTTTTGCTTCCCCTATCCATAAATGTCTTAAATTTTTTCATGATGAAGAAGTGAAGACGATTAATCATAGTTTATATCAACCTTCTAGGCTTAGAGATTGTGCTACACTTGATTTATTTTGGCCTTCATTACCTAATTCATGTCCATCTTGGCTTGATAATCTTTTCCACTCATATCAAGCCTATAAGCATCGTAAGATTCTTGAATTAAGTGTACCTTCAATGGATCTTAATCATGGTATTTTGCCTAGGCCTTTTATACCTCCTTTATCCATGGCTTCTACATCTATTAATCAAGCTCCTACTATTGAACATCT